>JAUBOD010000907.1:3681217-3697557 GCA_032353885.1 Nothura maculosa
TCTCAGCTAGCAGAGGCGTCGGTGTTCCGGACAGTGCAGCA
This sequence comes from Nothura maculosa, assembly GCA_032353885.1. NCBI lineage: Eukaryota > Metazoa > Chordata > Aves > Tinamiformes > Tinamidae > Nothura > Nothura maculosa. The sequence goes on from JAUBOD010000907.1 coordinate 3,681,259, forward strand.
AATTCCGGGAGTTGGAAAAACAAAAGCTCTGCTTCTGCTGCAGCAGTTTGGGAATATCCACAGACTTTGTAATGCATCCGTCAAGGAACTCGAGGCAGTAGTTGGACAAACAGTAGCACAACAAATTTATACTTTCTTTACCAAAAGTTCCTGATGTGCATGTGTTAACACTTTCTCTTTTGGAACGTGAAGTTTTTAAAGTTTTTGTTTGTTTGTTTGTTTTCATATTCCTTGTGACCTCTTAAGATTTTGTTTTTAATAATCCTGGTAAAAACTGAAGGGAGTTGACTGAGTGTCTAGAGATTACTTTTCTGCTTCTCCCTAGCTGCTCTGCTCATGTAGTTAGAGCTGTTATCTTGCCTTGAAACAAGGGCTGTAAAATGTCTTGCATGTGTCCTGTCTGAAAAGCGGGGAGAAATCTGTCTTTTTCAGTGATCACAGATAAAAAACGTTTTCTGTACTTTTTTACTTTTGGAATAAACATTTTGTTAATATATAGATGGTGTTTCTTAAGAGTGTACTCAACAATTTACTGGTCTTTAAGCAGAATATATTATCTTCTCAGTAAGCAGGAATGGGAGGGAGTTGCAGTATTTAAAAGGGTTAGCCTCTGAGCTTGACTTTTTAATTTTTCTCTCTCTTTACAGAGATGATCTGTTGGTAGACAGAGGTGTGAGCTGAAACCTATCATATAACATGACTGTGTTATAGGGTTAGCATGGTTACTAATTACTACAAAATATTTTAGGTAGATATCGATCTCATCTTTTTTTAATTTAACTTTTCAAATATATGTATTTTTTAAATTACATCATATGGTTTTACTGCTTAAAATGGCTGTCATACATAAAGTTTAATTAAATTAGTACCAGTTAGTTCCAATGAAGATACAGGCTAAACTACCAATTTGTTTTATAACTGCATTTTAAAACTGCAGGGTTTTTAACAGCCCTGGATATTCCTTGTGGACAGAAACTTGTTACAATTGTCTAGGCCTGCAGCAGCTTTTTAGTAGTTTCACTTGCTGTGGAATTAGTATTTGTGATAAATTTTGATTATTATTATTAGCATTACTTGGAGAACAAGTCTTCAAGGTGCTCACAGAAAATAGTATGCATTTTTGCAATATTTGGGAAGTCTAAACAGATTAACGAAATTTAAAAAAAGGGATATTCCCTATCCTCAAGAATGAGTGAGTTCAAGGGGAATGGAAATGCAACTAACCATGCAGCTAGAAACTAGGGGGCAAGATATTTGCAGGAGAAAATGTCCTGGTAAGCTAAGAGAAAGGAGGAGTTGCAAGGAGTTTCATGGGACTGCGCTAAGGATTTCATTAGCCGCATCATCGCTGTGGATGCCAAGGAGAGCTCTGCTGCAGAGAGCATCACACTGCAGGCTCTTGCTTACCACTGGCTGCCTGCTGCTTGTGCATGGAATAGAACACGAAGTGCTAATATGAATATGCATGGAGAAATATTCCTCCTAAGGATAGGTGAGGGAACTCATTTGCAACATTTTGGGTTAATTTAGATAAGGGATGCTCTGGAGATGTGCGTTAAGCGGATTTAAAAGGCCTGCCAGGAGTAAGCAATGAAACCTGTAAATTGTGTCATCCAACCTAGAACACAATCAAGAAACAACTAAAAATGGCAGCATCTGATTTTGTTTTTATTATTCTTAAATAAATGTCATTAACACATTTACACCTGTTATATAAGAAACTAAATATATATGGTTTATATCCAGACACAAACTTTCCCATAATTTTAAGTTTTGAGTATCAAACAGCATATATCTACTCTGTAGACAGCATCTTTAACTAACACTACAGTGTTAGCAATTTTCAATTAATCAGAAAATAGAATCTCAAAAAAGGAGTACCTGCATAACCAGCCCTTTGATGCCTCTTTTTTTTTTCCTCTGTTTTTAATGGACATAGCCAATAATTCCTCACAAATTGTTCTAAGGGGAGAATTTTGTGTCCCTTAGGTTTTACTGGGCCTGTACTAAATACCCTTCAACTTACAGATTTCCAGACACCTTTTTCTCACGTTCTGAGAGTATCACCACTTTATGCACTTTGGATTAATACTTCAGAACAAGGATACTTCACTTTTGGAATTTGTTCTACACTATCAATTTATCCAGATTAATGAAATACAATATTGCATTAAGTCAATTATTCCAAACTTGAAAGTAAGCCTGTGTTTAACAATGGAATAAGCAGGCATTAGAATTGTAACCTAGATCAGGAAGAGAGCGCGGTCAAAGTCTTTTGCAGTTTGAAAGGTCTTTTGACTTTTAAGCTTTCCAATTCTTTTCCACTGTGAAATTAACTACTATTTAACAGAATCCATTCAGTAATCTCAGAAATGTCTGTGCACAAAACCAGTTGCATCATTCTCCCTTTGGCAAAAGGCTACTTTCTGTGAATAATATTTTCTCTCCAGTGCAGTTTCTCATTAGATAATTAGTTTCAAATGATTTATTACAATTTCTAAACTTTTACAGTCCTTCAAATCATCCTTCAAAGTGTTCAAAGTACTCTGCATGCAGCATCAAAGTTTGTAATAAATAACTTATCTGTAATAGCTATAAAAGTTAGTTATGATAGAATACATTGAAATTCCAAAGGAATCCAGTCCCCATCTAAGAAAATTATTCGGTACCTCCCAAACCACTTTTTTAGATTTACAAATTTAAATGCAAGTTTTAACAGTTTTTGACAGCCTCTGACCTTTATAGTGGTTCAAATACACAGTAAAGGAAGTCAACAGTTGTCTGAATTTACAAATGCATGTATAAAGATGATATCAATATATTTTATATACACTTTTAAAACTTCATGTTGAATGGATCCTTCTGAAAGTTTCAGTACAATGAACTTTCTGTATTCAGGAGTGTAAAGGGAGAGAGCTTCTTCTTTATCGGAGAACTTCCAGCCACAGCTGAAGGAAGGCAAAGAGTACTTGCAGCTTTCTGTCTATTTTTAGTTCCCCAGCTTAGAAAAGGCAGTTTTGGTGGGGCTTTCTTGGTCCGATCAATCTTATCTTCTTCCATGGCTAAACAGATTAGGGAGTAGGTCTTCTGCATTCCCACAGAATAAGTTGCACTCTTGTTATGCTGCAAAAGCAGAAAGAAAAATTAAAAAATGAGCAGAATGCAAAAGATTACTACGCGGACGACTTTCCAAGACTGGCTACAGAGAGGGTTTTTGTGCTAGTTACTGGTACTAATTGAACAGAAGACTCTTCGGAGTGCTGAAACGCTGGTATTTGGCCCATCTAGGGCAAAATAGGATATGGTAACCAAATTATAAGTGAACTTGTGAAAATCTCTTGCATGTGTTATGTTGTTCCAGCTAGCTATTCTAGCAGCCAGTAAGTGCTACCAAGTGCAGACCTTGCTGAAGGAGATTCTCTTTTTTGTCTCCAGGGTCCAGCAAGTTTCTGGTTTGCTTTGGTAGCAGCCCAGCAAGCAGGTTCCACATTAGCTATCACGAGAATTATCCTAGGACATGCCCTGAGGATAAGTGGCAGGCACAGCTTTCTCTGCCTTGTCTTAGTGCTGCCGTGAAGCAATTTGCTTATATTCTAAGCCTGTGTGTCCAGTAAGGTCTGTTGTGTCAGAAGTGGAGAAAGGCAGTTCCTTATTTTCTGTAATTTTTTTTAAGCGCTTTGATCACTTCTAAGGCAACCATATTTCAGTGTGTAAGCTTGCCAGGGAATGCTAAAACCACGAGGCACTGGATTTAGCTAAACTACAGGTTCTCTCACACTACAAAAAAAAAATTTAAGTTATGTAGAGCTTAGCATTTTTTATATCTTGTGATCATTTTTCCCCTAGTCTCAAGCTTCTACAGCAACTTAGAACAGTAAGAGTCCATCAAAATAATAATAAAAAGTTGCATTAATCTCCAAATACCAATTGCAAAAGTCAAGGATGATTATGTACATGGTGAATGGAAAATAAGCACGTAGTCTTGGATGCTGATTGTTTCACTGTGACTTTTCTATGCTAGAAGGATTCTTTTCTCACCCTCTGAGACAAGTTAGGGGAAAATAAGATATGTCCTGGAATCTATAATACAATTAATCGAAGTAGTTACGCTACAAATTCTCCACTCCTCCCACCCCCAGTCATTCTTGTAATCTTCAATACAGGCTGCATTTTATCTTGATAAATAATAATGTAAGGTAGTAATGTAGTTCGTTTAAATCAGCAGTTTAAAACTGAGCACATGCCTGAATGTTTTATAGTGAGTTTTCTCACTTTCCTGACCCTTCAGCCTGCAAAATACATTTGCCTCATTACATACCATAGAAGAGTTTGTATCTTGGCAACTGATGACCTCAATCTCAATGGGTTGCTCTCCCAGGCTTTTGATTTTTTCCAGGACCTCATTCACTCCAAGCCATTTGCAATCCACACCACCAACTGAAACAATGTAGTCACCTTCTTTTAGGCCCATCAGCTGTCAAAAGAATTTTGCACAGGTCACTATCTGGCATTATAAAGATGCATAATATGTTTTGTCATCAGAAAGGTATTTCCCTCTTAGAAGTCATAAAGTCACTGTCCAGCCAGACAGATGCAATAAAAGTGTATAGATAGCATAAAAGCAACAAATGCAGCTTTTTCAATCATGCAAATTACCTCTTTGTTGAACTACTGTTGATAAATATGATTTTAGCCTAAATACTGGGATATCAGCTTATTTTACATCCTTTTTACTTTCTTCCTAAAATAAAACCTGGTTTTAGCTGCCCTGTTATCTTCCATGCAACATTTTCTCTCTTTTTTCCCTTTCTGCAAGGTTTTTATTTGTATGTAAGTGATTGTTTCTGCTTTTGATCTACTTAAGCTGTTGTCTTCTTCGCTTATTGCTTTGTTCTTTTGTTTCTTTCCCAGAACAACAACAATATATTAGAAGCCACTTAATGTTCTTTCCCCCCTTTCTTCTATGGGTACATTCTACCTCCCTTCTTGATCTTTATCCTTATCTTTTTTTTGTTGCCACCTTCCAGAATCTTTATCCCTTCCAACTACTTGAATTAGAAGAATAACAACATATTTGCTTGCATTATTTGGGATGTTATCTATGAAGTATGAACAGAGGAAGAAATCTATTGTACTTCAATTTGATATCAAGAACACAGATAATCTAAGTCAAATATAGCACTGAAAACCTGTACAGATAATATGAATGAACCATACTGATCCATGCTAGAAATCAAGAAATCTTCCATACACCCATATAAGCAAATTAAAATAATACTTATATTGCAATGGAGATAAATATGGAGATAAAAGTGGAGATAAATAGCTAATACAGCCCTGCTTTACTTACTGCTGCGGAACAGCCTGGATCAAGACAGCAAGCCTGGACAGGCGAGCCTCCCTTCAGGCTGAAGCCCAGCTCTCCTGCTGCGCTGCGGAAGCGAAGGGTGCGCGGTGCCGTCCAGCGCTGCTTGGCCGAGAACACGGACAGCGGGCCCTGGCGGCACGCGGCGCGTTAGTGGCGTTTGGAGTAAGCATTTGTAAGTTCCTCAATTGAAAGCAATGCCTTAAGCTCATCTTATTTTACTCGGTTAGCTCCTAGCTACTTGCATAGATACAAGAAGGTTTACCCAGAAGTTCAAGGTGCCCATAACTATTTACAAAGTGCTTCAAAGGGAGCAGGATAACAGCAACACTGCCAACCTGTTCTGACATCTCTGCTAAGGCCTGCACCAGGTTCCAAGGTCCCGTGCACCAGGCTCCAAGGTCCTGTGCCACTCCATTTTGGAGAAGATAAACTGATTCATGAAACATAAGGTATTCTGATCTTAACCTGGACTCCTATTTCCCTTTGGCCACTGATAAACGCAGGAAGCCACCTAAGAAGAGGTTTTAGCTCCTAGTACTCCATTTCTCCCCACATATGAAGTAAATGAGATCTCTATCAAACCTTCATACAATTTGTATCAAGCTCTGCAAGAATGAATGTTGTGTAATGCCATATACAAACATTCTTAGCCTCTCAAGCTGGCTTACATCTCTGAAGCTAGGAATGGTCTGACAACCTCTGGGAGGTTGTTAAGTATCCATGTTTTACTTACCAGCCTGTGAAAGAAGTCCTTAATTTTCACCTTAGAAAACTGGGGAACAACTGCTTCTACTTTGTGTTCCGTTTTAGCTAAAACAAACAAAAAAAGGGAAAACAATTTACTCTCAAGTGTTAATTACATGACTATCCCAAGAAACAAATAAAATACAGATATTTTTTCCTAAACTGCAGCTAAGATGTTATATAATGTTATATAAACACTATTTCATAAAAATAGTAACATTCGATAATGTAAGGGGGAAAAAGCAGCTTTAGATGCACAGGAAAAGCTTCTTTGTTTAGCCATAAATGCTGCATGGAAGGCTGCATCTTTCATACAGAAAGAGAAGGAAGGCTCAAGGCTTTCTGAAATGAGACCCTTACAAATTAACTTGAGCATCTCATTATTTGTTATAGACCCTTGATTTCTAGCCACGAATACTTACGAAGGATATCTGGAGCTTGGATCAGACTGAGGAAGTCGTCTTCCTTGTCCTGCTGAGCGTGTTTGAGAAGGGAGCGCTTGTGTGCGGCTGTGAGGACCTCTTGGAGAATATCAATATTTCGAAGCTTTTTGCACAGACCACAGACTCTTAGAGCTTCCTCATGGTAAACGATGGCTTTGCGTAAATGTGCTTTCCCTGAATAAATTAGAAACTGTTAGTTGTCCTCTACTAAGTAGTTTTCAGTTATCCTCTATTAGCTGGATGAAACCACATGTTACCTAATTGTTTTCTCTGTCCTTTGTCTTTTAAAATAGTAAGAACCATCAGTCCTTCTGGCATGTAGTCATACAACTGGGACAAGGCTTTCTCCTGCTGATCTTCATCATCACTGGACTGCACTGTAATGATTGACATTGAATATCAGTCATTATACATTTCTTGATGCCCTTCCTTTAGGTTTATTGTGCAAAAGTTGCTACCGTCTCTCCTAATGCAGAAAAATAATCTTAAAAAATAACCCCAAAGTTCCTAGATCCTAGTCTTATTCATTAAACAAAATGTTTATATGAATATATAGAAAACATTATTATTCTTACACTCATGGTCACACAGGATGGTGGCAATGAAGTAATGCGCTAGAGCTTTGTAATGGTCTGATTTTATTTGTGCCAGCTTAGACCAGGAGTAAGGGATATTCTCCTTGACTGGTTCTTGATTCATTGCAGTGTTTACCATCATGTAAACCTCTCCAACCTAAAATAAGCACAGAAAGTACAAAAAATAGTATTTGCAATTAGGAGCTCAGTTACTCAAGTAAAATACATTATTCAGCCTTAGAATACATAATGTGCACCATGTTAAAGAAGGGGTTGGCAGCGGGAAAGGCACAGAAACCAGAGTGCTACAGAGCAGGTAGAAAGGTGAAACAGTTTGGGGAAAATGTGAAATTATGTAGCTAACTTCTCCCTGCTCTAGTCCTAGAAATCAATTTTATATAAGAATAGATGGACAAAGCCCATCTATGTGGCTTCAGAGAGTTCAATAAAAATAAATCTTGTCATTAGTTCAGCTGAGAAAGGCTTAAGCATGTTGATTTTGATTTGCCCTTAAAATCTGAAACTGTGGAATCCTAATCTAACTCTAAGCTTGTGTGGTCTAGTTGAATTTGTCTACTCTTTTATTCAGAGTGGATAAAACAGCTTTCAAGCAGTGAACACTGCTTTAATGGGTCACACAATTCCAGCGGACAGAATCCCAAAGTCTCTCCCCAGCAGCCAGTCACTGCTTACAAATAAGCCAGGGTGGCTTTGGCAGTTGGTCACAAAGGCTCTGCCCACTTTAGTCAGTATGGAAGCAATGTATCCACTATTCTGCAATGGCTCAGAAAGCATCTTCATATCCTGTATTTTTGATGTCACTGACTGCACCAAGTTGGAACACTACATTCTGCGCCTTAGTCCATCTCTCTGTTTTAATGCAGGTCTCAAGATAATTTTCTAACTACCAGCCTGAAGCCCCAATTGACTGTGCTTGTCTAGACAATCTCCTTCCCCACTGATACCATCTAGTTGCTCTTTTGGACTTCAGCTCTTTAAACCTGCATGCCCTCCAGCTGCTGGGAAAGTACACCCAGGTAAGTGTTCAGCAGTTACAGAGAACAACGCAGTCCTTTTGAATGCTAATCCCAGAAGAAGATATGTATTGTTTGAAAGAGCAGTACAGTAAATGCTGGGGGGGGGGGGGGGGGACTTGTTTGCAGCCAAAGTGTTCTAGCATGTTTATATCAATTTACAAAATAATAAAATTATTCGAATATAATAATATCCATACTGTAGTGTTCATGTATTCACCCTCTGCTATAACTTTTCCTTGTTATTTTTTATTTTCGGTAATTGTTAATAACAATTGTTAATAACAATACAAATTGTTAATAACAATTACCAAAAATTAAAACCTGTTATCATTACTACAGGCTTGTAACACAGCACTGGAAGCAGCTATTAAACCTAAGGTATTAAACTTAATTAATCTTAATTAAGGTATTAGGATTAAGTTTTAAGTCTCTCCGGTTACCTTTGCAACTTCCTGTGTCATTTTCACTAGCGTGAAGAACTCATTGCGTATCCCAGGGAGACTGATCTGCTCAAAGACGCACTCCTGGGCTTGGGCGAGCATCATTTTGACTAGCACATTGAGCATAGCTGGGCTCATGTCATAGCTTGGCGTGTGAGTGAAGGTCTCCTTTAAGTAGCTCAGGACTCCTGTAATTATCAACGAATTTATTCAGCATTACTAATAGAGAAATAGGCCAACTTAATTCATCAACAATAAAGTTAATCTTTAATTACAGTCTAGCACAGAGAATAAGAAATTTGAAAACATACTTATCCAAATTAATTGTATCTACCATATCTGCCCAAAGGCGTTCCTTGTAAACATGAAATTAAATTTACCTCCTAGTTTTTCTTTGCATTCCCAACTGTCCTTGGGCAGAGTTCTCAAAATTGTAGTTTAGAGGATGCACAGAAGTTGAAAGTTTTAAGGGCAGTACCTTCAGATCTGCTTGTAACTTTATATATATATACACATACACACACTATATAGATATAATATATATATATATATATATCTATATAGTGTGTGTATATATACACACACTTCCTCCTAAAAGCTGTGCTCAACTTAATGCGACTTTTATATAGGGCTGGTAAATATGGCTTATACATAGGACAAAAAAAAATATCTACGCCACTGTAAAAAGGCAAAGGCAGATCCTTTGGGTGGAGAAAAAATACAATCCAAAAAAAAAAAAAAAAAAGTATTAACTTATTAGTCATGAATCTTCTGCTCAGATACTGCAATTGCATGGCCCAGTGAAAGCTCTGTTCCACTCTAAGTGAACTAGAATATATTTAGTAGAGCAGAATTAGATTCTGCTCCAAACATTTGGTTCCACTAACATGTTAATTGCTTCTAGCATTTATCAAATTAAAGGCAAACACTAACTGTAGTGCAAACATTAAGTAACAGTTACGTGGATGGAAATGTAACCTTAGGCACACACGTCATCCGACTGGTTTAGTGAGTTCTGCTAGCCTGCTAATTGCTGATAATGCTGCACCAGAGTAAGAATAAGACTTCTGCTTTACAAGTGTCCCGCCTTCTGCAATCTTATTTCTTGTTGCTACTTTCAGTTCTGTCCTTACTGTTATTTCCTTACTACAACATTTTTAGATTTTTCACTATCTCTATTTTCTTTTTTACTTTATAAAATTATTCTTAAACAAACTTTAATTATATCAATCTGTATGCACCTTTGTAGCGTACAAGAACTTCTCAGAGACTTCTGAACTGTAAGTACTGAAAAAGAATCTTTTTCCTAAGTCTCAACATATTTCTGTGTATCTGGCAAGCAGATAAGCACCAAGAGCTTTGCTGAAGACAAATTCCACGCAACAACTTCCATCCAGCACGAGGAGATAGCCAATACGTGCTCTGCATCACGTCTCAAGCAATATTACAGATGCTGTTAGGAATCCATCCCCAAGTACAACAAAACGCCTCTTGCAATGCATTGGTTTGAGGACCTGCAGAGGTTCTGTAGTGGTAGGTTGTGTATTTCTATTTGTGAATTAAATAGAAGTGATTTTATTTGTAAAATGGAAGAAGCAAAAAGGAGAATTCTCTCAAATATGGACATCTCTTTTAAATAAAATGTAAACATAGAAAGCCTATTTAAAAATGCATGAAGAAATATCAGTGTTTCTGGATAGCTTTCTGAGAGGTTTTATGACAATCCCACTCTGTGGTCCACATTTTGCAGCCATCAAAGCGATATTTGCAGTGGAAACCAACAGTCACAGATTGTTAATGCAGCAACAAATCTTATGGGACATACTGAATACATAGATAATATCTATAAGCTGTTTTGTAGCACTAATAACTTTCACAAAAATTCAGAAGATCTGAAGAAAAACAAAATCTGTAATATGTTAGCTTAAGAGAGATGATTCCCTTTGCTAGGATTCTTATTTTTCTGTTTGGGTTAGAGAGTCTATGGAAATCTATCAGAAACATGTGAGCAGCATCAAACAAATTACTAATTCCATATTAGAACATTGTAAGATTCATTTTAAAGCCACCATATGAAAAACTGTATTTTAAGCCCTTTAATTAACCCTTAAATTATTTCGAATACAGATTTCACACCAATGTAGTATCAAGGAGGTTAAAGCAGTTCTGTTGGCAAAATGAAGTATGAAACAGTTAATACTACAGCTATTGCTCAGATGTTTGAACTACAATTGATTAATCATTAACAAAGACATTCATTCTCTTTATCAGAATATTGAGACTGCTGCTGCAGGCTTTGAACTAACGCTTCATCTCAACTCAAGCTTCCCTATTCCTTCTTTTTTGTGCGAGGAACTTGGTGGGAAATGCAAGAGATCTGCAGGAAGTCAGACTATTGGAACACTTGCATTACGACTTTCCTGTCACTTGTAAGTTTTTACCTGCTGCTCTCTGAAAAGCATCAACTGCATTTTCAAGTCCAGTCTTGGTCTGACGATTGCATCTTGTACCAATCTGGGTATAGAGGGCTCCAATATTAAATAAAATACTTGCTTTTTCAAGCAACAGATTTTGCTGGCACACTGGGACACCTGTGAAGGAATCATACCTTTGAAGGAAAGGAAACAAAGTGTTAAGTATAGTCCATGAAAATGACAGATATGTTAATTTTATTTTGGTTAGTTTTTTTGTTTGATTCATTTTTTCTTTTGGTTTTTTTTTTCTTCCAAAAGACCAAGAGAATTCCTAATGACTGTTCTGATACACTGAAAATAATGGTAATTCTGATTACCTTTATGTACTCTGAACACAATCCATGCACTATGTCACAAACTAGAACAAACTAGAAAATAATTTTATTGAAGGCTTAGTTTCCAGGGGAGTTTAAATCAACATCTCTGCAAGTACATCATATCCAAATCAGAGTCCCTATAAAACAGACACCAGAGACAGGATCCTGAGGAGGTATCCATGTGTGCTTGTCATGTTCTCATAATTTTCTATTAGGCATGCACTATTAGATGCTGCCAAAGATCTACTTTTGCCATGGTTAGACACTTTATAGCTCATATTTTACAGATCTTCTTGCAGTTTTGATTAAAAATCTGGCAGTTCTTCTTGGCTGCATGGTAGTTGCCATCTTTCTCCATTGCAAAAAAAAAAAATCAAGACTTTAAATTGAGAGCCTAACTTTGCTAATAGCTGTAGTAAACCCACCACTGCCGTAACAAATGGCATTACTTCCATTTCCTGGTTCAAGACTTTCCTCAGCAAACTGAAGGGGATGAATTAAGGTCTGATTCTTTACAAAACTGCTTCATGTGCAAAGGTTCAGAGTCCAGGAAACATCTATAGTTGTCTAAAATGAAGATATTTTTCTCCTTTCGCTCGTGCAAACTGTAACTTGGATCATAATCTGAGTAATCTGAGAGCCAATGACTTTGCCCTATGCAAGGAAAAGGCTTTAGAGAACTATTCAGTACTGAAAAGTATTTAGTAAATACTTTTACTGAGTATTTACTGAAGATTCAGTAAAACTGTGTTTTCCACTTTACTCTCAATACTAAGAAAACATTGACAACACAAACTGGGTATGGAGGGAACACAATGACACTGACCTTCAAACAGAAGACAGGTAAAGATTAACAGCATTCTGCAAAATGAAACAAAACAAACAAAAAGGGGCAAACATGAACTCCACACTTACCATGTAAATAAAATCCCCATGTACCTGGTGGGTGGAAAAAATCTGTTTTCTACATAACCAAGTTGAAGAAAATAGCTGATCAGCATCTCAGCACCAGCTTCATCTCGACTGGGAGTGCGGCAGGCCTTAAAATACAAGAGATTAAAAGTACATTCTTTTGAGTTACAGGATGAATACTGAAACACCAAGAGTAAAGCTCTACTTTTCAAGTTCTGCATATCACAGAAATGTGTGGAATCTGAAACAGTTTGCTTAAAGCCTGATAGATGCAATCCAAGTAAGAGTTTACCAGCTATACAGAGGGTAGGGCATAATCTTTAAGGAAGCATATGGAAGATATATTTAGCAACATTCAGTTAAACAAAGACTGTAGGTGTTTTATGAAAGCTAGAAAGAAATCTAATTTCTTCCAGAATAATAATGGAAGCAAAGAGTAATTAGAAATAACCAACACTGTGTTACAGCCCTTTACCAGTTGCACTCAATTCCAGACTCATCCTGCTAAATTTAAAATACTTAAAACTCAAAATAAGATTCTGAATTTTTAAAGTTCTTTCAATAGTTCAATAACTTTGTATATTTTTTAATTCATTCTTTTCTTCACTTGTTCTTTATTCAGACTGTACAGCTGTTTGATGGAGATTCATGTTCCACCTCACAGAACTGAAGTCAGTACAAATGTGGTAAGTTACAAGTAAAAGTGGTACAAACTGATTCCATAAAAAATGCTTTTATTTTCAATTTTGCTGGAGATTTAAACTTGACATCATGTAACAATCCTCATTAGTCCATGCGGGAACTTACTTGTCTCAGATCCATGAGATCTGCTATTTCATCTTCATATTCAGAACCATCCTCACTATAATGTTCCTGAATAAAGTCCTACAAAAAGGAGTAGCTAGAATTAACATAAAATTAACAGAAGCCATTCGTTTTTTTTTTTTTCCGTAGTTATGGACAGTAAGAAAAAATGTTTCAGTCATGAACTGCATGCTTTCTAGTCTCCTCCTGCCAATAAAATATAATGTCGTTACAAAAAGGCAACTGAACTAATAATTTTATCTGCTATGAGACAAGAAATTTAGTGTCAAAGAATCCAAGTATTACATCATCTCCAATGTGTTTTAAAGCAACAGCAGTTAATGCTTTTAAAAAAGGAAAAATGAACCTTCTTAACTATAAAATAACAGGGGAATCAACTGACTATGAAAGCTCATTAACAAAAGAGATTCTGCCAAATTCTTATAAAGTATATTAGTGCAATTCCCCTGAGATTAACAAAGCTGCAGTGGCACAAAAGGTGGCAGAATCTGGCCACTGAGAGTAACTATAGATGTAAAAGCAGAAACAAATGCTGTGGCAAATGCAGAAGGCAGTTTACCATGAGGGACAGCAGTACAGATACATTGAAGGTGGCTCGGATAGGCAGCAAGGTAAACTAGCCTGCAAAAAATGGTGCTGATGTTGCAAGACTGCTTTGAAACGGAGTTAGAGCTTCGTTAGCACAAGTGGGAGTATCACTGTGGTATGTTTCATAAAACCTTTCCACTTCCTTTCACGAGTTATTTCTCTCCATTTTAAATATTTTTTTCTGAAAGGTATTTCTGAAATTACCTTCAGGGCAACAGTAAAATCTACTTCTTTAGTTTCCTTCAGGCCAAGAGGTACCAAGGGAATGCTGAAAGTCTCCCTATAGGGGAAAAAGAAAAGTAAAACAATCAAAAAAGCCACAGAAACCTTTGTTTTCTATTTGTCTGTAGGTAAGAGATTTACTTTTATTCCATGTGGAAAAAAAAGTGACTGTGCTGCTAGGTGTTGAGGTAAAAGCTACATAGTTTATGACAGTCTCTTCCAGCCCAAGAGAATCTGCTTAATGTCCTGTGGCTCCCGGAGGGGGCTCAGGAAGGCTGCTTGAATGCATCTTTGCCACCTGAGCCATTTTTTATCTCCGAGGAAAAGAGACTCTCAAAGCCTGATTATTGCCACAGAACTCAACACAGAACACACACGTTGAAGGTTGCCTCAAGTCTGCTTAGACCTCCAAAGCATTGTTGTCGCTACAGGGAAGGCTGTTGCATGCTCTGCATTTGAGAACAGATGCTATATTGCTGGATCTATTCATGTAATAATGAACTGACCTAGTTACCAGCCTAGCACTGGAAGTTCTTCCAAGTGCCATGTATCACAAGCTTTCAATTTTTACAATGCTCACCTCCACGAAGGAACTCAGTATCTAAGGATTACTGCAACATACCTTTCCCCAAGAGAAAGACAAATATGCAGACTAACCCTTGGTCAACAAATCTACCACCCAATATGTTCTCTTGCAAGTTCTCTGTTCTTTCGGCTAGCTATTGTGCAGCATTCACATTTACCTAGCAACAGTTTTATTTCCAGTGATAAACAGATTTGCCGATAACGGAGTAACGTAGCTTTTCACTTACTCTGTATTTTGATAAACCTCTACTGAGATATTAAGTCCTTCTAATTCCTCCTTTAAGATCTGCAGGTCAGAGTTTACAAAACTTAATTCCAGCAGTACCTGTTCTCGTACTTTGTTGTTGGTGGTAGCTCTGCAAAGAGAAAGAGACAAGTTTTTCAGTGCCAAAGGACAGGAGCTGCATATCAATTTTGTTGGCCTCTCCTTGCTTGCATTCTCAACATTTTTAAGATATTTTTTCCCCTTAAGAGACAACACAACATCTCACATTTCAGAATCTGTCGACAGAACCTGTGATAGTTTCCAGATAACAGCATGCAAACAAAATAAGTTTTCCTAAGAGTTATTCCAGAATAGTATATAACCATGTATGTATGTAAAAAAAAAAAAAAATCAATGATACAATTTCCTCTATAATTCGATTTTTCTGACCCTCCCAAAAAGGTTTTGTTTCCTTTGCCATTCACGTGCTAAGTATATACATGTCACTTTTTGGACTGCCACCACGCTGGATATTAGTATTTAACACAGCCCCAGAGCATTGCTGTGTGACCTCTTCTTCATGTATTTCGGAGTGCATGTACTTATATATACACACATATTTATCTCACTAATTCTAATTTGATTCTCCACAACATATTGCTGTCTTCAAGAGAATTATCTGTAGTCAGATATGAGTTTAATATCAAAAGCATTGATATTGTATCCCTATACTAGAGCATCCAAATTCTTAGACAATAAAATACTGCAAATTCTATGTATATAAAGAGAAAGTATTTTGCCAGTACTTTTATCATATTTCCTATTAAAATTAAACTTTATAAGTACTTAGGAACATACTTTTTACAGCTGATCTCCACTTGTACATCTTTCTATTCTACAGAATGTTGAAAACTGAACTGGCTGTTATTGCAAGGCTCTAAGCTATATGTTTTGTATTATAAATGTGTTACTGTGAGTTTCTATGCTCTACTTTATCAGACATCTGACATTGGCTAGATAAAGCACTGCTAACATCTGGGTGACTTTCAGAGGTTCTAAAAAGTCTTTGCACAATGTGGATTGTTTGTTTCCAGCCTAATGCACTTTGTTCACATTTACTTGCATTTCAGCCAAAAGTAAAGGAACCTGCATTTCCAGTTTTTCTTCAAGCCCTATTGCAGGAGGCTCTTGGTAGGTAGCGATTAAGTTTACTGCTCTTGAAACCTGATAAAATCCAAGTGGAATCTGAAAGTTTCGTTTATGTTTTTTTTCTTAGGAGACAGTAAATATGTCTAATCATGTGAACTCTCATCTAGTGGTCAGATAACTTTTGAAATGTTTTACTTCAAAGAACTTGCAACAAGGAAGTCTAACAGGTATAATTTCATTTTAGATTTTTAATAGTTTCCAAGAATTCTGATCCTTTACTTTTCAAAGTGTTATAGCTCCCACTCTAATCAATAGCAACTTCAGTATTTTAGCAGTTCGTGCTAATTTCAAGAGCCCAGCTTCAAGATACCATTCAGCTGAATGTCAGAGTAATCAGTGTTTGATTTAGATACCA
>JAUBOD010000907.1:3710781-3721559 GCA_032353885.1 Nothura maculosa
GGGGGGCGCCCCCCCCCGCGCCGCCGCCCCGCGCCGCCCCTTCCCCGGTGTCCCTTCCCCGGTGCCCCCTGCCCGGCCGCGGCCTCCTGCAGCTGCCGCTGGGCCGGCCGCGCTGGAGAGAGCCGAGCCGGCGGGTCCGGCCCGGGCCTGCGGGGCCCGCGGTGCGCTCAGCTCGGGGTCCCGGCGCTCCTGTAGTCTCCAGGCTGCCCTAGAGCCGCCCGGCCCGGGAAGTTCGTTCGTGTTGTTCACTGAAGGCTTGAAGGGATTAGGACGCCTCGTGGAGGCAGACGGTTGCTCTTGAGCTTCCTCAGCTGTTTTTTTCTTTAAATCAAGCACTTCATGGTTCATAGTCACAGAAAATAACAAAAATATAGCAAAAGTATGCTGGCTATAATTTGCAGGGTATGTTAGATATGTTAGAGGCTAATCACCAAGCCATAATCTTTGCTGACATTAAACACGCTATAAAAATCTTTTTGTTCTTTGTAGCTTACTGTGCTAAAGTGTTAAAACATGTCACTTTAATAATAATGTGTCATTTTAATAATAATAAAATTTCCTGTTTAAAATTGGTAGATATATTTCCTCCCTCCCCATACAACTCATAAAATGACATGCTTGTTAGGTGTAAATAAGTGCCTTATTATAAACACTGAAGTTTTGTAGATTGGGTTACTGTTTGTCTGTGTATTTTTGTTTGCCTTCTGCTAAAGACTTTGCCAAGGGAGATCTCCTCTCTCGACCACCTCTCTGGTTAGTGTTTGGTCTTGGGGTTATTAAGGCAGGCAGATAATTTATGACTGTTTGGGCACAGGAAAAAAAGTGCTGTCAGAATTAGGTAGAATTTATGTGAATACTTCGTGGTTTTGCTCAGGCAGTATGAATTAATGGAATGTACAAATCCTTAAAAGAAGGATGGAAAGTACAAACTGCTGATTCTTTCCACTTGCAAGTGGCTACTGATTCAGCCAGTTCTTCATTGCAAGAAAGAGAAGGTTTCTGGAAGAAGCAGAATTCCATTCTTTCTGCATATTGTGACTTATTTTCTATGCTGTTTGTCTGATTGTAGGTGAACGACTTAAAAAGCCAGTTCCTCTTCAAGAGCAGACTGTTAAAGATGCCAAGGGACGATATCAACGTTTCCATGGAGCATTTACTGGGGGTTTCTCTGCTGGTTACTTCAACACTGTTGGCACAAAGGAAGGTTAGGTGTTTTGATGTCTTCTTGAAAGCATTAATTGATTAGCATAATATATCATTTGTGAAAGTAAACTAGCTGTCATGAAGTATATTTTGTTTATTCTTCATTATACTATAAGTAGTTAAAATATTTTCTCGGTTCATCACTATACTGTAAGTAGTTGAAACAGTATTGTTTATTTCCCATTGCATTTTCTGATTGCAACTTTATGAATGTAATTCTAAGCAAGACTGAGAGGTTGAAATGTTAGAGTTGTTTTCAGATATGACACTGGCACTTACTTTACCTTACTTTGATAATTACTTTCTTTAAAGGATGGACTCCTTCCAGTTTTATATCATCACGGCAGAAGAGAGCCGACAAAACAGTTCTTGGGCCAGAAGACTTCATGGATGAAGAGGTAAGTTTAGAAAGGAATAAAAATCATTTGGAAATAGTTGCCGTGACTATAAGGTTTGACTTGGTCGTATCCTGGATTTGTTATTTGTTTGTTTTCCTTTGCCATTTACTGTAAGTCTGCATTTGAGGAAGATGACTTTAAATATCTTTTTTTTTTTCCATTTTGTATGTATCTTTCAGGATCTTAGTGAATTTGGGATAGCACCAAAAGATATTACGACTACAGAAGATTTTGCATCCAAATCCAAAGACAGAATAAAAGAGAAAGCGAGACAGCTTGCAGGAGTAGTTGCTGCCATTCCAGGAACAAGTGCGTTTGATGATTTAATAGGACCGTCAAAGTAAGTAAATTAAAGGCTAACCAAGCAATTTCTCTCCATTAGAAGTGTTTTGGTAAGAAAAGGAGTGAAAGAAATGGAAGATCTTTGGCATTATGTTTTCAAAGGGGATTTCACCTGAATTTTTGTCCTGTATGTGCAGATTTGTGCCAGATAAGAAGTTTGAAACAGAATGTAGTGTATGCAAAAATGCTGATATCTTCAGATTTACTTTTT
The DNA here is from genome assembly GCA_032353885.1 of Nothura maculosa. Lineage (NCBI taxonomy): Eukaryota > Metazoa > Chordata > Aves > Tinamiformes > Tinamidae > Nothura > Nothura maculosa. Next base: position 3,712,936 of record JAUBOD010000907.1, read on the forward strand.
AAAAAGTGTATTGCAAGAAGCATACATTATTTTTTAAGGAATTTTAAGTATGTTTGAGAGTTTTCCTTTTTTATTTTGTTTTTTTCCTCTTAGAATAACAATTGGGGTTGAGCTGTTGAGAAAAATGGGCTGGAAAGATGGACAAGGAATTGGACCTCGAATCAAAAGAAAACCCCGTAGGCAGAAACCTGGTATGTTCAGAAAACTTCCTGAATTGGGTAATGGGAAGTGCTTTTACAGACTTATTAATATATTCACTTTAAAACTTCCTTTTTACACCTCTTTTTGTTTGATCTGTTTCTTTAAGAGATGTTGAATAAAGACTTGTACTTTACTCTAATATTGTCTTTTACAGATCCTCAAGTGAAAATATATGGCTGTGCATTACCACCTGGGCTGTCTGAGGGTTCAGAGGTATTGTACAAGCAAAAATAATTTGTTGATTCTTGTAAAAAATTAAGCATTATAGTAACACACTCAACTAAAACTTTAAAATATATTTTAAAACATTTATAAACATAGTGTTAGTCATTATTCAAAAAAAAAATCATAGAAATTTATGCTTACTGTGAAAAAAGATTAATGTATCCAAGTTTAGCCTTGTTTATACGTAGTTTCATAACTGTTCTAGGGAATATACATTTGCCTAATCTTATATTAACTAGATATTACAGAAACTCGAATACAAAAGCTTTTATTTATTGTTACATACTCCTTTCCTGTATAAGGACGAAGAGGATGAATACCAGCCAGAGAATGTGACGTTTGCACCAAAGGATGTAATGCCTGTGGATTTGACTCCCAAAGAGAACGTGCATGGACTGGGCTATAAGGGTTTGGACCCCACGCAGGCTCTGTGTGGTGTGCCTGGAAGAGAGCACCTTAATCTTTTCCCGGGTAGTTCTGAAAAGACAGATGATCTGCTTGGTGATCTGAGACACACTAAGGGAAGAAAATTAGGTATCACAGGCCAGGTAAAGAGTTCATTGAATATACATTATTATTAGTGGTATCATCTCATTAAGTTTCCATTTTCTTCTGTAGAAGGCACTGAGACATGGAGTTACTGTAAGAAATTTCAAATGTTTTGAGAAAGGGGTTAAGAGTCCACCTTTTTTCTGGGGTTTAACTTGCTAAATAAGATGCGGACAGACCTTAGAATAGTTTAAAATAGTTTAAAGTTATGAATCTTGCTTATTTGTTTTATGCCCTTGGCCTCTGCCCTCCCCCATCCCTGTTCCAGTTGGTAGCACTTTTTTCTTCTATGGAGTAAATTATTCCCGGTATGTGTACATATAGTGTGTTTGCTATATGTGTTTATATATATAGTGTATTCTCTCTCTGTATGTGTGTATATATCTCTGTGTGTATATATTGAGACAAATAGTAGGTACACACATAGTGCCTTGTGACATGTGACCTAAGGTGGTATTTTTAGGTTTTGAGTTCTCATTATTTGAAATATGTTTTAGGCTTTTGGTGTTGGAGCTTTAGAGGAGGAAGATGACGATATTTATGCAATGGAAACACTGTCAAAATACGACACAATTCTAAAAGATGAGGAACCTGGAGATGGTTTATATGGTTGGACAGCACCTAAGCAGTATAAATCCAAAAAAAGTAAGGATCCTAGTTTTAGGAGAGATGAAAATAATATTGCTTAACTATAGTCTACTTTCCAAACCTTTTAATTTTAAATCAACTGATATTTTCTAGCCCTGATATTGATAACTTACTTTTCTTTCTATTTTGATTATCCAAATCATGAAAATAATTTGTACTTTACTAGATTAAACCCCAAATTTGTATTTTTACAAATAGGACTTTATATACATTGCTTTTTGAAATGTAGCATTCAATCTCAGTGACAAGAATAGAAAGACTTTGAAGTGATAGTTGCAAAATAAATCCCCAAGACTTGCAAAGAAATTTTTAGATATAATTACATATTTTCAAACAATTACACCAAGATTAAATGTGAATGTTATTTTATTTCTAGTGCAATTTTGAAGTATACTTCAGTGATTTTTGGAGTATTTGTTGGTTAGTTGTGCCCAGTCAATGGTGCTTACAGTGCTAGCTGTGCCCAACAATAGCAGTGTTGTCTGACCATTAGTGATACTCATCTCACCACATTCGCTGGTAGTAGTTTTTAGCTGTGTCATCCTAATTCAAAGAATCTTCACTGCTTACCATTTAAATTGAAGGGACTTCAAACATATTTCAAGTGGCTTAATTGTAAACAATAGGAAATGGGAAATACTGGGACTGTGGGAAGGAGAGTGTTTTGCCAAGTGTACATCCCAAATATCGACCGTCTCTTCTTCCCCACCAGGGTTTGAGACTACAGATAAGTATATAGGCAAAATCTTGGATGGTTTTTCCCTGGCATCAAAGGCATCAACTCCAAACAAGGTAAGCAGATGATGACATTCTTGTAATAGGAATTGCACCTGCAGTAAATCTCAAAAACAAATCAATATGTAAACTATAATATTTTTACTGCTATCTGCTGTTACTTCACATAAGGTTAGAGAAATGGCTTAATTTATCTTTTAAATGAAAAATGTACATATCCAGCTTTATAGGTATTCAAATATATAACATCCAATGTTCTGTAATAACCAGGGAAAAAAATATTTCACCCATTTCACTGTTTAGATTGTAAGTCAAATTGTTAGCTCCGTTCTTATGACTGCATCTTGAATGCTGTATATATTTGCATTAATTAGAATGAGATATCATAGAATTGCATGACACCTTTTTTTGAATGAGAGGAAGAAAATTCGTATAGTATATAAAAATGCATATCAGAGGAGGCGTAGGGTTAACTTTTATAGTAACAGCTTGAATGAAGAATGTGATATCAACTACACTTTTAAGTACTTCCCCTATGTTTAACATAGTTTGTCTTGTGACTTGCATTTTTTTATTAGTTAATAGGCAGTCCAGAACATTTTCTCAAGTAAAAACATTTTTTGCTACTCGATGCATGTATTCTTTTTCTGTTGCTCATAACTTTTGTGCATTAACAGAACATTTTGTTCTCCAAATTTGCAATATAATTCTACTGACTGGCTCAGTCTAAAAGACAGTAATGTACCATATAATATTCTATTATTGTTATATAATAGGAGGAATTTTTAGATGAGATGAACTTGCTGAAAGCATGAAGCAGTAATCGGGTGTCTAAGACAACTAACTTTTGCAGAGAAAGAAATATAATATGTGTTAAATACAAGGCTACTTTTTCAGTATTTTTCTATTTGATTATGTGGTTGTTTTGCTTTGTTTTCCATCTGGAAGACTTACCCACCACCTGACTTGCCACGAAATTACAGGCCAGTCCATTACTTTCGACCTGTGCTAGCAGCTGGAAGTGAAAACTGCCATTTACGGAAAGCATTAGAGGAATCAACTGGAAAACTTGAGAGTGACACAACACAACAAAGCAGACATGCACTCAATGCCTCTCAGAGGGGGGAACGGCTAGGAGAAACCGTTCTCAAAGGTACTGATGTATTCCACCCTGCTTGTCATTGTGCTTCAGACCCTCAATGTGTTTTATATAAGAATTTTAATATTTTAAAATAAAAAAATGATGGTCAAGTCTGGACTAAAATTATAAATATAATCTATGTAGTTAGAATACTTGGACGTTTTTCAACTTTATTTCTTAAACATCAATTATGGACATATCAGCCTACATTTCCACTTATGATTATTCATCTTTGTAATGATATTGTTTACGATGGTTTAGGGGCATTTTCTCCAAATGGAGATACAGATATTTGTTGTTGTTGGTTTTTTTTATCCTCTACTAAAGTGAAAGAAATTTGTGGTAATTTTTTGTTTCCATTTATTTATTAATGCTTTCTTTGGTTTTAGGCCCTGCTCCTTCTGTTTTGGAGTATCTATCTGAGAAAGATAGAGAAAGACTGAAAGAAGCGAGAAAAGCCTCAGAACAACAAATGAAAGTGAAAATGTTGCCTCAACAATCGCAAAGTAGCAGATTCCAACCTGCCTCTGCAAAGGATGCTCCTCAGAAGTGGCAAATGTTTTGGGCTGGTCAATTAACAAATGCAGGTTCTAGTGACTTCAAACCTTTTGCAAAAAATCCAGAAAAACAGAAAAGATATGAAACCTTTGTGCAGAGTCTTAAACAAGGGCAAAAAGGTAACTAAGAAGATGATTCCTCACATTTTTAACCTTTTCTGTAGAAAAGAAATCTTTATTTCCTTTTTTTTATTTCATTTTATGTTTGGTATGTTGATCCTGTTGAAAATATCTCATGTTTAGCAAATATTATCACTTCTGCTGTATTGAAAACAAGCCTCCACTTATCAGGGAAAAATTATATTGTATGTAAACTAAATAGTTTGGTGATTAAATCTTGGTGATTTGTATCTGCTTGGCACTTAAGTAAACTTTAAGCTTTGCTAAGCATTTCTCTCCTTAATTTTTACAGTAGAAACATTGGAGCATTGTTTAGACCCGAATATGACAGAATGGGAACGAGGAAGAGAACAAGAGGAGTTTTTCCGTGCAGCGATGTTCTACAAGTCATCAAATTCAGTGCTGTCATCCAGGTTTACTCGGGCCAAATATGAAGATGATGTTGATAAAGTGGAAGTTCCTCGGGACCAAGAGGTGCTTTTGCTGTTACAGTTTTTCTGGAACTAAAGTTGCTGCTTTAATCTTGAGTTTTGGAATCTTTTTTTCCTAAAAAATATATTTGTAGTAATGTGAATAATGTTTTATTTCTCTTCTGTTTGTTAAACCTTGGAAGAAGCTCATTGTATACAAAAACAGTGATTTATTTTAAATGCCTTTTTCTCAGTATTACCACAGTAATATTCAATTAAGAAAGTTGTTACTCATCTCATGATATAAATGTTTGACTTTTTTTTAGAATGATATTGATGACAAGGAATCTGCTGTGAAGATGAAGATGTTTGGCAAACTCACAAGAGACAAGTTTGAATGGCATCCTGAGAAGTTATTGTGTAAAAGATTTAACGTTCCTGATCCATACCCTGAGTAAGATAATTGATTGAAAGATAGTTATTTTTTAAGAAGTGTTTAAAACTGTTGGAAATTTGAAAAATGTTTAAATATTTATTGAAAACTTGATTTGGGGAATGTGTGTGTGTGTGTGTGTGTGTGTGTGTGTGTGTGCGCGTGTGTGTGTGTGTTTTAATAACAGATATAGTAAGTGCCTGATGCTTTAACTGCCTATGTTAAACAGTAGAATAACCACTGTCAAATTAGTATATGTGTTTAGGATTGCTTTAGGGTAAATTTGAGGCCTTTTTTTTTCCTGTTGAAACAATGATCAACAAACATTTTTTTTCCTCTAGTTCTTGCATTGCTGGTTTACCAAAAGTGAAACGAGACAAGTATTCTGTGTTCAATTTCCTAACCGTGACTGAGCCCACCACGTCTGTAACTCAGACGTCTGCAGCAAATGAAAGAAATCAACAGAGTAACACTCGCGACAGTAAGTTGTCATTACTTTATTCATCTAGCTGGAAGAGTTAATGGAATAGAAAATACTGTAGGTTTTGTCATGCAGAGTGAATTATTTGCCTGATTTCTAATTTAAAATGAAAAAAAAATTAAAGTAAATTCAGTAACATAAAATGGAAGTCCATAAGATTTAGCTTACTTCCTCTCCCTAAAATATCATTTAGTTTAGCTATTCAGTTAAAAGGATTTTAAGAAGTGTTTAGCCATACTGAAGAAGAGTAACTAAAATCATCCTCAGATTACATAATGTAACCTGTAACTGATTTCAATGTTTGCAAATTTCTTAGAACCAAAGAAACCTTCAAGATGGGATGTTTCGGATAAAGAGAAAGAGAAGAAAGATTCTATCAGTGAATTCATTAGTCTTGCTAGGTCAAAAGTTGATGCTCAGCAGCAGCCACCAGCACCGAAAACAGAAGAATGCACAACTGAGGCAAATGAAGCTCTTCCCAGTGAGGTGAGTGCACAGCAGTGTTTGAACTTGAAGGGGAATGGCTGCACGTTTTGCTAACCTTGAATTAACAGTAGGCAGCGTATGAACTGAGTTAATAAAGAGTAATTTACAGGAGGATCAACTCAGAATGAGCAATGAGAAGGTGGAATTTGGTCTTAAGAATTACCTTATCTGGAAGGAACAGCTTAAGGGAAATATAAAATGTCACTTGGCACTCCGGCAATTAATTCAGTCCCTTAGAGTCGTTGAGCTCACAGACACAGAATATTTTCCTTTTTCTTTTTTTCCTCCTAAATGGAAGAGAGTGTATACTGTGTGGAGAAGAGTAATTGATTTTTTTAACGTATTTTTTTTAAAATTATTTATATTGTTTTGCAGACAACTAATGAAGATAAGGATCAGGAAGAAGAAAGCAGACCGTCCATGGACTTATTTAAGGCCATCTTTGTGAGTTCCTCAGATGAGAAATCATCTTCCTCTGAGGAAGAAAGTGATGAAGAGCCAGAACCAACTGTTCCTGCAACAAATTCAGAAACTGCCAAGGAGGTGGATATACCAGATTGTTCCTCATCTAATGTGCAAGGTAGTACTTAATGGATGTTTGTATTCATATCTGTAAAAATATCTTTAAAAAGTTTTTATTTGTAAGGCAAGAATAGTTTTATAAGGAGTTCAAGCACTGTCAGACTAGCAGGGCCGTCAGCACAGAATATTCCTAGCACTTTGCAGTACACTTTACGTTGCTGTGAGTGTTGTGTGACTTCTGCAAACAAACTACTCAATTAAATTTGCTAATTAAACTGGAATGGAGAACAACACATATAATGGTGAAGCACTACAAAAAAATACAAGAGAGCTTTTATACCTGTAGTAAGTCAAAAGGTAAATGATAAATTACAGCTCTTGTGGCTTTTTCAAAGTTCTGTGTTTTTAGGATGTCGTTAAATTAACGAAACCTTATACTTAGTAATTACCATAGAAATACTTTTTCTACTTATTGTCATGCTTGAGTCTATTAACTTAAGTCCTCCTTATTATTGTAGATATTGTGGAGTTTGTCGCTAATTTGGAATAACAGAGAAGTGGCACTGCATTACTGAGTGAAAGTGAACCTATCTACCAAATTAACTAATTTGTAATTGCAGAGTGAAAAGATCAGTTTTGATCAAAGGAAAAAGGCAGTATGCTGAAATGTTTGGGGAGGTTGGCTAGTCACATGGCCATGGAAGTTCTTAGAGAGATAGAAGGTTGTTCTATTTGCTTTCTTAGAGGTTTTTAGAAAGTCTACTTCAACTCTCTTTAAGCATTTCTTGGAAGAAGTGTTACCTTATTTACCTTTCCAATAAAGAAGGCTTTTTAATTTGATAGTGAATGTGGCTACTACAACTGAGCCTGGCCTGCCTTTGCTGCCCGTTTTGAAGAAGGAACCAGATGTGGCAGAGGAATTTGGACCAAGGTTGCCTCCAGCGTTCTGTCCTGGTAGGTCTTGCAGACTTTCAGTGCTTAAGTACTGTATGTTGAAGGTGTATGAAAGATACATGATATTTTTCTTAAAAAGATTTGTGAACACTTCTTCAACACTGATGCTATGTTAAATTGGCACTGGCAAGTGCTTTGTTCCAGTATTGCGATCTCCTGACAGGGACCTCTGCCCGTGTAACAACTTGGTTGTAATTTTACAGTGGCACTGTTATTAAACTGCCATGCTGTAGGACTAGCATTGCATTTTTTTAAACATGGCAAAGTATTTAATTGAAATAGGAAAGTAATGATTGGAAGATTTAGTCATTCTGTTTCCATTTGAAGGCTAAAATTTTGAAAACTGGTTTAAAATTTATATGAAATTTAGTGTTAGTTACCTTTATTTTGTCATGTTTCTAGTTTCTGCCTTTGCTTTATATTTTAGGCACTACTCACAAAGAAAGACCTGCAGTGCCACCAAGTAGGAAGGAAAAACATAAGAAGAACAGAGAAAAACACAGGACTAAGAGAGACCACAAGCATAAAAAGGAAAAGGTATGTTGAATTCGTATGCTGAATGTGAAGTATATGCTGAAAACTGTATGTAATTTGGGCCATGTAGATATACAAACAGTAATAAACTGTGTATCATTGTTTAGTGTGTCAGTTAAGCTTGGAGTTTACAGTAAAATTAATTGTCTTTTCAGGACTCATTTTGTTTTGGTGCTGTTGCCTTTCAGAATTTCCCATATCTTTCAAAAAAAAACCACAGTATAGTATGGGATTATTTCTTTTTTTTTTTTTTTTTACAGAAAAAAAAACAGAAGAAGCACAAAACCAAAGGAAAGCATAAGAATAAAAAATCAGAAAAAGATAGCAGCTCAGACTCTGAAGATAGCAGTGACAGCTCTAGTGATATAGATACCATAGGCTTGTCACCCAAAGAGCTTCTAAGAAGGTAAACAGAAATTTTACTGAAGAACTTTAAAATTTTGCAGTGATTAACATTTTTTTCTGTCATTGAGATAAAATGTGGTTACTCATACTAAGGCCCAAAAAATGCTAAAGTAATTAAATATTTGTCATTTTTTTCAGCAACTTTCCAGTCTGACTTTCTTTCTGTTTGTCTTTCTCTTAGAATAAGACAACTTCAGCCCTGAAGAGGTAGCTCGCTTTCCAC
>JAUBOD010000907.1:3776458-3795186 GCA_032353885.1 Nothura maculosa
GAATTTTTGAAGGAAATTTGACTGTTCCATGGACCTAAAATGAGCTAGGTGTCTTCTTGAGCTGGACCCAACACCATTTATTCAACGCACACCCAGAGCACTAAAATTTGAGGATGTTTCAACTGCTTATGAGTTTTCTGCAAACCTACTGCAATATCCCTGACTTGTCGGTGCAGCCCTGTATTTGATCAGAAACAGTGATACAGCCCAGAAACAAGCTTGTGTGAGGAGGATACAGCTGATTCCTCCTGCCTTTCCTGACTCTGCATCCTTAGTTATCTACAGGATACAGCTTGATTGCACCTGCACTTGTCCTTTCATATGGGCCTTCAGGTGGGTTGCGTGTATCCAACGTGGGTAGCAGTGGGTTTGGGGGCTGCAGGAGGCAGCTGGTACCCTGCTCCCTGCAACCTCCCAGCTAGAAATCCTGAGTTCATCCTGTCTATAGAGGTGGAAAGCAGCGTGGCGAGTGTGCTGGCTGGGGCCAAGTCAAGTAGGTCAGGAGCACCACAGCAGTGTCAAAGTGCCCAGGCTGCAGGTACCTTTGAAGATCTGTATGAAGCCCACGGTAATGATAAGAGCCAGGGCTAGCAGTTTTCCTGCGGTGAATATATCCTGAATGCGAGTCGCCCATCGCACGCTGGAGCCGTTCACCCAGGTCAGCAGCACTGCAGAGCAAAGGCTGAGGTCAGGCACATTGTGAAGTGAAGAAGCAGGGTGTTTACTCAAGAACAGACATTAAAAGCACTAAGAAACACAGGCTGATGCATGCATTTCTACAGGGAGCTTTAGGCTGGCCATGACCGAGGGTGAGAGGGAAAATGCCTTTTTCCTGAGAAATTTGCATTTGCGGAGAGGGATCCCTTGCAGCCAGCAGCTTTTCTCATCTCCGTGCTCTGCTGTTTGGGGCTTCCCCGGGCTCTGCTAAATGTGCCTGATTAATGTTCAAAGTGCCAGTTGCATGGAGGGATTTCTGGCTTCTCGAGGGAAATGGTGAATGTCTTAATTCCTGTTAGTGCTGATCCACTCTCACTAGCTAGCCAAGTAATTAACTCGGAGCCAGCAGCGTGTTGTGCCTCCTATGCACTCCCACTTGCAAACATCTCGGGAAGAGCTAAAATTCCAGGCAGTGACCATGCAGGGAGGCAGCTGCTGCGAGCTGCATGTGGGGCTGAGTGTGCAGGGACAGGGCAGTGGGTCCCTTGTCCCTATGTGCCCTGAGGAACTGTGGTCCAGCCCCGGCTTGTCCTTGGCTTGGGAAGCCAGCAAGGAAATCAGCGCCAGCAGCTTCCTGCTGGGATCACAGCCGCCTGTCCCATGGGGGAGTCCGTCCCAGCTTGTGCCTCCCAGGCAAAACCAGGCCAGGCTTTGTGTGCCCAAGGAGTAAATACTCACATAAACACACCATGGAGAGGATCCTGGAGGCGTTGTAGGGCGGGATGCAGTTCGGGAACACGGGCTGCAGGACGTAGTTTGAAAATGTCAGGGAAATGACAGCCAGGCTGGTGGGGTACATGATGAGCACCGCACTCCAGAGCAGCAGGAACCTGGGGACACAGGAGGAGCAGAGAGAGCAGTGTGCAGGTGACGTGGCCATGCGCCAGGGGGACACGCAGATGTGCTACAGCCATGTCCCAGGCCAGAGCTGTCCTCAGCTTGGTGGAAGGCAGAAGCACCTCTCTTAAGTGTAGCAATGGAGTCTGTGTTTAAAATACTCTAGTTTCCTTCTCAAATATTATTATTCCTGTGGTGAGAAGCGGTGGTTTCAAGAAAGTGAAATGCTTCTTGTCACACACATGGGCACACAGACATATGTCTATGCATATATATATATATATATATATACACACACATAGGCACCCCTCTTCATTGGTATCTGTGCACAAGCATTGCATGCAGGCTGTGCAGCACCAGCAATCCCACCAAGTGAAATAACATAACGCCCAAGTTAGGCACAGCCATCCTCATCACGGGCCACTCATCCCCATCCCGGGCCACCCATCCCAGGCTGCCTGTGGCCGCTGCCCCTCTTGGGGCTGGCCCCTTAAATTCAGGCCATGGAGGGAGCGTGCTCCTTAGCAGGGCTCGGCTGCGGTGCTGCTGGCTGCCTGCTCCCCTTTCCTGCCCAGTGAGTGTTTTCCAGCTCCTTACTTGGCTTGTGTTTGTTGTTGCTGAGAAATAAGGGGAAATATGATGCTTCATTTTGCTTTTAACTATCCTGGAGTTAATTGTGCGAACTGTTCAGCATGATGCGAAAGCTAGTTGCCTTCCGAAACAACAAAATATATATGTGTATATATATTTAAATGCAATGTTTTCTCCTTTTAATTTCTGAGCAATGCCTTTCTTTGTTTTCCAACATTTTCATTTACGGTTCAGTGAAGTTTATTTGGGTGACTGCTGCTTTGCTGTTTATCACTCCTGCTGGTTCTGGAGACCCTGGTTGCAGGATGGGAGTCAGTGTTAGAAGAGTTGAGTACAAAATGTGGGGTCCTGCAGGTTTCAGTTGCTGATGCCTCATGTGGGCAAAAGACCAAAATGATTCTTTTTTGATAGAGTTCAGAGTTAATGATAGTTCGTGGCTTTAGTTCAGACCTTGTTGTCCTTGAGCAGCCCCAGCTGTGGTGGGTCCTTTTTGATTGTGGACAGTTGGGGCTATTGTGGCAGTCACACCTGCCTATGTGAGGTGGAGATGGTGCCTATGGACCTTGTTAGGACTTTCTAGTGAGTTTTATCCACTTCCCACAGAGGTTCTGCAGCTCAGAGAAATGCAACAAGGTAAAAACATTCAGTCAGAGAGGGATTCTGAAAGGAATATTTCAGGCAAAGTTGGCCCTTGTTTCTGTGTTGTAAAGTAAAGTGCATTAAAGTTAGTATTTGGTACAATATACTTTAATGGAAATGTGAATAATTCAGTAGACTCCTGACAGTCAATTTGTTTCATGCTGAACTGGAATTCATGCAGGATTGATAATACCAATTAAAGCAAATGCAGAATTTTAGCAGAGGGTAACGCAGTTACGTTATCAAATAAGAGTTGCATGAAAATGGGAAGGAAAGCGTGCCTAAGACTTAGGCTTTTCTTAAGGGATGCTTTAGCTGAAGCCTAGTTCTGTGGGGAAGACCCTGGTGATGGGGATCGCTGCTGTTGCTGGTGGAGGGGAGCAGACCTTTCCTATCTCCAGCCCCAGAGTGTCTTGTGGAGGGTGTGTGACCATGGCTGCAAAGCCACCGTTGGGTTGGAAGCAGTTTGAAGCGTCAGTGGTGCCGTGTGCCTCACTCCTGGCCTAGCAGTTTAGGTGGAAAGTGATGGCTCTGCTCTCCTGGGGGACCAGGACCTGCATAGTGGAGGCAGATGTGGTTGGGATCTTGAGAAGAGAGTCCAATGGACTTGGTGCAAACAGTTCCTCAGTCTGTATTTGCGCTGCTCTTGCGCTCCAAAGAGCGTCTTGCATTATATATAAGCTAACATGGAATCAAAGGAGCTTGTAAAAATAAAATCAGTGTGTGCTCTGCTTGGGCACCATTAACAAAAGCAAACGGTTTGGAATAGACTGCACTGCAGTTCATCTTACAGCAAAAAGGCTGAATTACTTCAAAGAAATTACATTGTTATTAACATTATCCCACATTGCTGAAAGAATTATTGTTTCTGGAAACTCGAGACTTTGTAGCAATGAGAAAATGGGAATGTACAAGTACACTTGAAGCATGTGTTACTTGCAGTCTGGGGTGACATTTATCAAAGCTTTGGATTAGAGCTCTCCGTTGACTTCACTACTTATGATTTATGTTACGATCATGATACATTCAGTCATCAATCACTACTGAGGAAGAAAAAGCTACGTTATCCACAATGTTATTGCTGAGCATTTGAAAAGTTATATTTATCAGAAATGCACTAATGAGTCTTTCATGAAGCTAAATTTATTTATTCTCTTCTGCAAGGCCACATATTAAGCCTATTATTTACTATTTTGGGTAATGTACTTTTTATGACCTGTAGAAACATGAAAATCCATATGTATGCAAATGCACCGTGTTCCATTACTCTGCTCTAGTAATACAGGACATGATAAAATTTCCTGCAGTTAGTCTGCTCATATAGAAATGCTGTTTAAAACCCAGGTGATTGCTAAATGAAAATAAAAGCAAAAGGTCTGCTGTTGGGTATGAGATCCGTCCCTCGGAATCAGCTCCCGGGAGCTGCTGGAGTCTCCTTCCCTAGACAAGGTCCATGTTGGAGGCAGGTGCTGTCTCAGTGCTGCCTGATGCTTGTGCTCATCTTCACCATTCCTGCTGCTTTTGGTGATGTTTTGGGTGCCCTGTTAAGATCCCTGGTGGAGTTGCTGGTCCCTGGCCTTGACCAGGGGCTTGGTGGCAGAGGGAAGTGAAAGAGAAAATGTTGGAGTCTGGTACCTCACCTGCTCCTGTAATAAAATGTTCTGTGTTAACAGACCAAACTATTCTCCTTTGCCATTGGCAAAACTTTTCAGAAAATCATTTGACATGTTAAATTTCATAGTCTTTGCTGTAGCGAGGATAAATCAGAAGAGGAAGTTCAACTTTGGGAGGATGGGGTGTTTTCTTTTATTGGGAGAGGCTTCCCAAGCTCCTTCAGCTCTAAGATGTAGGTACCAAGGTGCTGATGGAAGAGCATGCACATTTGAAGTAGAAAATGTAAAATACTTGTAAATGTTCCCAAAAACTACAGGCTTTAGGTGGTGGGTTCAGCAAAGAGCAGCAGGACGTAATCTCAGGCCTATTTTACTGAAACCTTCTTTAAGTCATCTATAACTCCCTGCCCGAAGAGAGCTTTCTGAATTCCTTTTAAATTAAGGTACCCAAAAACATACCAGAAAGCTTCTTGGCTAAGGCAACTCTTTGTCCTACTTACGGCATGATTTTGTTCTCTTGGGAGTAAAGATAAAGCCATTTTGGAAGTAAGGAGCTAGTGTAGTGTTATTTTTCTTTGGATAGCAAGGTTATACTTTTTGGATACTGATTGTACAATATATATATATATATTTTTTCTTTTTGTACAATCTTTCATTGCACAATACAAAAAAAACCTCTTCCCTAAGCAGAGCGCTCTGCTTAGGGAGATGACATAGCTGTTCTGTTCCTAGATAAACGGTGTGCAGTGATCACTGAAGTATATTTTTCATAGTAAGCATACAGCCTGACACTGGTGCAATGTAAATTATCTGCATTCAGCCGAGAGTGGCCTGAAGAACAACTAAATCCAGGACTTACTTTACTTGGCTTTTTACTTGTGTCTTTCCTTCTGTCCCAGAAAGCAAAAATCATTTGCTTTTGTGAAACTGAAGGCGAAAACTGATTTTCTGGGCTCCTTTGCAGTGATGTTCCCAGGATAGCAGTTGTGTTTATTCGCTGGATTTTGTGCCCTTTCCCTTCCTGTGGGCCTTGTCTGGGGCCGTGTGCGGAGGAGGCTGCGGAGCCCCGTGTGTGGGCGGTTGAGGGGCGATGCTGTGGCTGCTGCAGCACCACGGCTATTCCTCGGCTTGCCAGCAGCAGCCAGACGTGCTGGCTGCAAAGCTGCTCTTGTGTTATTGTGCCGAGCTGCGCTCTCTGCAGCCCGCAGGGACAGCAAAGGCTCCAGCCAGGTGAGCCCAGGTGTCAGTGAAGTCAAAGGAGTCCGTGATTTATTCCCTCAGTCTGTGCTGTGACGACACAGTAATTATTTTATGCAGAGTGGTACAGAGTTTAGCAGAGTGATTCCTTTGTCTGTAGAAACATGAACTCTTACAAAAGCAAATGTAACGTAACGGCCTAAATCTGGAGCGTGTTGGGAAGGTGCCTCGTCATCCGGGATGCCCTCCGGTGGTGCCTGTGGGCAGAGGAGGGGTGTTGGGTGGCCCCAATGAGACCTACTGAGCACAGGAAAGGTGATGGTGCACAGGAGGTGTCCTGGAGGGGAGAAGGGATCTTGTTCCTGCTCCCTGACCCTGGTCTTCATGAACTGTGTTTTTATTTATTTATTTTCCTTACAAATAAAAGATCAGCACATTGCATAGCCTCTTCTATTTCAAGTGATTGCATTGGCCAAAGTGTCTAGGTGCTTCTCTACTGAGTTATGAATAGAGGTCAGCAGATTCATTTTTCTTGTCAAGCATACAATAAAAATGCACTAAAATACAAAATGGAGACCTGTTCTTGCTTGTCTGCTCTCCCTTTGCCATGCTGCTCTTAGCCATATTGTCAAAGATGAATTGTTTCTTGGGTTAGCATTTCCCCTTCTTTGTGTTTATGCTGCAATATTATTTTATACTATTGTGGTAAATGAACCAGTGCTCCAAGCTAGCACCCTAAACCCTGCACAGTTCTATGTGCAAATCTGTCTTGATCTTATAGGCAGGTGCATAAAATTGTTCAAGGCCATGTAAAGCCAGAGGAAATATTTGCTGCCCTAACCATAACTGATGGTTAAAGGATGGCTTTGGTTATGGGGAATAGCTGCAGTCTTGCTTTCCTGATGTACGAAGCTTCTCAAATACCAGGTACTAATAATTCATGGCACACATGCAAGAGCATCACCTTTTCTAGCACCATTCTCTCCTGTCATTGATTTTTGAGTCAGAGCAATAAGAGAAAATGTCTGTTGCTTTCACTGAAAAGGCAGATTCAGGATTCTCACATAGGGACAACTGGGTATTTTTAGTGTGAACAGAAATGATAACTTTATGAAAGTGTTTTTTGACAAGTATTCCCTTTCATTTCAGGATTATGTCTTTTCCTCATTAAATATTTAGAAGAAACATGTTTTGAAATGACTATAAAGAGATATGGCACTTACCCAGCTAACCCACCGAAAATCTCTGTGACGTAGGAATAATCCCCTCCTGATTTAGGAATAGTCACTCCTAATTCAGCATAACATAGTGATCCAAGAGCAGCGATCCCTCCTCCAAGCACCCAAATAATGAGCGCAAGTCCCACCGAGCCGGTATGCTCCAAAACTCCTTTTGGGGAAATAAAGATTCCAGAACCAATAATGTTACCTGGAATACAAAAAAGTTTGGCAGTGAGGTAAAAGGAAGCAAGAAATGCACAGGGAAAAAAAAAAAAAAAAAAAGAAAGAAAAAAGCTCTTTGAGGTTTTATGTTGTTGCATTTTATCTGATTAAGCCCTAGGGGAAATGTTTCGGTTTATCAGAAATCAAAAGACACAAGTGTGTTCTCAGATCTGCTGAAATACCTCAAGAGGCTGTTGAAGCTCTGTGTTAATAATGTCAGCGTTACTAAGAAGTGGTTCTGTGCCATGAATTCAAACAGTTGCAGAACTACCTGTCGCCTGACAGGACTGCATATGGTGTTAGAAATGTTGTGTCTGTAATGAAGACTTAATTCTTCCTACAAGGAATCTGAACGAGATCAGGTTCCTCCTCAGGGAGGAGAGGAATCCAGAACAAAGTGTCATCTGTAACACAGTAGCTGTGTCGATCTCTAGCCACAAGGGTAGATGTAAGATTGTGTTTGGAGATGGGGAAGAAGAGCTGCCATGGGGGCAGTTTCATGCTCGTGATGTGTTTGCACTGGGTGTGTGGGAGCAGCTGCTCCATCTGTGGCTTGAAGTGTCGCTTGGGTGGCAGATGAACCCCAAAGTAGCCTGTGCCAGGGGCTGTGGCCATGTGCGACCCACAACCTGTGGACACAAAATGGCTGCACCGCAGCGGCCATGCACGGCGCCTCAGGACGGGCCCGCAGGGCGCGCAGCTCCATGTGGGCCGCGTATTCCCGTTTGCTGAGCCGCTGGTGAGCGAAAGGGCTGTGCCCCTTGCTGCTCCTGCATCAGGTATTCGGGTATAAAAGCAGGCTTTTTGATACTGCAGTTCAATGAAGTCACAAGTGCTCCCCCAGGCAGTTTAATCGGACATGGAACAGTTTAATGTTGCCCAGGCTCAGCGGGGAGGAAATATTGATATAGATTAAAGAAGCTGTGGCAGGTAGCTCCATGAGATGTGAAACCAATTTAAAAAAAATCACAGAAGCTTTCTAAACTTTTTATTTCAACTATCAGGCTTTTGGGAAACCCATGTTCACATTTTTACGGTGAACAATTGATAGAAGGTGGCCAGAATTGTTTTCTTTTTAGATGAAAGCAGAGATTCACAGCTGTAATCTCAAAAAACATACTAAATATTAGAGGAATCTTGATAATGCCTTTAAAGAGAAATTGTTAAACCATGTATAGAGTCTGAAAGCCATGTACAAAGAAGAGAAAAAAAAAAAAACCTTTTGAACATATCGTTAAAGGACTCAGCTAGCAACTTCTGTAATTGTCTGATTTTTATCCAGTGACAATATTGAACCTGTTGTCAGGTGCTGTCTGCACAGCCGAGAGCCCCTGCAGGGCATGGGCACTGGGGCATCTTCAAGCAGATGACGGAGCATCCCTTGCATTGTGGTTGGCACCGCTCACCCCAGCTGCCACCCTGCCATGGCAGCGAATCTCACACTTGAACTTTTGATCACAATCTTGCAAAAAATACTACCAGAATGGGTTACCCAATGGAGTTGATAGTATAAAGAAATCTCATGAGGCTTCTGGCCGACTCTTTAGTCTGGGACAGCAGGTACCTAATTAATTTTCAAAGGCTCTTTCTGGAAAGGAGGGTCTGCCAGGAGAGCCACAGGAGAGGGACAGCCCTGCAGACAGCCCCTTTGAGCCAGCAGGCTCAGGGAGCCCTTCCTAAAGCCTGGATCTCAGAATCCAGTAAGAAGAAGCAGGAACAAATAAGAAAATGTGGTTAGAAGCAGATAAATCTGCAGGAGAAATGTTAAAAAACAAACAAACAAACAAAAACTCGTCCTTCTTGGCCTCAGTTTTCCTTCCGTTTCCTCTCCAAAGCAGGAGGATTGTACAACAGGAGGAGGTTACACACACATCCTTGCGACAATAGTGGTCTAATCTAGACGGGGGATGGAAAAAAAGTCCTCAAATATACAAAAATGCAAAGAGGAGAATTTTTCAAGGGATTAAATTGTACGTTTTTTGCATGTCCTTGCTGGAGAGATAAGATTAAACTAGAAATAACTGGTTTATGCTGGCACAGGAGATGGAGGGTGGAGCTGAGGCAAGCATGTGTGGTGGTGAGGCCTGTTGAGCTGTTGCAGAGGCTCCTGTGGGGTGGTCAGGGAGTCTCCAGCCTGGAGACATTGTGGTTTGGGCTGGATTAGGGCACGCAGGGACAGCTGCAGGCACATCTGATCCCATGCTGAGCAAGCATTTGGGTTTGCTCATCCTTCCCAGCCCAGCTTTTCTACAACTGAGCTTCAGTGGGAGTTTTAGAATTACTATTTTTCCTAGCATCAGTTAATTCTGCTCTTCCTATGATGCCTGCAAGGAAACGGCCTCCTTTTCTTTGTTGATTTTATCTTTTTCCTTGTCTGACAAGCAATACTTCTCCCACATGTCCTGGGCAACGGAGGTACCAGCTGTTTGCCTCTGCTTACTTAGTTATTCTGGCCAGTGGATGGGCTGGAGGAGAGGCATTGGGAGAGGAGTAGCAGCAGTTGCAGAGCAGTGCAGTTGATCCTTGCCACAGGAGCCAGGGAGCAAGAAGCCAAGTCCAGGGGTTGGTGCAGTTTTAGACACCTGCATTGTATTTGAGTCTCCTAAACTCTGCAGGTTTCAGGTTTGCAAGGACGGAGAAGGGCACCTCTCATCAGAGTGCCCAGTTAATAGTGGGGAGCCCTGAGTGCAGGATATGGATGTTCCTCTTACAATCCCAAAGCGCGGTCTGGAGGGATGTGTGTGGGCATGGGGTGTGATGTGTCTTGGAATAACAACCTCCTGTTACGACATGGCTGCCAAACCAGTCCTCATCACGTGCAAGAGCCTATTAAACTGGAAATAGCTAGCCACGACTTCTTAATTACACCCAGAAAGCCTTATTCTCAAGTAACTAGCCGAGGGGCATGGCAAGAGTGAGCAGGCACTTTTCTGGATATTGCTTCCATACAAATACTCGTAGAATTCCTTGTTTAACTGAAATAATCCATCATATTTAAAAAGCTCATGTCCTTCATTAGTGAGAATGTTGCAATGCAAAGCTCTCCTCCAAGCTCATTATACGTTTCCTCCTATTTTGTTCTTGCAACATGTGCACAAGCCATATCAGCAGGAGTGGAAGTCCTACGCCCATTCTGACAACAAAATGTTCTTATGGAAGCGTGCCATGAATGTGGCAATGTGCCTGGGAAGTACCTTCACTCTGTGTAGGACAGACTTAAAATAGATATGGTGGAGAGCCTGAGAGAGTCAGAAAATTGGATGTCAGAAACATCCTGATGAACAGCAGAATCTCAGAGGTGTTGCACTTCTTGGTGTAAGTTCTTAGGTGGAAGAACAAGCAGTAAGGCAAATGTGTTACTTATAAATTGGTATTTTAAAGCCAACCCTGCTTAGCAGGCACTGGAGGGATCTGGAGAACAGCACTATAGTAAGAAAGAAATTGGCTCAGGGAGCCAATTCATTCCTGTGCTTGCTATGTGGCAAATAATTTGCTTCAGCTTTATTAGTGCTGGTACTCTGAGTACTCACTAAACTTTCTTTTTCTTGCCAGATGTGAATATAGGGAAAATGTTAATTCCTCCTTATAAATAGCCACTTTTTCTATTCTTTCATGGCTGTGATCAGAGTTTCTTGCAATAGAACTGCTTATTTCAACTGAAAGTAATACTTGAATCATGCATCTTCAGGCCATGGCCATGTTTTATAAAGATAATATTGAATAAACTCTTAAGAATAATGTATGTAAATTCCTGTTTGTAATAATAAAGCTCTGAGCCTACTGGGAGATGTGAGCTGCTGTGAGATGCTTTGGGTACTTGGTGTGCTACAGTATCTACAAAAGTACAGGACAGATAAAAGCTGAGCAACACGAAAATGGGATGGTATAAAATAGTGTTTGATGTAACTGGCATCTGTTTTGGATACTCAACACCATACTGGAGTGTCTATCATCTGTGGCATCTAGTTGTCTGACATCCCTGTGACTGCCACTGTCTGTTTAAGGTAGAGCACAGAGACTTGGTCTTGGCCCCAAAACAAAAGTGTGTTCTTACCTCTCCCTAGTTAAGAACCTTACTGAGACTGAAGGAGCTCATCATGCTTGCATAATTGATAACAATTATCAATATTCTATAGGTCAGAAACAGTCCTTGAAACAACAATATGTTCTGTGGCATCCAAAAGCTTTGAGAAGAGATGCTGTAAGAAATACCAACCTTTGGAATGAAATCCTCATTCTGTTATATTCCCCTGAGAGTTTGCAAATGAGATATTGGTGAGCCCTGAGCTCGACAAATTCTGTGGCTTTGGGTTTATTCACAATGACAATGCCCTCTGATGGGGAGAGGAGAAAGGTAGAGACCTCACAGCTATGCCTGCCTGCTGTTAGAGAGCCTTTTTGTTCTTAATAACTTGGAGAAATTGGCCTATAAAATTGCTCAAGAGCTGTTCATTCATGTGAAAAGATGACCTCTGTAGTGCTGCCAAAGTCAGTGAGACCTTGGGTGATCTGCTCCAGAATCTTTCATTGCACAAATTTGCTCAGCCCCTGGGGTGTCTTCATTCGCAGCACAGAGCTTCCAAGATGTGTTAGTTGACTGGAGGGGTGAAAAGGCAGAGCTTTTTTTGTATTCTTTCTATTTTTCCCTCTCCTTCTTCTTTCTCATTTTTCTGGGATATCAAAATGACTCTCAACACTGTCAAAAAAAGCTATGACATGGGGTTGAAAATCATAAGATCTTCAAAATGGTATATTACAGGCTATTTTACTTGACTTTTGTGTTGTAATTTTTTTAAAGCTGCCATTCTTCATATCTTGAAGACTTTCCAAAGAACTGTGAAGGTTGAGATGTACTTTTCTCCTTGAACAAACTGAGAGTCTCCTGGAATGTTACAACTTAAAGAATTATTGTGAAAGAAAAAGGAAGAAAAAAGTGACAGATACGTAGATGCTATAGGAGATAAGATGCTATAGGAGATAAAAATCATGTGTTGCCTAGAGGAGAGTTCATATTGCTGCAACTGGCAGTGAAGAACCTATCGGATCACGGAAGTGTAGGAATTTGCTAGATCTGTTTTTAAATATGTAAGAGTTCTTTATCAACTATACTTTGTATGCAGTGATGTTATCTACAATAGGTATTTTTCCCCTATTGATAAATTTCCCTAATTGATAAGATGACCATAATCTTATAGATTACTCAATGTTTTAGACGTTATATAAAAAAGTCCTTAATTTGCTTTACACTTCCCCAAATATTTTTCAACATTTTTGTGAAATATTATTCAAAGGATGTAAAATTACTGTGAGTTTGGAAGGAAAAAGTGAATGTTGGAAAGCTTGTGCTTCCATCCTTTAGTCCAACAACCATCTGTTCCATTCGGGCCCTTTGCTTGCAGCTTTGACATTGAGACCTGACTCTGTTGGGTTTCCTCCAACCATCTTTCTTGCACGTGCCGTGTTAACTTGTGCCGTTAGACAAATGCTGCTTGCAGGCCTGAAGCATTCAAGAAACATGATCCGGGCTTGAAAATTAGGGCGTGTGATTTTTATTGAAAAATGGTGTTTTTCATTTGTTTCTGGCTTTTGAACCATTAGAAAGTACATTTGAGGCCAGGATTTGAGGTTTTTAAAAGCAACTATGGGGGCTGAGATTCATTCTTTTTAAACCAAAATTGAATTTTCATTAAAGCACATGAACTGTGTTTTGCAGGAAAATGCAAAATATCCGGGTGCTTATGATAAAATAAAGGATCTGGTAATACTTTATGCAGTCACTTAGAATACAGACCCCTAAGGGCATCTTTTATTTATCTGTAGCACACACTACAGACTATAAAAGCAAAAAATACTGAATCTTGCAGCCCGTTGAAAATATTCAAAATTCTTTAGGAATAGGCTCAGAGATTGTACTTGGAGACTGTATTTCCGATAAAACTAAGCAATTTCCTGCATGGGCAGAAAAGAAAATATCACTTGTTCCTTTTTACTGTTTTGCTTTTATTGAAGATGCTATACTATGGATCTGTAATATGGACTAGAAATTTGTATAAGCAAACCTTTCCCCTAAAACGTGCAATATTAACAGATAAGAAATTGTGCACTCTGTTCTTGCTGCCGTCACCCCTGCAAACCAGCCAAGGAGCAATGCACGCAGCTCGTGGTTTTGGTGCTGCCTGGAGGTGCTTGCCCAGCATGAGCAGTTGCACTGTCCGTATTAACTGCTTAAAAAACAGTTAAAAAAGGTTAAATGAGGACATGTGCAGGGGCAGCAAGTGTCAGCACTGCTGCTGTCATGTTGCTTGCCTGGGCTGCTTGTGTGGGTTGTGCTTTCCTGAGCCCTCTGTGAGCGGGACCGCTGGATGAGCCAAAGCTCTGCCAAGTGCTTAACGGGATGGGCATTTGCAGGGCACCCTCAGCATGTGCCCTTGTGCAGCCTTTAGGATGAGCGACTGCAACCCTCTCCCCATTAAAATACCAAGGAGAGGCTGCAAGTTTTGAGTCAACTGAGTATTTGGGCTTAGGAACTTATTGGAGTGCAGGGACTCTGACAAATTAGGCTTAGTGAACACTCTTGCACTGAGGCTTGACTAGGGGCGATAAGGTGGAGTTTTAGATATTTCGTGCAGTGGCCTTGACCTTCTTTGCTTTTAAATAGCATTGACAAAACTCATAATTAAGACCGGAAAAAGGACAAAAGAATCTGTGGAGCTTGTCATTAAAATAAGAGCCATTTAATTTCATAAGCGAGGAAAAATGACTACTGCACCAGTGTGAGATGAATTATGGTTCCTCTGCTAATACTTGTAGAGGGAAAAATGACAAATGGCTATAAAAATAACAATGATAATTTAATGTCTCCTGAGATTGGTATTTAACAAAATTAAATGACCTTAAAATCTGACTTCAGTTCAAATATTTATGTTCAAATTCTTAGCAAGTAAGAACATGACCAATCACTATAAACTGTAATTCCAGCATTCCAAATGGATTTTACTAGGGTAAGAATTTATAATCTGATTATGCTATGCCCAGTCCTTAAGAGTTTAAATGTCTGTCTTACTTTCTTTTCTTTTATTAGAATAAAAACAAAAATGCGGCATATTACTGATTTATAGAGAAGATACCTACCTTTTAGGTACAAAAATACTGGTCTAGTCAATGATGATTTTGAGAACCATTCTTTTCTATGAATGAAGCTATGGTTAAAATTAGAGTTTTAAAAAGCAAGTAAATATTCAGCTATAAATTTAGTAATACATGATGCAGACTTAGGTACAGTGTGATAGTCTAAATGCTAAGGTTAGATTTGGGTATTGCACGAGATACTAAGAAGACTTATCAATGTACTTTAATTCTTATATTTGAGGTTGATTATAGTATTACATTTTCTTTGTCAAAGCAACAACAGCAATTTTTCATAAGTCAGGCTCAGTTTCCCTGGAAGACTTTTTCATTTATGAAAAGAAACAAAAAACCCCTAATGAATGTAAAAACCATAAGAACATTGTATATTAATCTAGCTAGGAATAAAGCCTGTTTAAGAGGATCATTTCTGTCTCTCATTGCAATCTCTTTCCCAGCCCTTTAATGGGAACTCCTGTGCCCATTTGCTCCATGGCAAGAAGACTGGTTTGTTTGCCAAGTCTGAAAATGAAAAACTTCAAGAAAAAGCAAAAGACTATTGAGGCCCAGACCACTCCAGGGGCCCTTGGGGAACACCGGGAATGTGCGTGGTGCATTATCAGCCACAGATGAAGGAATAGAGATCTTGTGAGCCAAGCTTGGGGTCTAAATCGCTCGAATGATCATGTGGGCTGGAGATGACCTCTTTGTTAGACGGTAGTCCCATGGTCAGTGTGCCGCTAGCAAGGAGAGTCCCTTGCTAGCGTCAGAACAGTCATTTGGTGCTTCCTAATGTGGGCCAGCCCTCCAAAGATGGGCTTGAGGAGCAGGAGTGATGGCCAGCGAGGAGCTGGGGTGTCACAGCAAGGTCTCCCGGTCAGCTGGAAGCAGAGATGCTTGACCTGGCTGCCAACCCAGGTCTGCATGCAGGTGCCCTGGAGCCCTAATTTCTCCCTATTCACTTTGTTTTTCCCCTAAAAAAGGGTGCTCCCCACAGCTTGGGGCCCTGGCAGCCTCAGCCCTGCATCCTGGACCTGAGGGCCTCCAGCCGTCCTCTCCCAGGCCCGTGTGCCCATCTGCCAGCCAAAACTGCCCTCTTCAGGCTTGCAAATGCAATGTACCCTCTTTCTGTACAGACACGTCTGCGCTGCTCGCTAGCTCTTAAAGGAGCTGGCTCACAAACGGAGGGAAAAAAAAGTAAAATTTAAGCTGTGGCCCTGATAGGGAAAAATCAGGGAACTGAAAGCATTTTAATGCATGGAATTATTTAGATAATTTATGGAGAAGTACTGTGGCTAGAATATCATTCCTCACTTGAATTTTAATGGAGACTATCATCTCAGTGACCGTCTCTGTGAGGCAGGGAGGCTTTCTAGGTGCTGCTGAGCACCTCAGTATCCTTGGATGTGCAAGTGTCTAGTGTCAAAGGTAGCCAAAGGTACATGTGGGGTATCTGAAAGGTGCTTAGGAGGAGCAAATTGCCTATTGGGCTGTCCCAAAGTTCTTTTGACAGCTGTGCTGTCACATATTTCAATGTGAAAAACTGTTTAGTAAAGACTATTGGTTTGGAGGTATTTTCCACTAACAGGGGAAAGAAGTAATAGGTGCATGTATGGGTTCATGTGCTACTTGTGTGAAGCTACTTATCACAGAAACCTGACCACTCTTCAGAGCAATAATAATTAAACCTCTGCCAAGGCACCCACTAACTTAAAAAGTGAATGTGGCTGGTTGAAATGTCCAGCTTTCTGAAAGAGGATGCTCTTTTACTTTCTCTCTCTCTCTCAAAGTGTTAGTGATAATTTGTATTTTTTTATAGAATAGAAAGCTAGTTTAAAATTTTCTGGATTAAGTTTGTCTCAAACTTAATCATTTAACATCACCTGTTATGATCTCTGCAATGAATAACATTAAAAGGAGGCTAGAATGATAGAAATTGATTTTACTATTGGAAGGATGTATTAGCACTCTAAGTGACCTCATGGCAAAAAAATGTCATGTTGGATGTTATTAATACTTAAAAATGCAAATGCTCTCTTAATCAAAAACACCATTGAAAACTCTTTCTGATTACATTGTGGTTTGCGAGGATTGTTTGAGATTTCTCATGAGCACGTGTGTGGGCTTATACACGTTTGATATATTAACATACAAATCAGCCTGCTCTGCATGCAGGACCAAGTTTAGTGCCTGGACGGGGACAAACTTTTGTCAGTGCCAGTGTCCATCTGCATTAATCCACTCCTGGCTTCTCTGCACGGACACCAAACGCTTACGTGGGACTCTCTGTAGAGAACAGACCTCCACTAATGTAGATGGATGGAGAGGTGAACCTGCAGACAGTGCCTCCAAGGGCCATGTGAAATAATAAAGATGGATGCAGAGCTAATGCACAGTTTTATTCAGTTTTGAGTAACACAACCGCGGTGTGTTTATGTCCAAGGAGAAGTCTGTATGATAGGATTTCTTGTTGTTCTAAACTGGGAACTCCTTTTGTTCTCCTAATCCTTTCACCAGCTGCAAAAAGCTGCTCTTTTCAGGCATGCAGCCCACAGCTTTATTTCCTGCTCCTCTGTTCTGACTCTTGTGCTTGGGCCGATTGCTCTACTTCCTTAACTTTTGACTTGCTCTGCCTCTGCTCCTGCCAGTGCTAAGTTATGCAGGCTGCATTTCATTACCATGGAGAGCAAACCTTAGCCTCCTGTAGCTTTTCCTATGCACTGCAGCTAATACCACAGATAAGGTAGAGGCTGGGGTGGCTTTCTCCTGTGAATGTTTTCCTTGGTGTTTTCTCAGTGGAGTGACCCTGAGCCACCCCAGGCCAGCTTTGCTGGGACTTGTTTTGCCCCTTCCTTGTCCAGTTTCTTCCCTGGGAGCAGGCACCGTGAGCAGGGCTGCAGGGGGTGGGAAGGGGGTCTCTGCAGGGCAGGCTGGCTGCCCTCAATGGTGGGTATGGCCAGTGACAACCTGGGTAGGGGGAGGACTGAGGGCACTAGGGCTTGAACCTCCCTGTTGGCTGTACCGGTTGAGTGCATAAAGGAGCCAGTGGTATCCTCAAAGGAATGCCTTCCCACGGCAATAGGGAGGGCTTCCTCCCTTCCAGTAATTTCCAGGGAGAAATTGAATGCCGAGTGTGCATGTTGCTGCTATGAATGGAACATACATGAGCATTCTAGTGCTCTGAAAAATCCCTGGTTTGGAGCGTGCAGTGCTGTGCTCTTCCCATGCGTGGTGTGAAGCAGTGCAGTGCCCTCTTGTCTAGCAGAAAGATGCTGGTAGGTCTCCCCAACACAGAGGTTCAGAATTCCTAATGCTGTCCCTGCAAGCACACTAGAGGAGGTAGGGGTCTTGCCTCGGACACTGTCAGAGTGATTACTATCTGATAAATCCTGATTTTCAGGGAAAGCAATTGATAGTGGAGTGAGGTCCTGGAGATGCCTAAGGGGCAGACACCAGCCCATAAAACTGATACAGGGCTTGTCCTCCCAGCTGGGCAATCCTGCAAGAGACAGCGCTGCCCCCAGGCAGCTCTCCTGGCGCCTGCTGCACCTGCACTGGCTTTCAGCTTTTATCAAGGAGAAAAGCAATCGTAAAATGCTGCTCTAAAATTCACCAACCTCGTTTTAATAACTTAGACTTGAGCTATGATGGGAATCTATGGGTCAGAAAAGTGCAATATGACAAATACAGCTTTTTGTCAGCTGTAAGTCTTTGTCAGCTGTAAGACACAGTTCAGGGGCAAGGATATTTGCACCATCCTTGAAGTATAATTTGCCATGAAAAATACTGACTTCTTTTAATGTAACCTGTTTATGCAACATCTAAACTTGCTATGACAGTATAACCTGGGATTTGCTAAGAGCATCTCTAATCTAGGCATTACTTGATCCTCAGTCTTTGAGGGTATGTCAATACTGTTTGGAATAGCAAGAAGAGTTACATACTGAAGATGCCTCTAAATCAAAATTTCAGGCAATAAATAATTAAAATAGAGCAATCTAAAAATAATAGCAATAATAGACCCATGCAAATGGGCCAAGTGTTGTGTCTGGTATCTTAACTTACATTACTGGGATGAGAGGATGAACCAAGAATCCCTTTTAACCTTTACTGCCATTGCCCAGGATCTTACAGGAACCTCATTTTGATGTGGATGTGAACATGACAGGAGCTCTTTGCTAGAGTGGAGTTTGTTGCACTTGGAGGTTTCACAGCTCAGGAATGATTCAGCCCTCTGCTACCTGAAGCAAGTTCATTAGAAAAGTTGCTTTTCAGAAGTTTCACCATTTTTGGGGGGTTAGTTAGTTTGGGGGCTTTTGGGCACCAAGGCTTTAACAGATGTTCTTATCTCAGAAGCCCATGAGAGCACAAGGTGTTTTTGCAGACAGGGGCCTTCAGGTAGGACTGGCGTTGGTGGCTGGAGGTGCCACCTTTGTGTCTCAGGGCGCACTGGAGTCCTTGGCTCTGGAGCAGCGGGAACGGGGGCTGCTGCAGCCTGGCCAGCTCAACACCTCATGTCCCTGGGCACATCTCATCAATGGCAAGCGTTATTGGTATGAGATTTGTG
>JAUBOD010000907.1:3803722-3823852 GCA_032353885.1 Nothura maculosa
TGCCGCCGCTCTGCCCGCCGCGCCGCCCCGCGCATGCGCCGCCCCCGCGGGGCACGAGGCGCGTGCCAGGGCGGAGCCCTCGGGGCCGTTAAACGGAAAGCGAGACCCCGCCTAACGGGGGGCTCAGTGTGTGGCGTCGATGGTGGCACGTGCTGGGTGCAAGTGTGGGAAGGGCTGTGCGGGCATGGGCTGCAGCCCGCACCGTGACCCGGGACCCTGTGTCGTGCTAGGGGTAACAATATGGTCCTGCTCAAGGGCAGAGCTGTGTTTTTATACTCTGGGCACCAGCTGTGCATGACCAAGTGAACCCATTCGGATCGGTAGGGTTGTCCTAGAAGCTGCTGAAAACCTGGTTCTTCCTTGGCTGCTCTTGGCCCGCGTGGGCAGGAGCCTCGTGGCACCTCGTGAGGTGACAGTCCCCACAGCCCCTTCCTGCGCGCCTGCCCTGCGCGCCCTGGGCTGCTGGCCATTGATAGCTTCAATCGTAGCCCTAATGCTGGCCATTGATAAGCTTCAGTCATAGCCCTAAACCTAAGGAAACACTTGTTTCATTTTCTCGTGCAGGAACTGAGGGTGAATGTGTGAATACCAGCTGCTCTGTGCCAGCGCAAGCCTAGGAATGCCAAAGTAAAGGTAAGGCAATAACCTAAGATGTTTGTGAATTCACATATGCGTTTGCTCCGTGCACAACTTTTGTTCTCCGAGTGCCGGTGGCTGATGTCTTTACTGCACCTGGATGAAAGCGGAAAGTTAAATGCTACCTAAGGAGCCTGGTCTGCGTAACAGTCTGTTACTGCATTAACAGCACGAAGGATTTAGTGGTGAAACCTCTGGCTGAGATGGACGGTTGTTCTCCATCTACTACTGTGGGAAGTAGTCAGTGTGCAACAGTGAGGTGGCCAGTCTGTTGGATGTGGGATGGGGATGGCAGCGGGAAAAGGAAATCTTGAGTTGAGGACCTCGTTAGAAAAGGTGGAAGTTTCTGTAGTGCTTTGGTCTGGTTTTGTTTGACTCTAGAGTGACAAATGTGAGCTGAAAACCTGGGAGTTGTGTGAAGAAATCAGCAGACTGATCTGCAAAGCAAGTAATTCTAAGTGATTTTACTTTGTAAAGCTGCTTTGGACTGCTGCAATAGGAAGGCTTAGTGTTTTCAGAGGTTGAGGCTTGTTTTTTAAAGTGATTTATTGCTCTGTAGAATTGTAGTTTTCAAATCAACTGCTCCACTGTCTATCTCTAAACTGTGTTTTTGTGGAATTTTCATGTGTCTTTTTTTTCTTAAGGAAAGATTTTACAAGAACCATCATGTTCTGAGCTTGGTAAACAGTGTTACTGTTGTTTTATTGATGGGGAAGTGCAAACTCTAGAAATGAAGGTTTAGGTGTTCCCAAACAGATTGTTGTTTTAGATGTTTCTTCTACGTGGTATAAATGGTCATTTCAGAGCTGTCATTTCTACTGATAGCAACTAAAATAATTTCTGGCACCTCTTAAAGGCAGTTTATACATGACATGCTCGTGTACACACTATACATTAACCCTGTGCAAATTCAACTTTAAGAGTCTATTGGTTTTGTTAAAGCTACAAAGAACAAAACTGTGTTCATCAAAGAAGGAAAATCAAGAACTACTGCAACTATGTGGTGTTACTCACTCTAATACTGTGTTCTAAGAGCCTAGTGAAAGTTAGGATCAATTTACCGGGACAGCAATTTGCCAGAGCAACAACCACAAAATCTGTTAAATGAGTGACTGTGTAGAAGGGTAGCATTTTACTGAGTTGTTTCTTTTGCTGTGGTCAGAATGTTGGTTTGCTCTAAAGTATGTGTATAAACTTTGTGGCTTTGTATGGTAGATAAAATCATGGTCAGTCACCTTCTTTTGATGAGCAGGAAACAGTGGATGATGCTTGTGTGTGTGCAGACACTTTTTCCAGTGTCTGCGTAAGAAATGACTTCCCTTTCCAAAATTTCAACTGGTTTTGTTTTTGCTTAAGAAGAAAGCAGGTGATAGTCTACAAGTAGCTTACAACATGAGCTTTTGATACGCACATATTGGTAGCAAAATACATGAGCATAAGAGAGCAGTGGGTCTGCAACGTGTGGGTAAAGACAGCACTGTCACAGGATTGCCCACATTAGCTGCTTGCCTTTTTTATAAGGGTGAAGAGAGGATATTTTCCCTCTCTTTTTGTGCTCGTGTTGGCAGCTTATTTAGGTTGCACATTCTGTCCTATGGTCAATATAGCTCCAAAAGGGGCAAGTCAGAGAGCATGTCCGTTCTAATTAGTAGTTATCTGAGACAGCTCCTCAGAGCAAAGACTTCTTTTAAATTGTTTTGGATCTGAACATACTGTATCTACTTGAATGACGAAATGTTAGTAAGCAAAAAAGCCAGAGTTCTTTGTGGGAAGGCAATTGCTGCATAGCAACTGCACAGAGAAGATGCAATGAAGCTTGCATGTGTTCTCTTTTGTTGCTATTTTTGTCCTCATTTTCTCAACAGTCTGAAACGTACAGAAATTTAATAAAGTTATTGGAAACAGATAGTTCATTCATTACTAATCTGCTCTCTTAAAGGCGAACAATGTTGATTTTGTTACTGCATTTTGGGGAGATATTCCAATAAAGGATATTTAATATGCCAGTCCAAGAGGGATGCTGCTACTGAGATTTCAAATGAATATCATCATTAATATTTCATATATATGAAGCACATGGAAAGAGAGGCAAGTTTAAAGAAAGGTAAAGACTATCTATGATAGTAGAGATTTTTGGAGATTTTCTCCATCTCCCATTAATTTGGATTAATGTAAGTAGGTCCCAACAAGCAATCCTAAATAAAGTCATGTGCAGGAGGGACAGGTACTTGTCCTTCTTCACCTTGTTACGTCATGTTCAGTCTGTTTATAATAAAGGAAGGGAAGTTTTGTTTTCCTGGTAGGAGATGATGCTGTACCTCTGTGTTTTCACAAAGTTCTAACAAGGAAATGGGGGACATGGGAACTTGAGAAGGAGAGACAGATCATTTTTTCTGGGCCAGCAAGCAGTGGAGTAAATTGTCCCGAGTGGGGTGGGGATTTTTTTTGGGGGGGGGAGGGGAGTTCCCTCTAAGTGTGTTCTGGTGCTGGATTAGTTCAAAGGGGCTAATTAGCTTGTACAAACTAGCTAAGCATCTGAAGCAGATAAGAAAAAATTTCTATGGCCAAATATAAGCTTACATAAGCTTACACAATTCAAGGAGAAGCAGGGTAAGAATTGGGCCTTCTGCAGAGCCCTCTCGTCTGTGTAGATTTGACAAGTCTGTTTCCTGACTTTTGCAAACTATTGCATTTCTTGAGCACATAAAGAGTCTTAGTTGATGTCCTGTTCAGACTGATCAGTTGTACTCTTTCACGGTGCTGTGCAAGTTTTAGAAGCTTGAATCCCATAACTTAGGAACTTCGGGCAGTATCATATAATATCTTATTTGGAACTGAGAGATGTGGGCCTGTACCCAGTGGAGGGTCACCTGGTGGGAATAAACCCCACAACAGACCCCACAAAAGGAGAGTGTCTTAGCAATGCATAGAAGAATCAGGGCCAGCCAGATACATTACTATACCTAGAAATCGCATTGCACACCAGGATTTCATCCTTGCATTTTGGTGACCAGAGTATTTGTTGTCTTTAGGTGAATTATACTTCAAGTATGCCTTGCTGGACACTTAGATATTTGTGTAAAATCTCCACATTTTTAAATCTGCAGCTGTGTGAAATGGGCCATGGTATATTCAGATTGTAATGCCCCTTCAAAAGATAATCGTGGCAGTTTGTAAGGAGCTGAGTGTAAGTAGATTATATAAAGAGCTGTTTCTACATGTGGATGGATGAGGATTGTAGAGCCACGGTTACTGAAAGAAACTGCGCTCCATTAAGCACCTGCACAGTTGGTGTGTGTTCCAGAAATGACAGGCACTAGTGACAAGTGAGTGAAATGATTCTTCTTAATCTTGCATCAGTCAGTTGAGATCACCTTGAATTTCATTCCTCTCTGCTTCTGTGATTACAATTACTCCAGGATGAGGTACACTAAAAATTCTTAAGTGTCTGATTACTCAAAATTCTGTGTTGGGACCTGAGTAAATGTAAGGGAACTACTTTTTGAAAGTTTTTTTTTTTTTTAATGTATCTTATGATAATTATCTCTTGGCTCTTATTTCCTTATCTTTGTTTTGAGCATGACATATTACAGTCAAATTTCTAGTTTCTAAAGGAAACTAGGTCATGTCTAGCACTTCTCCTTTATCCACTCGAAGTTTCCCTATCAGTCTCTTAAAACCATCATCTCTATTTATGAGAACTCTTGTCATTCTCCGAGACGCCCAGTAGATGGCAATCTGGTCCTTTAACTCAATATTTTTAAGTCCGCATGCTCTCAGGTGCCTCCTGTGCTGATTATTTTAAATACATGTTTCTTACCTATTAGCTTAAAATTAGGCTAGTAGTTAAAAGGCTTCATGATGAAGACTGAAGTTTTGATGAAATAGGTTTGAGTTCACATAATATCTAAAAAAACCCTATAAATCTCTTGGTTTATTTCTGCAAAACACGGTTTTGACAGTGTATGCTGTCAAGGGAGTCATTTCTCCCTGGTTGTATCCCTCCCATCAGTATCTGTAGTTGGTAAATGAAAAGGCAGCATAGGATGGAGAAGAGCAGAGGATTGGGGATCTTTCTGCCATACTGTCGCCCCATCTGAATAAAGCCAAATTATAATTTAGATGAAGGTTGTTCTTGGATCAAGCCAGAGGTTAGCACTGCTATCCATAGAAAGAATTCTTTGTTTAAAGGCTTCTAGTATCTCTCGTTCTGCTAATGGCAGCAGCTCTGGACTTCTGTTTCTGCCTACATTTTGGTTGCTTGAAACCGTACACGTTGGTGCTATGTGCAAACGTGCTGGGCCGTTTTAGTCACGTTAGCAAATGAGGGTGGCAGCAGTTGGGCTCTGGTAGCTCTGTTCTTGCCCAGCACTGGGGCTCCTGCAGCGCTTCGGGCAGCGTAGGCCGGACTTGGCCGGCAGTGCAGGCCTGTGGCGGTGCCTGGGGGCTTGTGCTGGGCAGCTCTGTTGCTGGAGAGGAGGCAGCTGCCTGGGGAATCCCTCAGAGCTGTTAGTCTAAGACTCAGCACGGAGACACACAGAGCGGACCGTGGCCTCCTGTTTCTTTGGTATCAGGCTTTGGCCTGGAAAGGGCTAATGCTTGAGGTCCTTTCATCCAAACGTCTGGAGCTCCCTCTCAACTCTTCCTGACCTGTGAGCACTCCTGACTCTTGCAGGACAAAATCAAACAAGTTCACTGAACCACCTGGCAGTGGTTTGAACCAACTTGTTTGGCTTTGCCCTAGAACTGACTAGAAGTGCTTACGCAGCCATTTACTGGGTCTCAGCTGGAAGGTGTTAACTAACAGGTGAGAAACAGTAAGGAACAACTTTTCTAAATAGCTCTGAACTGTGTGCCCTGGGTGAGAGTCTTTACTTTAGCCTGTTGGCTTTTCCTAAGAAGGACAAGGTGCTCTCCTATAGCCCATTACACTGCAGGACAGACAAGCTGTCCCTTCTCCTAGCAGTGAGTTCATATCCTCTTGGAAAGGCAGCTTCCCTGCCCGTTAGGCATGAGGGGATGGATGCACATGTCTGCAGGCACAGTGTGCTTCACTGGAGTGCTGTGCATGGCTTGGAGTTTAGAGTCTGCTGCAGAATCTTGTTTTGCTCTGTACTTCAGAGAATGAGGAAACCAATCTGACATACCAGGTCAGGTAAAAGTCTTCAAAATACATACATATTTTACCTTTCTTGCTAATAAGGTGGCATATCTATTGTATCAAGGACTGGTAAGAAATGGATGGCATTTCCTATCTTACATTACAGTAGTTTTTGAGAAGAGCAACAAAGTTCAAACACCTCATGATCTTAAGTTAATGCACGAGTGACTGGTTGAACCGAGGACCACAAATAAAATTATCCTCAGTCTTGGCCAGTAGCTCATCTGCACACAAGATGGAGAACTGTCTTAGAGACAGAAATGCCTGTTTGGTTTAAGCAATAACCAGTGCATTATGCTTAGAGTTCATACACATCCCCTCCAGTACTTAGCTATTAAAAGAGTTCACAGAAACTACACTGTAAACCCGCTGGAATAATGTTTATTAATGTTCCTTGGTAAACAGGGAAAACTCGGAGCTGCAAGGAGGTTAAAATCTGGGCTTGGCTTTGCCACTAATGACAAACTCAGGCCCCAAAATTTGCTGAGACAGAGATGACAGGCTCTCGCAAGCACATGGTGTCATGCAGCCACCCCTCTCTGCTCGCTGCAGGGCATGGGTGCTCGCAGGCAGAGCAGTGTGGGGTTTCTCTCAGGCTTTGCTTGCACACATGGCAGAGCAGGAGGGAGGGGTGGATTCTGCCGAGCGCCTGTCCCACTTGCAGGCACTAGACCAGCCCCACCAAACCCTCCTCACCTTGCACTGCTCCAAGAACAGGCACTTTCAGAGCACTGCAGCAGTACTGATGATTTTCTTGGGTGGCCATTTACCACCTGTCAGCCTTGGATGGTTTCCACTCAAAATAATTTTTGAGGAAAAGCTGTATGGGAGCAGGGCTGCCACAGATATGCAGAACTGCCAGTGAGCCTAGTTGCTCATGGGTCCTACCTGTCCCAGAATAGGATGCAGTGACACTCAGACATGGATACTTGCTGTAATCCTGGACAAGTTTCCTACCTCTGTGGACATGGTTGCCTCTCTAAAAAAACTTGTTTCCTTCCCATTACAGTCTGCCCTGTGAAGATCTGTACTTACAGATCTTTATGTATTGTATTATACTTTGATATTATCACCTATGAGCTTTGTCAAATGAGGAGGGATAAGAGGCTGTTCCTTTATGTTAGTCTCTGACAATGTCATCATGGGTAGGGGATTTGCTGTGCACTGCATCATCCCAAACATTTTTGATGATAGCATCACATTTTTCTCCTACTTGCCCTTTTGCCCAGAAAGGGGTTAGGCTCCTGGGGTGTTGCCTGACAAAATTCAGGAGGCGGGTGGGTGCGGTGCGAGTTTCTGGCTGCACCTCTCCATAGGGTTACTGGGAGTGCAGTGGGCCTCGATGCGGATGCAGCAGCCTGCACAAAGGCAGGGAGAAGCAGAAGCTTCTCATAGGCAGCAGCTTGCCAATAGAGGAGCAGAAAATGTTGGAAAGCAGCTGGGCTTCTCTATGTGTGTGCGCACATTTGGCCAGTCATCCTTCACGTGAAGGTGTCAGCCTCTTGGAGAGATGCAGTTTAAGCCAGGTGTTGGTATTCACTTGCTGTCTGTACGTCATATGGAAGGAAACACAGAGAATTTGAAAACTAATGAAAGTCTGTGTCTGTAACAGAGAGGGAGACCAGAACCTGGAGCTCACCCTCTGATCATATTTGTACTTGACTCCTTCCTGTAGTATTTGCAGCTGCTACACAGCAAACCTGTGTTGGTGCAGGATGATGTGTCCCGCAGCTTGCTCTAATGCTGATGCCTTCTTTCTGTATCTGTCCTTGACCTTTGTGTACATGCTTCATCAGACAAATATGGAAATAGTTCTCAGCTTTGCAGATGTCGTGCTGGCCTGTCCCCAGAAAAGAGCAAGAGATCTTTCCTCAGTCACCAGGAGGTATAAGATGAGATGGTTGAAGAAAATAAAGCGAAGAAGGATGGACTTGTTTGTGTTTGCAAATTAGAAAAGTAAATCACTCTGCTTTAAAAAGGAATAATTTGCAAGACTAATATTTAAGCTCTGTAGATTGGGAGCAGATGGAGCCATTTTCTTCCTGGTACTTTGTAAAGGGATGTATTTGCCTCTTGCTTAATACTTGGGAAATCCCTTTCCTATTTAGTTTTAGGGTATGTTCATTGACCAAACCATACCAGCGTTCCTGTCATTGCTCACAGAGCAGCTCGTCACCGGCGCCCAGATCTCCCGTCCTGAGAGGGAGGCTTTGCTGCCCACCCAGGACCAGTGCTGTGCCATGGCCTGGCCTCACCCTCAGCAACACCACTCCTCTGGGCATCCCCAGATACAGTTTCCAAAGCCTTTTCTTTCTTAGAGACTGTCATGAACTGCAGCCCCTACTGTAGGACTAATCCCACAGTTGGGCTTTTCCTGCTAATGCAGAGTCTGCTTCTTTCTCTTATTCATGTCTGACACTGCTCTAGCTCATCTGAGTCTCTTAGAAAAGCAGACACTTCTGAGCCAGGAGCCTGAGTTTCTGACAGAGCAAGTCAGTCAGAAATGGTTTCCCTGAAAGGGTGGTAAAGTCTTCATGCGTGGTTTGGTTCTCTTCTGAAACTTGTGATAGAGATACTAGTCTTAATAATATATATTTTTTTCTGTGATATGACCTTTCTCTGTTCATCTAAAAACATGCTGCTAACAAAATAGCAGCTGAGAGCAGCCTGGTTGTTGACAACTGTCTGATATTGAAAACACACAGTGGTGAATGACTGCTCCATTCTTTCCCAGTAGTTCTTTTCATGAATCTACTTACATCTTTTTCTGGATGGTGTATAAAAGAATTCTCCTAGATCAGAAATGTGTTAAATGTTCCCTGACCGACCACTCACAAATCATTTAAATAGCATTCTTCTGGTTTGTTGAATGTCTTTTGTGACATGTATTATTCTCTGCTTAATAAAGCATACAGGTTCTAAAACAATGGCAAGTCCACTTGATCTCTGAGGAAAGCATATATTTAAAATGATGTTTAGCCACAGACTCATTAAATTATGAAGCATTTTCTAGTTCACTGCTGGAAAATAAATAAGAGTTTCTGTCAGGTAATGAAATACCCAACAGACCCAAAAAAGGCACTTAAAAGATGCATTAGATCAATCACCAGGATAGCCCCATGTGGACCAAATGCCTGAAATTTCAGCATCATTTAAAAACAATACATCCAATGGCTTGAAGCCTCTGGGCACAGGTGGGCAATCCTTGCAGGTATTTCATTCTGTTCCCAATAAGTCGGGTGGTTTTCTGAGGCTAATGCCTAGCGAGCTCCCATGGAAATAGAAAGTAAATGATAGCAGTTACAGAGCTAAAGAAAAATAGAGGAATGGAGAAACATGTTTCAACGGCTTCACTAAAGATCCTCATCTGTGAGAGCCAGCCTATGCTATTAAGAATAGGCAATAACGAGTTTGCATGCTCTAGAGATAAAAGCTTCTCACGGGTACATTCTGCTTGCTGTGAGATTCAGAAACTATTCATCCAGGCTCTAATGTTCATCATTTTGGGCATTGAATTACTGTGCTAGGTGTATTATCAAACTGAAATACTGGTTGTTATGCCCTTTCTGTTTCTGTGGTTTGTCAGTGGTTCTGCATTTCTGAAAAGAAATGTGGATTTTTCTTTTTTTTTAAGGGAAGAAAATTATAGCTTTGACCTTGGATGTTTCTCACCAAAGTAGCTGTTCGTGGTCCTTTTGGTTCTGTGAATCATCAGCCTGGGTCCTGGGCTCTCAGTATCTAACATTCTGCACATGTTGAGTGAATGACTTATATCTATGGCAGTGGTGCCTGCAGGTAGGTAGAGCAACTGGGAAATTCTGTTCTTATAAAATCCATAAAACTAGCTAAGAGGTGTAATGCACTATAAAGCTGCCACGTTAACACGCATTGGGCTGTCTTTCCATTGTTTTGATATGCAGCAACAGTTTTACAGCTGTCTCAGAAGGTGTTATAAAGCTTTGTTGCAACAGGAATAATACTTTAAATCCAAATTTTGCTTCATTTTTATGTGGTTTCAGAAAACTAAAATTAAGTGGTGTGCATTTGCATTTATCCAGCTTGTCACAATTACAAGGCAGGTGCAGAAATAATTAGAGTTGGTTTCATTTAATAGGAACTATTCAGCAGTGTTTGCCCTGTCCAACTGTCCTATTTTTTTCCTTGTAAGTGTACAAGGAGCTCGAACAAGAGCTCCAGTTTGAGACAGGCAGTCACTAGCTTCAGTCCTAGCATTGCTTGGCACTTCTTTGCATTTCTCAGTCCTCTTTCTGTTCAGGAAGGGTAGTGGAATCCCCCAGGGGTGAGAAGCACAAACATAGAAGTGTGTCCATCCCCAAAGCAAAGGGCAGCAAGGAGGCGCAGGGAGTGGGAAGGCAGCAGACACCAAAGCTGCTGTGCTCTTGGGAGAGCTGCCCGAGAGCGTTTTACACCCTGCCACATCTGCACATGTCCTGTGCCATGCAAAGCTTCCACGCTCTCCTTTCCTTCATCCCATGCAATGGAAGGGACTTGCTCATTGACTTCAAAACACTGATTTCTTGTCTCCTTTTCTCCTGCTTTCTTCTGTCTCTCAGCTGCCCTTGCCAGTACGGAGAGGAAGAGTAGAGAGGAAAACCTTGAGGAGGCTGAAGCCATTAAAAGCTCAGTCTTATTGTCAAGAGACCCATGGCCTTACCCTGATGGCAGCAATAGCAGGGCCGGTGGTGCCTTTCCTGTGTTGCTTCCCCTTTCCCCTGTATTGAGACAGGCTTCTCTTTGCAACAGTTCCTGGGGTAGATGTAGCCCACAGTCCAGTGGAAAAGCCCTGCTGTGGTTGTCATCACACATGTTTCTGACGCTTAGAAATAATCTCAAATTTATCCTTCAGGTAGAAAATCCCTTCTGAGTTTCAGATATCGTAAGACTGATGTTATATGAGAGCCAAATATATGTCCAAAACAAATTGTGCTCAGTGTCTGAGCTCCAAATGGCAAATGTGTATGTGTATTTAGCCTGCACTTTACCTTAGACAAATAGAACTGAGGGATTTTGCATCCACATGAGGTTGTTTCGTACGGGGAATTGCTCTAGCGCTAGTAGTGAAGGCCAGGAATGGTGCCCTATTCATTTGCTCTCGGGTCGCTGGAAAGTCTCTCAGCTCTCCTTGCAGCTCCAGAGTGGGGATTTTGCTTCTTGTAGGGAAGGCTCTTCTTGTGCCTGCTCCAAGGTAATTCTGGAAAGACAGTTGAAAACAGTTAAACCACGTTGGAAATTAGCACCTTCCGAATGATGTGAGTAGTGGCTGTTACGTGTGTCTGCACTGTAAGAGCTTGATATATTGGAAAACAGGAACCAAAATATTTCTGAGGTTGATAGAGAAGACAAAATAATCTTCATCCTTCTAGCTGTCTGCTTTGTATGCAGGTACAGTGTGTATTATGTACCATATAGCTGATACTTTTACTCTGCGTCCATATGGAGAGCGGGGTTGAACTGTGAATGGAGAT
The DNA here is from genome assembly GCA_032353885.1 of Nothura maculosa. NCBI lineage: Eukaryota > Metazoa > Chordata > Aves > Tinamiformes > Tinamidae > Nothura > Nothura maculosa. The sequence goes on from JAUBOD010000907.1 coordinate 3,815,006, forward strand.
TTGAAGTGATAGGCATTAGAAATGAGTCTTAAATTCATCAGTAAATGTGTTTCAGATAGATAACTCTGATTATGTGGAGTGACAATATGAAGATGGAACTGTGATGGTAGGGATCATAAAAGAGTCTTTGTAGAATGACTGAATTTTATCTCTGTATGTTAGATTTGGACCCCCTATAAAGCCTCCAATATTATAGGATGGATGCCTCCAGTATTATATATGGATGGATATATATATATATATCCAATAGATATTCCAATAAAAATGAGTAGATGAACATAAACTTGAATGGAACAGTAATTACTTAGAATTTTGAAGTATTAATGAAGTTAGACATGGTTAACTTGAAACTTTTCTGAGCCCAATAAATGCAGGTTAAGGATCTCAGTCTGCAAACACAGTGCTTAAAGTCGTGGGATGCTGGCAAGCTAAGCATTGAGCTCCAGAAGTTGTATTTGGAGGACTGGGCCCTAAATGTGATTCCTTGGTTTCACCTGGAGCTGTGGGTGAGTAGGTGTATACTGTATGACAGCAAGGTTGCTGTAGTAATTATTCATTAGCTTTAAATAACAGGGTAATTATGAAGGTAAAATTCATATACCCTGACACACCCCTTTTTTGCTAGCTTTTCAATTTCTAAAGAATGCCTAGAGCCCTCTGCTTTGTGTTGTAAAACAGGGCACTGCCCCTAGTTGTACAGGGCTGTTTCAGAGCTTCTTGCAAGAATGTGAGCAGGGGTGAAAAGGTAACGTGAATCAGGGAGGCAGGCACTTCAGAGAAGCAAAGCCCAGTTTCTCCTGTGCCTTCAAGGAGTATGAAGGTTACTGTGGTGCCTACAAACACCTGTATACAGCATGCAGGATTGGTTTTTTTTTTTTCCCTGCAAATTCTTGAATTTTCTGTTTTCCCAGTGCCTGTTAATTACTCACTCTTTTCAACTTGCTGCTCTGAGTCCCTTACCAAGGTTCAGTTTTCTGTGGAGTGGCTGGTAGTTGGGGCAAGTCCCCATGGGCTGTGACCACGGGCTAAGGTTTCCTTGTGTTTCCTGCACTGTGAACGCTGCTCATCCCCAGCACCGTGCCTGGCTTCGAGGCCCCATCTGGCCCCGGGGCTCTGGGGTCTCACACTGAGCTTTCCAAATAACACCAGCAAGAGGATGCTGAGTTCCTTCTTCCAGGTATATCTTAGATATGAGACAGATCTACTCTTAGTGCTCTTGCAAATGAGATTTTTTTCACCTCTTTGCAATATTTAAGTCCTCCCAGGGCTCGTTAGCGATAGGAGGAGGAACAAGTGATGATGATACAAATTTTGGACCCAGTCACTTAGTTAAGTACAAAAGCTCTCTTGTGGAAATAGTATTTCATATTTTTCTATTTTAGAGGAGAGTGTATGACCAAAGAATTAACTCTAAAAACACCCATGTGGACCACATTCCTGATGTGTTCTGCACTTGAGAGCAGAAACTGCTTTTGTGCAGCCACAATTTCCATAGTGGCTGAAGTGCTGAAGAAACTGGAGAGCAGGTGGGCAGAGTTGTGGAAAGAGACAAAATTATCAGAAAACTTAAATAGCTGCAAGAATTTAGAAGAAAACTGCCCTTATCTTGGGGTGCACATCTGCAGGACTAACAGTAGGAAGTCATTTGAAAACAAAAAGCTTATTAGAAAGCTAATTCTTGGGGAGGGGACCTTGTATTAGTCTGAGATATCCTATCGTGACGTAAAACATCTTTTTAAGAAAAGAAAACCTGGAAAAGTGATATATGAGCTGCTGCATATCTTTATGGGCAATACAGTTATGGGTAAAGCAAATCTCTGCTTGATCATTAAATTATAAACTGAAGGGTAAGAGCCTGGGCCTGGCAGGGAGAGGAGAGCCATGCTCTGAGCGGCCTGCCCTGGGCAGCTCCTTACGTCCTGAGCGTTGCACAAACAGAGCTGGGCCCTTTCCTGCTTCTATACTTCCCCTTGCTCCCTGTCTTCAAACCAGGGCTGTTATTTTTACCCACCTTTGCAGTTTGGACAAACTGCCTTCTTGGGCTCTTCTGTGAAATACCCTTCCTTCTGCATTTACCTTTGGAGGAATCCTGGTGCCCCACAGCCCCCTGCTCAAGGGCTGCTGCTCTCAGAGAGCAGCTTGGCTGGAAGTGCTGAGGGGAGAGACGTGTGAGCCCCTCGAGTGCTGGAGCTGCTACGGCCTCACGGGGTAGGAAGGGAATCAAAGAGAGAAAGAGAGAGAGTGCTTTAGACCAGACTGAAATAGGCTTGGAATAAAGCTAAGTAAGGCATACAATAAATAACCAGTCTTGAAACAATAGGCAAATGAAAACTGATGTAGGAATAATTAGTAAAAGATAATGTGTGGTAGCATGGTAGTTTGCATTAATGTAAAAAGGAAGCTGTACTAAAAATGAGGAAAAGTAAAAGGCTAAAAACACACAGAACTTTTTCTTGCAAAATAGTGTAAGCTATAGGAATAGCTATTATATATATAAATATATGTGCTTATGCATATTCCTTGAACTTCACAGTTGTATCATTTCATAACCAGACTCCCTACATGACTACTGCACAGAGCCTTACATTGTTTTTGTTTTGTAATACTAACACTTCTTTCTTCAATAGTATTAAACTGAGAGGTGAGCAGCCCTTTCAAGTATGCTCACCTGTAGGAGTGCATTACTTAGCCAATGGTGCCTGGTCTCATCACAGCTCAACCATTTCAAGAAACATGTAAACACTTCTGTTAATAAACACAATTTTTCAGTCCTAGAGACAGGACTTTACATTTTCAAAGTGGATCAGGACGTAACTGCTGGACAATTCACAAATGCAGTTGTGACTCAAAGAAACCACTGGTGCTCAGCCCCTTTGCAAGGCTGAGCCCCTTTCTCAGGCAGGATGCCCTGGACTAGCTCAGATTTCTGTCAATCTTGACCTCAATTCATATTGATCAAATTTAGGCCTAATCTTGCAGCCTGCAAACATAACGGGTAGGAACAGGATCTTTTCTCATTACCTTTCAGTGCTCTGTGTTAACCACAGGGTCATCCTTCTTGTGTTGCTCTCATGAAGTGGTTGGCATGTCAATCCATTACCTAGAAGTGAATGGCGGTATGAAAAGTGATACTGCAGGCCCTGTGGCAACACAAACCCTATCATGCCATTTCCTTACCCCTTCCCTCAACTCTTATGGAGAAAAAATATGCTAGTTGTATCCTGAGACCTCTCAACAGCATTTGTCAGTGAGCGTAGGATTCTCTTAGTGGAATGAATCTTCTTTTTTTTCCTCCTTTTTGCCTTTGCTGAACAGCGGTGGATTTTTAACAGCGTGTCTTTTTAAACCAAGTGATTGAGTCTTTTCATTCTATAAAATGAATCAGCTTGTGAAAATTTTAAATATTTTGTAGAAGGAAGTGAATAAAACTTGCATTACAGACTCTTTGAGAACCAGGATTGTAAAAGCAGGACTCCCATAAAAGCAGTGCCTGCTTATTAAACAGGATTATCTGTCATACAAGTGCTTGAGTGTAGCGAGTACAGGCAGAAAACAATCAATTTTCTCACCTTTAGAGAGTGACATCCTGTCATTTTCTTTATGGTGTCCTGCACCAGCACAGAATTACACTTTCAGTTAAAAGTTCTACACTTAAAAAAAAAATACAATGTAAAGACTGGACAAAATTGCAAAATGTCTTAAACAGGAAAAGGTGCTGCTGCAGCAAAGAAGAAGAAGGTTTTATTGCTAAATTAGGAAGTGGAAGTTGATATGAAAGACGTTTTCCTCAGGAAAAAGACTGGTACATATGAGGCAAGGTGATCTGTGATTGCAATAGAGCAGCTCAGCTCCTTCTCACTCTGCTGTCTCTGCAACCTGCAGTTCTGCCAGTTCCAAGCTTTGTCTGTGTAAATTGTGTACTCAGTTCTCACAATAAAAGTGCAGAATGAGATTCTCGAGGGTAGTTGGATAGCAAATGAGGATTCTTCAGTAGCAGAGTACTTGGCATTAGTGACTGCTGAGGATGATCACCAATTTTTAGGTTTTTAAACTAAGGACAAGCAACAATATAAAGGAATCTGCATTACATTTTGTAGTTGAGATGCTTTCTACGCAGAAAATATTTTCACATAAATATGTCAATGTTCCTTCAAAAAGGTACTTGAAACATTTCAGGTGTGAACAGCAATGGTGTAAAATCTTATTTCGGATTCCCTACCATTTTTCAATGTGGCACAGAACTATTAAAGCATGTTTTTTAAAATCAGGGTTTATATATTTATCAGAAAGCTTAAGAACTAATTGGTTAAGTAGTTCGTCATCTCTTTTTTTGTGCACTAGGTTGCTTATTCATTCCAGGGTGTTTGCTTAGGGTTTTGAGTTGCTGATTCCAGCTAACCAGTTCAATTAATTACAGTTTGCTCAAACCCACACTAAATGGCTGATCTCCAACCCCCAAAAATCCTAGAAAAAGAAAAAGGAAACAGCCTTATGTTTGTGGGCTGTATGGGTAAGAATGAAGCATCCAGGAATGCAGATAGTAAATGTTGCAAAAAAATCCTTGTGGCAAAAGAGATTCAGTGAGGAAATATTGAATAGTTTTGCATTCATTTTTCTCAGAAGCACCCATGGAGGTGTTCAGCCTTGAGGGGATGCAATCCTGAGCAACCTGCTGTAGTTGACCTTGCTGTAAGCAGGAGAGTTCGATGTGAGCCCTCCAAAGGTCCTGCTACCAACCACGGCTGCTCTGCGGTTGTTATGGGTCTGTGTGCCTTAGTTGGATAAGTAACTTACAGGCCAGGTTTTCTCAATGTTGTAACACAGAAGTAGGAAATGCCTTCTCTGATCGTTAGGATAAGTCATTCCTCTCTGAAAAAATGTGTGAATTCAGCATATGTACTTTTACAATATATATACTTGTTGGTATATATCCTGTGTTTATGTATTTCAGTAATTTTAAGCATAATTTAACATGTCTGTTGTCTTTCCCTTCAGTTTATCCATTTATAGATGATTATAATCAGATTTATAATTTCCTTGTGTCATGAAGGCTGTTTGCCTTCATATAGCTAAGACCAGCAATGTTAATGAACTGTATTTATATGCTATCAGTTTCGCAGAATCATTTGACCAAAGAGAATTATGTGTGCTATAGGACTGAGATAGGAATTTTCTTTATGAATTGATAATATGTTGATATACATATTTCAATTTATTTGTAAAAATAATTATATTTTGAATGATATTCCTGAAACCAGTATATCTGCACTCAGAATGGTTAATTATTGTAGACCAAGAACTTTTTCTGTGATGATCTGCAAATAATTATGACTATTATATTTGTTTATAGCTTTAAAGTAATAGTATTGAGACATTTTTAGTAAGTTTCACTGGTTGGAAAAGGCTTTTTTACTATATTATAATTAAGAGAAAAGACTGAAGGAAATTCCAGCTCTTTTTGTGGATGTTATGTGGATGTTTTGTTTATCTTTGGCCTCGGCGACCTCAGAAAGTGACTGTCTTTCTTTCTCATCCCCCCACTATCTCTTCCTTTGTCTGGCTTTTACACTTTCCCTCCCTCTTCCTGAGTACTGAAAAAAAGTCTCATTAAAAACCTGTTAGTTAAATACATGTATATTAACAATTATTTCTAATGGAAAACTTCAGTTGTGATGGCTGATGTTATTATTGATGTTTTGAAATCATTCTAGATTTGGAAAGTGCATCTTGTGTGGAGAGAAAAACCTTTCCTTTCTGTGGGTAATTTCTCTCTTGACGGTGCTTGATTCAACATGCTTAGGCTGTGCATGAGGTGAAAACCTGGGGAACAGAGAAGGAGCATATGTAGAGCCTGAAGAAAATAGTCAGTTATTAAAACAATTTAGCTTGCCATTAAATCTCACAATTTTTGAATACAAATAGGTTGCTCTTCATTTTTCCCCATCTGTCCTTCTATTCTATGAGAAAACCTGGTGCCGAACAGAAAAGGCAAGGTAGCCTAACAGTTAGAATGGAAAAGCAGAAACCAGGATCTTGATTTTTGCTCTGATTCCAGCAATGACAAACTGTATCATCCTGTGCAGCTTAGCAAACCTCTCTGAGTCTCGCTTACCACTCTGTAAATGTCATATAACTACATAGGATGCTGAGAGGTTTAATTAGAATTAATTTTAGTCTTTCAAGTGCTCTGTGTTTCAAGGATGAAACGTGCTGTGCAAGTGTGAAGGATAATTATTATGTTGCGTCTATGTTTCTCTGATATATTATTGCTGTGCTTTTATTAAGTGTGTTTTGAAAAAAAAAAAACACGGTACTTACTGGTTTTTGGTTTTGTTTGCATGGTTAAAGTTGGTTGCTATGAGCACAGTAGGTAATTAAACTAATACTAGCATTGAGATGTGGCTTTTTGCATTTAAGAGTGTTAGATTGTCACAAAACGTGTGGCTGTGTCGGTATTTTGAGTTGGAACTCCCTGGATCACGCACTTGGTGTAAGATGGGTCCTGTTCCTGTTAAACGCAGTGAAGCAGCCAGGCAATAGCAGCTTGCAAGGGTGATAGTTGCCTTGGAGCTGGTCGGGCTTGACCCAGATAGTGCAACAGAAACCTGCCCTGGTCGTGGGCGCCTGGTGCCTCCTTAGTTCTTTGCCAGCCTCGCCAGGAGCCAGGCCAACCTCGGACACTGCTCTAGAGGCCCCAGCCTCTTGCTTTTCCAGTGAAGCCTTCAAGTGCCGAGCAAGCCGAGGCGGCCGTGGATGCCAGAGCACGTGGAAGCCTCGTCGTGGAGGAGATAATTGTGTTGTTTCCAGATGGCATCTCAGCTATAAGAGAAATAAAAATAACTGATTGTAGCAGAAACCCCATGTCCCAGGGACATAATAATTCAGAAAGTGTTGAGTTATGAACTGTGCTTGTACTTTAACATGGATTTGAGCATGTGATTGGGCTTTTCTTCTAGCTGAGCATTCATGAGCCTTAAATAGAAAGGCAGTATTAGCAAATAAGATCAGATCATTCTGGGATAATGAACTTCTTTCAATCAAGTTATTGTTTTATAGGCATGTCACACTCATTTTGTCCTCGATTGCCGTTTCCTATGAAGCACAACTATGCAACTACTTCAACACCAGGACTCTTGTGGTAATTTTTGTGAAACAAATGTATCCAGAGAACGAATCTTCTCTTCCGGTCAAGGCCACACATGTGATGAAAGAGACTTCTCTTGTTGACATGTTATCTGGAAAACTACTTGAGCTGCTTTGGCGTCCTTCTCTTCCAAAGCAGGTAACAGGATACAAATGAAAAGAAGTGACAAGGTTTACTTTACCATTGGTTTACTTTATGGGTACCATGTGCAAGCAGGGTTAGATGTACCAGGATGCTACCCAGGCAAAATACAGACCCAGCTCATCTGCTGAAGCCAGACAGAATAGAGCTGTGAGCACAGGTCTGGCCAATGTAAGCTTTGTAACCCTTATGAAATTCATTTCTTCACTAGCATATTCCAGATACTAACTTGAGGTTTCCAAACTCCAACACACACATGCAAACACCAGAGAGTGTTTCTTAAATGCACATCCAGCTCCATGAAAGCTGGGGAACTCCACGCTATCTGCTAAATGCTGCACATTTGTTGGCTGCTCTTTTGCAGGTGGGCATCTAGCTTATCTAGAAACCTGTGTATTTGTAGGATAGGATGCCAGATAACATATAGCATACATTCTTTAGGCTCAAAAATGCTACTTGTGATATGTTCACTGCCATTGAGGAGGGCAGCATACCTGCAGTGCTTCAAGGGCAGGTCCCTGAGCTGAGCCCTGCGCTGCCCTGGCTCCCCCTTGCCCGTGGGGCCGGCGTGCGGTGCCAGCGCCGTCACGGGGGGCGAGTGGCAGGCAGGACATGGGCTCTGCCCCAAGGGCTCCTGAGCGCTCTGCTGGGTCTGGCAGCGTGCTGGGCACACAGCAGCTTGCTGTCTGGCACGTAGCTGCGGCCTTTTGCGAAATAACCGATCATGGATATGAATTCAGCTGAACCAATGACAAGGAGACTACCAGGTCTATGAGGGGACTGCCAGACTGAAAGGGAATGCAGATGGGTACTGCACATTTGCAAGTGTTTATTATTTAAAGTCTGTGACTGGGAAATAGATCGAATGAGAGGGTCAGAGAAAGACAGTGTGCCTTGCTGACTTTGCCTTTCAGACTTTAGGATCAAAAAGAAAGAAGGAGGAATATGTCACATTGCAGGTAATTAAGGATTCATCAGGAAATAAGGAACACTTGGTCCCTCTCATAGTTTTGAGGACAAAAGGTGAAGGGTATCTAGTATAATATCTTCCATATGTGGCAGGCTAATCGCAGGGATAGAAGGGAGGTATTTGAAAATCTGAATATAAGCTCTTATAAATGGAAATGCTTTTTCTTAATGAGTTTGCTTGTAGGCTCAGAGCTTTACATTTTGGAAATAAAAGATTTTTGGTGATAAATGGGCTATACTACTTGTCAGTTGAACCATAAAGATTAAATAACCTATATGCATTTTTTTTCTTTCCCCTTAATCATTGTAATTAGTATTAGAATGATTATTATGAAGCACCGCAGTGTCTTTTCATTACTAGTGCCTGAGAGGTGCTATAAATGTACCCTAGGCTGTTGACATTTTAGTCTGTGCTTCCAGAGATTTGAAACCTGCAGATTTGCAATACAGTATAGAAACTCTTTGCTTTCCAGACCTCAGAAAAAGTGTGGAGCTTATTGCAATTAGGTGTATTAACATGTATAAATACATGAAGGGAGATTGTAAGGAAGAGGGGGCCAAGCTTTTTTCAGTGGTGGCCAGTGACAGGACAA
>JAUBOD010000907.1:3823952-3834278 GCA_032353885.1 Nothura maculosa
CTGCTGGAGCGGGAAGGTTGGACTAGATGATCTCTAGAGGTCCCTTCCAACCTTATAGATTCTGTGATTCTGTGTGTAGCTTTGTTTCTGAGAGTGGAAAGGAGTCTCAGCCTTTTGGATTTGATGGCCATTCCCTGGTGCAGATGAAATAGGTCACTGTGCCCAGGTGAGCTTAGCTGGAATAAACACTTGTGCAACTCTGTCTTGCAAGTTTGTAAGTCTGCTGGGCTGAGCTGGACATGATTTAGTAGGTAAAGGCTGCAAGGTGAGAAACATCAAGAGAAGGAGTGAAGTATTATTACCACTAGATGGCAATTAAAACACATCAGATAAAACGGTCTGGTAAAGCAAGCCAAAAACTTTCAAACTCATGTAGCTTATTTCAAAGTGTTAAAAGCTCGGCTTTTGAGTAAGACTTTGGGATATCTGTATTTTCCTTGGAGCAGAGCACACAATAATTTCCATATGACAAAGGAAATATTGTTAAAGCTGAACCAAAATTTGGATTGCACATTTGGATTCATACATCTTGGCAGTTTGGGGAAGGACGTATTTGGTTTCCGTGCTTTAGAACCCCCACCTCCTTGGGGAGGGGGAGTAGGAGAGGGCTTGGCAGGGCGGCCGCGCGCAAAGCTGCTGCCAGGGAGCCACAGAGCCCTCGCTGGGCGGCAAATAGAGCCTCATCCACAGGCTGCTGCAGCCAGTGGGACTATCTCGGGTTTGTGCATTTTTCCTTATTTCCAGGTAAATCTACCAAATGACACTGTCCTCTTGAACATATTGCTTTATACATTACATCATCTGTTGCAATTGCTGGCAGTGCTATAAATGGATGTATGTATTACTTGTAATGAAGATATGGCATTCACATACTCTGTATGAATAATGTACAGGAATACATGTGAGGTAATTGAATTGTTTTTTATTTTTTCCTAATTAGGGTTTAAGAAAATATAATTTTCTCACGCGTGTGTCGGGGAGTATAATTTGTTCTGAATAAAGGGGAGGGGCACCTTTTATCCTGACTTTTGCCTCAATATATTCTGGTTGAAGTTCTAATTAAATACAGAATGTCACATGTCAGGCTGCCCTCACATACACCCAGGGACCATAATCATAGCTGGTCCAGACTTAGAAAATGTCATAGCTAGCAAAATTCAAGCAAAAGCTACACTGGAGTTAATCCTGCTTCTCCATTTAAAGTTGCTCCAGTACTGGCAATACTCATCTCAGAGATAACTAATGTGAAATACTGGAAATGATTCTGGGCTCCATAATCAGGAAAAAAAAAATCCCCATAGATTCAGTGGGAATTCTGCCTGGGTAAACCCGCAGGTATTGTGAGATTGCATGTAGAGGAAGATATTCGCTATAAACTAACTTTATAGCCTGATTAAAAAAAAAATCTAAATAAAGATTAATGGTAGTAACTTCTCTGATTACACCACTATTTTTATGCTTATTTGAGCAACTTTAAATAGATAAGGAAATATGAGTTTCAATCTGTGCCTGGTGCCCCAGAGTAATTGCAACTCCCCCTTGTTGCAGAAGTGCTGGCTGGAAGCACTGCAGAGCAGTGGAACTTCTGACAGATTCTTGCAGAATTCTGGTTTTGTCTGTCAAAGTTTATTCTCCAGATCTGCACACTATTGATGTATTTTTCATACTCGTTTTAAAAGATGCCCTTAATCCTTTCATTACAGAAACACAACATATGGAAAATGGAAGATTAGCAGTTTCAGGATTTTCATATCTGTAGTCACAATTGGATTCAAATAGCTTTGCACCAAGTTTTGTGCAGAGCTTTGTGGGCTTGAGCTCCCTCCTTCATGTTTCAGTTCTCTTCTCCTTTCACTGAATCTCCTGCTGTGACACCTCTTTCAGCATAGTCCATGGGATCAAGGATTTGATCAATGTGCAAGGTGAAATGAATCCAGTAGCTAGATTTGTTTCTGAGGGAAATGAAAGCTCCTGTGAGTAAAATGGAGGAAACTGTAGGTTTGTGTCCTTTCGCTGGATCTTCCAGGCTGAGGGGTAGATTGAGGTAAGAACTTAGATCTTAGGCAGTGACCGCTTAAAGCCCTCTGTGGAGCAACGTGGCACCAAGGTGATGGCCAGGTGAGCTGACTTGGACCCGAGGCAGTATAAATGGCGTGGGGCCTTGCTCCTGTGGGTCCAGGATTCCTGATTCAGGGTAGCCATGGCATAGGTACTAAGGACCCAGATGATGAGGTAAAAAGGCTTTCTCTGAAATTGCCTGGATTTAAGGCCTATCCAGGTGTCAGGTTTTTCAAATCTTGGTTTTCTACTAAGACATCTCTTTTTCTCATAAGTCCTACTGTAAGCAGTTGATTAAAGTTAACCATTAGTGTACTATGCAAACCAATATAAATAAAAATGGCTTGATTTTCAAAATGAGTTACTTGAGTTACTGCTAACCCTTGAGTGACATGATGGTGTATGGGTAGATTGTCCCATATCAAAAGTGGAATATGAAAAAAATTCAAGGTGATGCCACTGCAGTGAGTGAACATGTCAGAACCTCGAGAGACGTGTGAGCTCAGGTACTGTTCATGACAGCATGTTGATCTTATTGCACTGGTGGCTAGGGATGAACTTTCAAGTATTTCTTGCAGTGCCTCAACTCATTTGAGAAACTCTACAGAGCTGAAATTTGCAGAATATGTTAGTGTAAGACTTCTTTACCCTGAATGAGGTGCTATGAGAGATGCTACAAATAAAACAGGGAAGGTTTCATTTAGTTGGCAACGTGAGATCTGAGTAGAGCAAAGGCCTTGCAGAATAGTGCAATAACCGCTGGAGAATCCTTGGTCAGAGAGGACCAATGTGCTGATTCATACTCTGGCACTCGGAGTGATTGGGCTGCTTGTTGGGAATCACTTCATTGTATCAGTGGAACTGAGGTGGAAAAAATCTAGGAATTCATTCTGGCTCTTCATTAGACTTCATGACTCCGAGCTGTGTTTTACATTGCAGTATCTTTTGCTGCCAGAGGAGCTTTGAAAGAACCATGTGGCAACGTTCCCTGCCAGGAGTGAGTCTGATATTAGCTTGCTGGTGGGCGTCTGTCCCATCTCCTCACACACAGAGATGACCTTCAGTTCCCCTTTCTTTTAGTAATTCCAGGCAAGTTAATGGTTGCTACTGGAGGTTAATTAAAAGGTGGAAAGATGCCCAGAGAATGGAAGGAATGTAGTCCCAGGAAATAAGTGATGGAACAGGAAATATGAGAAGACCTGAGTTCTAGTACCAGCTCTTCTGCAGCACTGATGTCTATTTACTTGCCTGTGGCCTAAAACTAAAATTTTGCCTCTGCTTTGGAGTGTTTGAAGCTTATGAATGAAAATGTCTGTGTTCCTGCTAAGATAACCTCACAAAGTAGGTCCATCGTGGGCCTATTTCATGTCAGATACTAACTCTGAAAGTCTCTCTGAAAACCTTGACTGTTTAAGCGAAATTATTTGGGAATGAGCAGCAGGATTTCAGATGCAGTGAAACTCTAACAATATTGCAGTACTGTAGTGTTTCGGTGCCTCAGTCGTTGGGTGAAAAGAGGACGTAATTTTGAAAATTGCCAGGGGTTGGCAGACAGCAGAAACAAATGAAAACATTATTACAATTAGTGGAGGTAACATTATTAAAAGTAATGGGCAATAGGAGTGTATAACTAGTATTTATGTATTTATCCCAAGTTGTGTCTTTCTTGCTGAGGGGCGGTAAGGGAAGGTGTAATGGTTCAGCAGCCAGGTAGAAAGGTGCTTTTCTGAGGACTTTGTTTTACGATGGAAGCAAAAAACACCCGCAACCCCCAGCGTGCCAGAGGATGAGTTCCAAGCTGGTCTGCACCATTGCTGTGCTCCAACAGCCGGTTTAAGGGACATCTGCCATAGTTCTGCTAGGAAAGAGTTCCAACTCTGCTCAAAATGCATGTAAAAGGCATGAAGATATAGCTCAGTAAGCTCATCTTCTGTTTACTTAACCACAAAGATATGGGTTGGTTTTGCTTGACAGTCAGCTGTTAGCTATCTTTGCTGACATAGGCTGTTCCATTCAAGATGTACTTTTTCTTGGTATAGTTTCAGTTTAGCTTGAAAGTCTTTTATGCTCAAGTTACCCTATGGAAAGCCACAAAACAGCAAGTAAATAAATCCCAAGGACTATGATTTCTGTGATGTGTTCTCCAAATCCCACATGGGAATGTGTCAGGAGGAACAGGGCCAGCCATGAGTGTTTGCATATAAGCAATCAAAAAAAAAAAAAAGTAGTTTGCAAGTATCTCTCCCATCAACTTTGTTCTGTGTTCAGATTTTCTGTCCAGTGTTAGACTACAGAAAAGGGCTAGTGCTTAAGCCCGGCCTGTGGAGACCTGGACTTGCGGTGCAGGGATCTCCTGACGCTGCTGACAGACTGAGCTGCTCGTGCTCTTCACTGACCATCTTTCCAGCAGCTCTGTCACATTGGCCTGTGACTGCTGCTGACAAGGAGGAGGATCTGGAGTTCTGATACTAGGAGTCCCAAGGGCTGGTTTTCTTTTTCCCCTTGATGTGAAGTTTTTCTGTTGCTCCTGATCTAGTATGAACCTGTTGAGAATAAAAGTCCATGCAGGACAACATCCACTGAGAACCATGCTGCTCAATCCTTGTTGATCCCAACCTGTACTCCTTTTTCCCACTGTAAAGCACCCACACGAAGTCAGACTGGCTTGACTTGAACTGTGTTTCCTAGGGCAGCTGCAAGTTAGTATCACTTCTTGGCATCCTACATCTCCAGCTTGAAAAAGTGTGTGTCAGTGTTTTGGATTTTTTTTTTAGCTTATGAGACTTGCATAGATTGAAAAGTGATAATAACTGAGTGTTGCTAGGGCAATTTCCATTGTTTTAACTACTCATTTTCCTCTGTCACGGTAAGCTCTGTTTGACATTAGAGTGAAGAAATGTGTTAAAATTGATAGTAAATTAGTATGTGCAATAAATAAATGCAGATATACCTCTGAATTTCTTAGGTTGGCATTTTGTGACAGAACACAAACTGGCCACCATATATCTTTGTGTACCTGCCTATACAGATACCCATATGGCACCTGTCTCTGCAGGTACCCATATCCATATGAACTATTTGCATAAACCAGTTTGGTTTTTGCATGAAAGATATTCTTCACCGTCTGGAAATTGTGCTCAAATTGTACTTTTGCTCCGAATACTTTTGTTGAGGACTGGATAAGAGTGAAAGGTAAAGGATCACACCAGTAATTCATGTTCAGTAAATGCATTAAAATATAAACAAGATATGAATGTTTAGGGACATGTCACAGCAGAAAAGAAAAGCTCCACTGTGAAAGCTTGAAGGCCAGAAGCGTTCAGGAGGCTAGTGCTGGTCTGCTGTGGAAGATACACATCTAGCCAGCTGGAGAACGAAACTGCAGCCAGTGCCAGGAGGGTGAGGACAGGGGACAGATTTCAGCTAGCAGAGCTGCCCTGTTCCAACATGTTGGGCCTGTCTGCACCTCCTCCAGTGAAACAGCATTTGCCTTCCCTGGCCTGGCTCTCTGTAGGATACCCCGCAGGCCAGTCCCTGACAGCCAGACTCGACTGGCCTGTCAGCTGTAGAAAGTGTCAACAAAATGGTTCTGATTCTGCGGGACAGACAACAGCCATTAGGATGGTCCAGAAGATGACCCGAATGTGTTCCATGACTTCTGTGCTCAGGAGATTCATCTGCCCTTATTTGCAAATCGCTAGTGATAAAATCCCAAGGGGAGGATGACAGGCATCAGAGGGCTGGTGTTTTCTCGGGGGTTATGTATGACCTGATTGACTTGCATAGAGCATGTCTTGCTTTCTTGCTTGCAGCAAAATGATTGATTTAATGGTACAGGCAAGAAGGGTTAATGTCACTCTTTGGCAACGATAGGATCCTTAAATCTCACCTAAGGCCCCTGTAGAGAGTTTCAGGGAGACTTTAGCAGTGCATAGGACCTGCCAAGAGTTTTTGCACTGGAGGAGTATGGATTGGCAGGATCAGCCCTAACACGTTAAGTGCTGTTTATGATATTATTATTGCTCTGTGAATTCATTTCCCACAGAGAGAGACTGGAGATTCAGTGTTCAGATTCAAGCTTCCTCTAAGCTCTGCTGGGGTGTCAGCTCCGTGGTTTAAATCTGGGCCCATTTCAAATGCCTAGTCATTAACAGCTAGACTCATTGTCGTGTTTATAGGCCATACTATAAACTGTATGAAGAATGCATACTGTTGCTTTTAACGAAAGGCTAAAAAGATGTTATTTTCAAGAATAAAAGGAACATAATCACCCTTCATAGGTAAGATATGTTATTTACACTATGGGGATTCATGTCAGTACATTTTAAGTAAGTTGCTTGGCTGAACTTGTTATCTAGCTGCCAAGAACGGAAGTGAGAGAGAAGAGCAGTGAGAATTATTGGAGTCTACGCTCCAAACTTACATCATGTAAACATTTATAACATGACTTTTATTTTCAGCATGGACCATTCCGGTGAGGGCCCCATTGTTGCTTTAGAGCTGGCAGACTATTTTTGATGGCATTTTTTGGCTTATTTGTGATGCTGCAGCAAGCCAACAGACCTGCAACTGTAGAATAACATGAACAATGAAAACTGCTACTTGGCCCTTTCTCTCTCCAGTTTCCTGGCTGCTTGAGTTTAAACACTTCCTTATGCCCCTACCCTTAATACTGACTTGCAGGGACCAGGGCTCCCACTCTGCTTTCTCAGCATACAGTAGAGAAATCAATAATCATGCATGATGGAGAGAGAGAGATTTATTTTCCCCTGTTTCCACTTTCAGTCAAGTCCAGCCTTCCTGCAAGCGTCAGTAGTGCGTTTCTCTTCTATATTGTTAAGATATTTTCTTCCAAAGTCACTTTTGTTCGTGTTAAGAATCAACCACATAATTCAAACAAGGTATTATTTGCTTTTAGATGCATGTTATCTGTGAAACACAAAAATGCAGTGCACTGATGGAAAGATGAACAGAGTTCCTTTCTGTAGAGAGTTTTCAGATTTCTGATAATGCTGCAATCCAGCACAGTTGTGTGGGTGAACTCTGCAAGGTTTGTTGCCATTCATGAGCATGTAGCATTCAGGCTGTAGCCACAGCTTAGTTTATACGTGGATTTTATTTGTTTGTTGTTGTTGTTTTCAGAGCCCCTTAGTGCTCCTCACTGACCCTTTTACAAGCTATAACTTTTACTCGCACTCCATAAGTCACTGAATCTTTAGTGAAAGAGCCTATCAAGGAGAAAAAAAAAAGCCCAAACTGGGATCCTTTCCAGGGAAAGGCATGTATAATAGAGAAGTCTGGCAGTTTTTCATCTGGCACTAATTTATTATTTCAAGCTGGCTTGTTCTTTAGACTATAATAAACAGTATTTTACATCTAACAAATCACTTTTAATATCCCTGACCCTGACAATGTGTATCTACTATGAGTTTAAAAGAAAAAACTATCCAGAAAGATAGTGGGTCACAAACTGATGTCATCATGATTCTTCTTTAAGTGTCAGCATTTCTAAGTAAATGAAGCATAGATGGAATAGGTTGTATTTTAATAGAGATATCTACTATCTCCATCTCTGCCATATATTCTAAGTTTTGGAGAAAACAGTCTTTATGTTTAGTCTGAAAGGGTTTAAATGACATTATCATGGGAGATGATGTTGGAGTGAACCAAGTGAAGGCAGCGTTTTGCAGAAGCCAGGAAGCTGCTGTTTCTGCCCTGTTAAGAGTTCAAACAAATACAGTATCAACACAGTCAAACTGTTTAAATGGAAGTTGCATTCTTTCTTATCTTCCTTTTAAGGTCAAGGAGAAAAAGATTGGTTTTGCTGTTATTAAAAAGCACATATAGACCCCCCCAAAGGCAACAGCAAAAGGCTCTGGGTGCCGCTGGGACATGGTGGCTTTCTTGCAATGCAAATGGTAGCTTAGGAGTTTCTCACCAGGTCTCTGAATGGGAGGAGAAGCTGAAATACATCAGGATCAAAGAGCAGCAGAAGGCTGCCTGTTTCATCATCCAAGCAACAGACTCTTTCCTCTTCTTAACTATTCCTAAGTATGCAGAGACAATACTTGAGATCTAGTGAAACATGAAGCTGGCCACTAGACAGAAGTTTTAAAACCTTTTCTTTTCCAGATACATTATCTGCCTTTCAAGTGCTAAACTCAATATGGTGAACTTAAAAACATATAGATACTTTGCATAATTTAAAGGCAGTCTCTACACATGCACACACAGGTACAGAAACAAATATTAAGTGTGGCAATTTGATTTGAATTACCTGGATCACTTATTGGTGAAATAAAGCTCTGAGCCCTGGCTAGTTATGACCATTCAAGTTGTGAAGAAATGACTTCAAATTGGTGCAATATTATTAGCAGACGTGCTCCCAGGATTGCTAACCTGCTGTTTCTCTTAATAGCCTGCACTTGACTTCAAAGCTCCCTGAAATTAAGCTTATTAGTTCTCCTCATGTTGTCATTATGCAGACACCTGTTCAATAGCAGGCCTTGTAGTCGTCTTTTTTTTTATTATTTTTGTATGTGTGTGCGCGTGCACACACACGTGTATGCATAAAATGTGCACAAGGATGTTTTTTGATACAGAAGTAAAGGACGTAGGAAGTTATCTTTAAATATTCTGAAGGATAGATAGAACTTTCTAGGCATGTCAGTTTAAGGAGGTCTGGCTGGTGTGAGGGTTTAAGATGACCAGCAGACAAAGGCTGGATGGTTTGCAGTAGCTTCCCCAGTACTGACTCTCTTTTGCTTAATCTGAGGAACAGAGAGGAACTAGGTGACCTTTCCAAGCACTGATGTGAAGAGCCCCGGAAGTTTTGGGTCAGGAACGCTGTAGTCAGGGATATGTGCACAATGTGAACACACTCCAAGAGTTTAAAGAGCAGAACATTATTATTTTTATGGGGAAGTGGCCTAAATCCTGCTTTGTCTCATTCCTGCACTCTCTTTGAAGCCAAGAGATTGATTGTATGAGCAGAAACTGGTTGAATGTATACAAAACGTCATGTAAATTTACAGTGCTAAATACAGGAATTTGAATAATTGTAAAATATGCAGACAACCAGTCATATTGGGCGGCCCTTGTCTGGTCACTTGCGGCAGAGAAAACTGCTTTCTGTTTCTGCTCGTGAGTTGAAGTTCGGGAAACGTTTGTAGCATGTGAATGCACAGCAAAAAATAACTTTTTGAGGAAACAGTTTAGCTAAAAACATGCCAGATGTTCAGACTAAAATACCAGTTATCCAATTTTCTTGTGAAAAGTTAATCTCCTCTTACATTTCAACCATGCTGTGTTATGTGAGGTTATGCTGGAGCACAATGTGAACGGATAGAGAATGCCATATTGCTAGCAAGGCAATGGAATAGCTTGTATTTGAATGGAAAAACACATTTTTTGGATTTGTTGCCAGGAAGATTTGCACATTTTATATTTCAGTGAGCAAGTCAACCAGATTTCACAAGCCGTGCTGTTGAAGAACAAATTAACATCGACTGGGGCCAGTACTGTAATATCTTTCCTCAAAGTACTACCTCTGTATTAATTAACATTTGCAGAGCACTTTGAGGTGCTGGATGAAAGGCAGCACAGAGTCCAAAGTTGTTGCTATGATTAATTAGTTATCACGCTGAACATGTGAAGTGCTATATGAGAGGGTTGCAGCCTATTATTTATTAATTATTTCTTTTGCCTGTGGCCCTCTTTGTTCCATTCCTTACCTGCTGTGTTCCCGCCCGCCTTAATCGTGTTCTTTAGGCTGCGAGCGACCGTTTGACCTGCACAGCAAAGGCCCTGGACGCTCATCAAGCGGATCCTGCAGGACACCAGTACCTGCTAGTGGGTACCAAGGCTTCTGACCCTGGAGTAAAGACTCCAGTAACAGTGAGCCCGCCACGTCCCTAACAACCTCTTCTAGTGCTTAATTACTTGCACTATTAGCAATACACAACATGTGTTGCTTGTCTAAAACTTCTGTTTCTGTTTTGGCCTTTTATGCTTCTTTTTTTTTCTGGTAAACTAAAAAGTGAGACTTTTTCTTTTAAGTGGAGTCAACTTAATGGGTCAGCTAAGGATATCTAGAAGTGGTGCCCCCTGGTCGTGAAGGCCCTGATGTGTTAGTACTGTCTTTAGCAGGGTAGCTACAACAGTAGTAATGTCCTAAGAGGAGGAAAAATTATCCAGGTATGTCTTTTGGGGGATTCACTTGGACTTTTTCCTGAGTTCAAACTACTTAAAAACTAGCAAGGATATCAC
>JAUBOD010000907.1:3834378-3858088 GCA_032353885.1 Nothura maculosa
TCCAGGTATGTCTTTTGGGGGATTCACTTGGACTTTTTCCTGAGTTCAAACTACTTAAAAACTAGCAAGGATATCACCTTTTTACTCCAGTGTTACTTTGGAGATTTCTGTGTAGACGTTTCCCATGCTCAAATCATTTCCTAATCTTTTCTTCTATAAACAGATTGAGCTACTCAAGTGTTTGACTATAAGGTAGGGTTATTTAGAGCCCACGCAACTGAATTCCCTTCAGTGCCAGTGGCTGTCACTGAGCAGTGCCCGACTCCAGGCTCTTGCGCCGAGCCAGGTGCTTGGACTGCCCAGTGGATCCTCTCTGTGGATCAGCTTCCATCACGGTGCTCAAAGCCAAGAGCAGGAAGTAAATGTTTTCCTCTTGAGCTTTTCTCTAATCTATAGGTCCCTTACAGAGAAGCAAAGGGCAGAGCTGTAGGTGCCCTTGTCTTTTGCACAACTGATGGACGGGTGGCAGTGATTTAAATAGAACAGCCTGGAGTCGGGCCAGATTTGATAGAGTTTTATAGCTTTGAGGGGGAATAACAAAGGCCTCTGCTTTTTCAGGCAGCTCCACTAAGGTTAAAGTTCATCAAACATGAACAACACTTAAACGGGGCACCTTTTCTGAGAATAACCTGATTGATAAACAAATACCTTAGAAACTGACTCATTCCATACAAATAATTTGTATTTCTGTAAGATACTGCTTGAAACAGATTACAGACCTAAGGTTCATTACAATTAGCAGGAAGCCATTCTTTGTTTTTCTTTTCTATTCTTTTAAAGTCTGGTGAGACTGTAAAGGAGAAAGGTATTTAATAATAATAAATTAGGGTAGCTTCTAATCTTTTGCATTTTTTCGATTGTTAATCCAGTATAACCTGGATGGACCCTTTATGACTACCAGGCATACAGTGTTTCAACTGCCTGTTCTGTGATTGCTGAGGAATAAAAACAGAATATACTGATTCTGCAAGAAGCCTTATTTTGAGGCATAAATACTGTGTGACAAATTGTGCTACATGTTCCTACCTAGAAATTAGCAAAGTACATTATGATAATGTTGGTTTATAGCACCAGACAATTAATACAAACCAGGTATTTTAAAAGATATTCTCCAAGTATATTTTGTTTATGTAGGAAACCATTTGTAAATCATTATAGACTTCTTTGAATGCATCACTCCTAGTAGGTGAAGGCTATTTACCCAACATAAATGTATGGGATAAGCTGTGTCTGCACCCTATGCTTGTATAAGTCAATAGAAAGACTGTACAGAATATGGATTTCTATATGGCGTATCATTAGAGAGAATATGATACGGAGGGGAGTAGTTCAAGGATTTTCCTGGCGCTCATTGAGACTCTTGGTTTTCCTCACCCTTTATGAGAGTGTGTGGCTCTCCCAAGCCGATGCTGATAAAGCAGTCACCATCCGACAGTGTCTGGCAATTACTGTATCCACACCAGGTATTATAAATACAGACAGAGGAGGGAAGAGAAAAGACAATGCAGTGATAAAAGATTAAACGTGGCATACAAGTGGCATAAGTAATTAGTTGCAACTGATGAATTTGATCATGCCTTCAAACACCTTTAATTCCTTAAAAGCTGCAACACGGACAGATGTAAGAGCTCAACCTGTGGAAATGGAGAAAATTCTTGGATTGCCTCACCCTTCCATCTATCTTCAAAAGCTCTTTCTAATCTTGCACAGGCTGCTAATGTGGAGATAGTAGTAGTTATGAAACCTGGGCTAGATTCCAGATATGTTGTATCAAAGTGTAGAATGAAAAGGAAATCAATAGTCACTCCTCGAGGAGAGTTGTGCCAGAATTGTCCGGTATGGTCTAGATTAATCAAAGCCATAACAGCTTTCTTTCATTAGTAGAACATTAACAAGTAAACAACATTCCTGTTTTGTTATTTAGCTGTGTTAACCTTTTTCAACAGCTAGGCCCAGTGATAAGTTTGGATTTTCTCTGTTTATAGAAAACTGGTTCATCAGCAGATAATGGTACAACTCGATATTTATGGAGTGCTGGTTTTCGCGAAATGGAGGAAACTGGAAGTTATTACTAAAAGAGTTCATTAAAATGTAAACAAGGGTGAGGAGACAGCACTGACTGTATTTATATATGGTTTTTTATAGCTATTGTCTGATTATACAGGAATGTCATGGCTGTGGTGTGAAAGTGGAACGTCGTTTGGGCAGAAGTTCTTCTGCTGAGCCCCTGCCGTGAGCGATACCTCTGCTGCAGTGACACGTCTGCCCATAGGTGCTGTGCTACACATCTCAGTGTCTATACGAACAGAACCTGCTTGCTGATTACAATATTTATCAGTATTTAAATTAGAACAGGACATTCCTATTCTTGTGGTATCTGCTACAACATCTGAACAATATGTTTTATAGATAACTGGCAGAATTCCTACTCAGCTTTAACAGTGCTTTCACTTAATGACCAGTACCTGGTATTTTTGGATATCAAATGTAGGGGTATAGTTGAGTTGTTATGTAAGTCTAACAATAAATATGTTAGAGGATGGCAACCTATGTGGCCCTTAAATGTGAAAAATAATGAAAGGGTCCTTGTTCTACAGATTTTATTATCTTATTACACTAAGTGATAGGGATCTCATGCATAATTAGGTAGTGAACCATACATGCTTTAATTATTGTTTTTAAATTTGACTTCCGCCTTGAGTTGTGTTGCCCAACCCATTTGTGAGGAAGGCGATGAACAAGTAAATGTCTGAGCAGCAGAGGAGCAAGAAGTGCTGCTCAGCATGGAAGGACAGCATGGGAAGGGCAAGGCAGGAATCGGAAATGTGCCCAACTCATTTAGGGGATTCAGAAGTTTCTAAGTCCTTAACAGGATTCAGGTGTGAAATAGGGATATTGGCTATTTCAAAATACCGACAAGATCATCTCAGGATTGCATTCTTCCAAGTGAGACAAATGCCAAAGTTTCAATGAGCTTCATGTATGTTAGAGCAGAGCTCTGGCCTGCCTCAAAAGGGTTTAAAAAGTCCAGCAGTGGTTTCCAGCCATGGCAGGGTCTGCCTTGGTGCAGGTGGCCATGAACTTTTGTCCGTATTGACTGAGTGCTCCCTGTGGCAGGGAATGGTTGCCCCAGGATTGTGGAGCTTGAAGCACTTTTGGTACTCTCTGTACACAGCTTTTAAAGTACGTTCAGATGAAAAGCACTATGCAAATACAAAAGATTAATAATTAAGATTGTGTTAATTTGCAGTAATTGTGCATAATGCTATGCACACAGGAATCCTTCTTTCGAGCTGTCTAACTGGTCTATCACTTTTTAGAAAGATACAGATTAATTATAAGATTCATAACCATAACTGTGCAATTATCGCAGGATAGGCAGTGCTATTAACATGCATAAAAAAATGAGTTCACGGAGCACAATAGCTTTTGGCTCATTTAACCTGTAATGAAAACTCACCACATAGCTCGTGTTTCACAGGTTTGTACTTCCCTTGAGTCACCATGGATATCAGAGGGATGGGGAGGCCTGTGAAGGCCTCGGACCAGAGCTCGGCCGTGCGAGTGTTACTGACCGTGTGGCTAATGTGCTCTGAGGATGCTCTGTGCTGAACTTCGAGAGGGCATTTAAATACATTCAGGAGAAATCACTGGGGGGAAAAAAAATGTTTTCTACACATGGCATAAAGGAAGTAAGAGATTAAAGAAGTAAATGAACTATTTTATACTTGTGGTCATCTTTAACACAACTGACTTGAAGTCTTGAAGACATTATTATTATGCTCACTTTGAAATGCCATATTATTGAAGATGGAAAGATCTGTTCTTCTCCACTCTCATGCATTTGGTTCTCTTGAATCCCCTGTGCTGGTCATGTACAGAAGGCTGACTCGGGCTGGGTCCCCCCAGACCCTTCTCTGTCCCTCAGCTGAGGTATTTTAGATTATGAGGTAGAGAATTGCATTTTCACACCTAGAGTCATAACGAGCTCTACACAGCCTCTGAGCACCTGATAGCTGAAGTCTACCATAAATCAAAAAACTCCTGTAAGTCAATAAGTCAATATTAGAAATATCAGCAGCGTTATTTTTATTTACATTGTGAGCCAAAAGCTAGGCCACCAAAAGTGTGAAGAAGTATCCTGAAAGACAAGTGCTTGCTGAGCAAAATCTCCATGCAAAATCTCTGAATGGTTTTACTGTCACCTATACTAAATGAATTTGAACTTATGGGCGAGAAATGAGGTGAATGAAGTCATGCTTGCATCTGCTTAACTAGTTTCATTTTATTAGTTAGAGAATTGCCTATTTTGATAGACAATTCAGAACCTGCTTCTTTAAAGAACCTGCTTCTTTAAGGGTATGTTCGACTTTGCTGGAAATTACACGGATTTCCTTAGGTTAGGTTCAGGATCAAAGCAAACTCTAGTAACCCTAGCACATTCAGACTGAAATGGAGGAGGGAGAAGAGAATGTTGCCAAGAGAGAAAATCTGAATTTTGGCAATTCTAGATCTCAAATGTAGGCGGAATGGGGGAGATAAGAAGAAGGCGTGGTAGAAATCAAGTGAGTCCTCCTACTCCCGTAATACAGTGGGAGAAATCATGTGTCATGTAGTGTGGATGCCTGTGGTGCCAGAAAGAATAGGGTGGGGTTGGCTCTTCCTCTTTGTCTCTTATTTTTCCTTTTTCAGCTTCCTTGCCTGTGATTTTTGGCTTCTCTTTGCAGCTTCCCCACTGCCGATGCCTGAATTGTCCCAAAACTTCCTGTGTCTGGCAGCCAAAGACCTCTGTTTCTGTTCCGGTCTCTCAGGTCTATATAGGAAAAGTTTTGGTATGCTGGCCAAACTAAAGAATAATAAAAAATAATAAAATCCTGCAAACCAGTGAATTGCAGGTTTTCTTTACCAAAATGGAGAACCTCACAAATTACTCCTTGTTGCCAGGTGAAATTCTACTTTGATTCCAAGTATTTTTTTTTTATTTCATTATATTTTTAAATTTCTTTGTACTCAGTTGCCCAGCAGTTAAAGAAGTTACTCTGGGTTCTAGATGTTTCATTCCTGTTCTGCCTAAGCTGGTTTGAAATGGCATCTTCTAGGAGAATACCTGGCTGCCCTCACTAGGATGCGGTCTGGGCTCCCTTTCTCTGAGTTTGTCCTTTAGTTGTTGTTCCACCTTGCAGAAATTCTTTAACACCCACCAGAAAAGCGACTTCAGCCTTTTCATCCCATCCTGTCAACAACCAGGTTATGGAGTAATTTTCTCCTTGCTCCCTCACCCTTCACACATGCTGAATAAAAGCATTTTATACGCGGTGAAATAGCATTAACATTAGCGACTCCTCCATTCCTTCCTCCCTCTCAGAACACCCCTCCAAACGCCCTGGAGCAAGGCACTTCCAGAAATGTAGCTTGGGATCGCGTCAGCCGCCAAGGCGACTGATCCCACAGGCCGCGCGCCTGCTGACAGCCGAGCTTTCGGCCGAAGGGGGTTGATACCACCACTTCCTCAGGCAGTTCTGTGTATCTGCTCCCCCTCTGTCCTGCTAATCCTCTCCACATGAAACTGGTTGGCCACTTAAGAGTTTCAGGATGACTAAAAGAGCATTTCCCAGTAAATTCAGCCTCCTCTGCTCTACTGCTGACCTTGTTCCTCTGTGGCATTCTTGGCTGTAGCATGCCTCTCCATTCCTCCTTCCTCCTCTCTATATTCCCCTTTCCTGCCTACTTTCTTCCCCATTTCTGTACTCTTCTGAGCTCTCTCGCCTCTATTCTTTTCCACTGTGATTCTGCTCTTTTATTTGAAGCTCCCACATCTATTGCTCTAGTCACTACAACACCCACATCCTAAAGGCTGCTCAGACATATCTGAGATCTCTCTTCCTTAGGGGTAAGAAGCATTCCACATAGGTCAATTGACTCTGTTGAGAAACATTGAAATGGACCCGAAAAGAACATTTTCATGTTTTGGCTCTACTGCTTTGCCTTTAGCTACCATCATACCTGCCCACCCTGTATTGGTAGTGTGAAAACAGCATCTTCAGTGGCTCCGAAAGTTGTCCTTACATGTGGCCTCTGCAGGGAAGATGTACCCTGACATCTGGTTCCTACCAGTGTCTTCTCCAGGGCAGATAATGAGCAATAATATCAAACAATTTCAATAGATTATAAGACTAAACAGTGGTGCCATAAGATATCTTCCCTCTCAACACTGGGTGTTCATTTTGCCCAGTTGTTGCCTCCCTGCTCATTCTCTGTGTGTTGTGGCATTTGTAACTCATAGGGGTCACTCTGCATTCCAGGTGCTGCATTTGTGGATGATGAATTAACAGCAGTTGGCAATACAAAGTCAACATAAAATCTAGGTGAAGGCTTTGAAGCTTTTGGGAGGTATCAGAATACCATTCAATTTAATGCATTATACTTGGCCTTGTTTTCATACGGCATTAAGAGGATTGAAATCTTAAAACTAATGTGTATATAAACACAATCTCTGTATGAAAACAGATTTAGGATGCACTTTTGTTCCAGCAAAAATGTCTGTTCCCTTTACATTTTTCAGATGCACAGTGCATATGCCATAGATCTATCTTAAACAGGTTAAAAAAATGAATTTAAGTACAAGAATGAAAAACACACAGAAGAAACTTGAGGCTTCATTTGCTGTCTCTCATTTGTTGCACAACTGAAATAATGGCATGAAATTATTTAGCAGTTTGTGATTACTACAAACAATGGAAGGAGATTGTTTATCTGCAATGAAATGTGAATGCTATGCAGCTGACTACTCTGCTCTTAATAACCATGAAATCATTTCTCCCTTAGTCTGTTCACATCTTTTACTGACTAAGTGAAATTCTTCTGGTTTAAAATTCCAGCTTGCTTTTTTTTTTTTCCCTTCAGTTTACAAGTTGTAAACCTTTCTCATAAGATTTATGCAGTTAGTAGTTTTTAACATAGTAGGAATAGAAAATACCGAATAGCTTGCGTGGTTTTTAGTGGCTGCACAGTTCCTGAGGCTTCTGCCTCAGTCCCTTCCTAAGAGGATTTTAAAAAAAAACAAACCAAAAAACTTCCAAGGACCCTTCCCTTGGTCCTTCTCTGTTGATTTAAGCACAAGAAGCTCCTCTTAGGGACAGGGAGATGTTGGTAGGAGTTTTGGCAGTGCTTTGCAACACTGAAGCAATGGAGGAGAGAGCAATCGGTAGGATAAGAAAGGTGGCCTTGCCTGTCCTGAGCAGGGATCCCCCTGCAGAAGTAACACCACAGTGTGAGCTCTGTAGGTCTCAGGCACCCCTTGAGTCTGCTATATATGTGTGTATATATAAGAATATATATAAGTGCATGTAAATATATATATGTATATATATTTAAAATATATATATATATATATATATAAATCCAACCAATTTTCTCATACATAGTGACTTCGAAAGAGATAAGTGTGATTGTAATGAGCTTGGTCTGGTTAGCAGTCTTGGACTTGATCCTTGAAGGTTTCTGGTACGACCCAGTGGCAATAGCGGGAATGCTGAGGCATGGGCAGACCCAATGTCGTGGTGAGATGCAGCTTAAACGCTCATCTCTGCTGCTTAAGATTTCTCGCTTCTGAATCCTGTCTCTGCAGAAGGAGAAATTGCAGCAATTCCATGCAAACCAATAAAGGCAAATGGATTTTTGGCTGGGGGTTCATGTAAGCCAGTGCTGACAACAAACTATATAATAGTTGTCTTTCTCCTCCTTTATTTTCCCTCCTTTTATGTGTTTTTTTACTGCTTACCAGTGAGACAGTATTGAGGCATTCCAGTAAATGTGGCATTGGCTTTGCTGCCATAGGAAGACAGTGAAGTGGGGCTGTGTGTGATGCCTTAGAGCAGGAGTGGCAGCTAGGAGGAAGGTGCATGAGGGTGAGGGGAGCGCCTTGTGCAACTCTTTGTGATAGCCAGGAGGTATTAGAAGCTCCTTTTGAATTGCATTCAGAGTATAAACATGTGAGGCACAGTGAGGTGTGAAATGGGCACAGACACGTGTATTGCAGACAGGATCTCCCATTCACGATCATGGGTTTTTCAAGGAATGTTGAGGGGGGATGGCGGTCCTGTCTTGAATACAGGCTGCTAGGGGAAGAATGGAGTATTTCTTTTTAAGTCAAGAGTTTGTTTTCTGGCTATTTGCATTTATTTGAAGTTCATCATTACTTAAAATGGGAGGACAAAGAACTTGGTACCAAGGAGAGGGTGCTGTATCTCCTGCTCAGTACCTAATCCTATTGCTAGGTGTCTTGGTTTTTGTTTCAGATTGCTAATGAAATCAAAGTATAGCCCAGGCCTATCCAGGGAGTGGTTTAGTGCTGGAGAACAATCACAAGACAATTTTCTAAAAACAATAGGAGGTGAAAGAGGAAGTTCAAACCACTTCCCAGTTGAGAAAACACAATTCTGCTGATTCACATCTATGCAAAATGATAGGTTTTTTTTTTTTCTTTTGCCCAGTTGTTCTCAGATTGGCAAGATTATATTAATATGAGTGCAATAGACACTCCTAGATGTAAAGCCCAGTAATCAAACACAAATTCTTTAGCTATAATTATCTCCTCAAATTTCATCTTAGGTTTCAGTCTTTAGCTTTCCTTCCTGACATATTCTTTGTACAAATTCTTTGTACAAATATTTAAATATTTTTGTGTTATTCAAAGATGCTGTGACAGAAAGAACACATTTACTGATGCACCACAACTTCTGAAAGGGTGTATCAAACAATAGCATAGATATCCTTCATAGCTCAGAAATTTGCTCTGTGCAGGATGTGAATGTTTAACTGAAATACCCCATTAGCCAGGTAGATTGAGCACTGCCCCTGTGAACAAACTGAGGGACTTCTGGCCTTTCTGTGTTAACTCTCGACTCTTTCATGAAGCCAACTCCTGCTCAACCTCTGCCCTTTTAACCTAAGGAAACAGCTCATGATGAGAATTCAATATATAATGAAAGAAGTGCTCTCTGAACAAGATATACCTTCCATAAAAGAGGAACTTCAGACATTTTCACTCTCCAATTTCATAATGCTGGAGATGAGAAAGAAAAAGTCAAATCCCTCCAACCTTCATAAAGTGAGTTGATATGTAAACTTTTAACTAAAATTTTTGCCAATTATGATTCAATATGTAGTTTGGAAGGAAATGCAGTCACATATATTGTGATTTGCCTTGAGTTGAGATCCAAACCAAAAAATCTTTATCTATGAAATATTGTTATTTGATTTGAATGAAGCACATTGTTATATGCTCTATGACTGGTGCAGTATTGAGAAACAGTGCAAAACATGTCCTGTTTGTTCAGAGTGGTAAGAGTTGGCCAAGGAGTCCTAAGGAGAAAGGTTGAGTTTTCAGCAGTGATGGTTGTCTCCAGGCAGGAGTACATGAGTTTTCTGCGAGTACGAGACTCTTCCATATTATAGACACTGTCTTGTCTGTCTTCCATGTTTTGCCCGTTTATCTAAGCGCGGTTCCAGAATTGTAATTTAGCGTGCAGGCCCAGGAAATCTCCTGGAGAGAAGTCTCCATTTTGTTGAGTCATGGATTTGCCCTGTGGTTTTGAGTCGTGAGGGTGGTTTCCACCCTTTCATACCTGAACATAAGCTTATAATAATGGCTCTTATCTTACACAGGTCTCGTACCAAAACCTGTGGGGTTTTGGATTAATGGCGCAGTGCAAGTTCCTTGGAAAGGCCTTTGACTCTTCCACCATCCCTTTGGCAGGTGGGAACAGCCACAGCCTTCGGGCCTGTCCCTAGATGTATCCTCCTTGTTTCCTACGTCCTTGTAAGGCAAGAGCTTTTGACTGTTCCCCCAGAGGGAATGTGGAAAGAGTGGCAGGACAGACTCACACCTCCTGGTGTTCAGGAGGATGTTAAGAAAAATGGCTTCCATTTGGAAAGACCAGGAAAGAAAAGAGATTTTACACCCAAACAAGCCAAACGCATAAAGCTTCAAAGCGATCACTGTCTGTCATTAATAATCTAGGTTAGCTTAATGATTCACTATTCTTTTTCATTGAAATTCAGGGATATTCTTACAAAGAATTCATGAAAATAATCATAATTTAATAATCAGTTCTTCAAACTTCTCACTTGTTAGGAGACATGGCTTTTGAGAAATTTTCTGGTTTACTCGAATTAGCCAGTGAATTAAAAAAGTTCTGAAGTATTTGTCCGTCAGCTTTGCTGTTCAGAAAACTCAGATTTTGTAGCCTATTTTAAATACTACTTCTATAGCTGTTAGTTTGAAAACAGCCAGGAATAGTGTGCTTGACTTGCATCTCATTGCATGCATGCGTCCCTTTGCATATATGCTAATTAAAATAAATACAGACTCTGATCTGTCACTAAGATCTTAATTTACATATGTGCATATGCTGTAGCAGTTATTTAAAGATAGTTGCAGAATTAGTTGAAGTAGATTAACTTCTTAGTATGAAAACCAGTCTTTTTAAAGGACTCTTCCTCCTCCTCTTCTTTTCTCTCTCTTTTCTTTCCATTGTGCCATGACGGCAGAGGTGTGGAAACAAAATGGAGCAAGTGGGCT
This sequence comes from Nothura maculosa, assembly GCA_032353885.1. Lineage (NCBI taxonomy): Eukaryota > Metazoa > Chordata > Aves > Tinamiformes > Tinamidae > Nothura > Nothura maculosa. The sequence goes on from JAUBOD010000907.1 coordinate 3,844,961, forward strand.
CTGAAAAAAGGTTATGGAAAAATTGAGAATACAAAAATTATTATTCTATTAAGTCTTTCAAAAATGTAAATAATGTCTATTATTACTTTAATATAATTTAAGTAAAATACTATTTTGAAATTTAAAATCATGGATAAATTTTTCACAATTTTTTACTAGAAAAGGTATAATATCTTAATTATTTTAACGTTGCAGTATAATCAAATTTGACCCCTATTTGGACAGCAACATTGAACTTTAGAATGTCTCAGCAATTCCTGAAGATCTCCAGAGGTAGAAAGATGGGACTGGAATAGTCCTTTCTAAGAAACAGATTTGAAAACCATTGTCTTGGTTTCCATGGGGACTAGTAACATAAATATTGGCAGTGAACCTATCAGGGGAGTTTATGGGAAACACTTGCTATAATGGACATGACTTCCTTTCTATTTAAATAATTGCAACAGCCAAGCATAAAAATACACATTTTTGAGTGAAAAATAAGATAGGCGGTTTGTATTTATTTTGAGTTGCATTATTTCACTAACGAAGACTCCAACAATCACTGCAGGAACCTGAGAGTTTATAAGGCTGCTACTTTTTGCAGACATTTCTTAACATATCTGTCACAGCTCAAATTAACTTGGAGGGTAGGTGTGAATCAGATGATACAGCAGAGAGTAAAAGTTTGCCCTAACTTATAACATTTCATTCAGAAAGAATTTTTTGTTCATATCAGCAGGAATTGCAGCAAGGCTCCAAGATGTGTGCTGTTACAAGCCCGGGACGCTGTACAAGCTTGTAAATTCTATATCCAGTCCTCTGAATAAAAGACCAGTTGTGTTGTTAGTTACTACTGTGTGCTCAGTGCTAACTATCTGTGTTCAAATGCTGCCAGATTATACAGTATTGTGACATGATTAGAGCCACATTTAAGACACAGATTCTTCAAAACTAAGATTTATTCTCCAGAAGTTCTGTAGAAACTGAAAGAGCAAAATAATTTCTGGCACCTTAACTTCATCCTGCCATGGAAATGATGTCATGAACTTGAGTCCTGGGAGAGGTTTTGTGCTCCGTGTTCTACTATTCCGGAGATTCCTTTATAGATACCAGTTCTGCAGAAAGCCAGGAAAACACAGTTTGTAATAACTTGAGCTCCTCTTTTGCCTCAAAATCTATGTGTGTCCAGAGACATACAAACATGTCCCAGATGTTAATCAAGTTTCTAATGCAAAAGGCAAAAAGAAAGATTCCAGAGAGCCACTTGGCTATTGCTGGGCTGAACAGCTTAAAACTTGATGAGAAACAGAGGATAATTAAATTATTATTGATTATAGAAATTATGTAACTTTCTAGAAGAGTTAAATGCTGCTTTTCACTGGAGAATGGTAAAGAACTGCCTCTGTTCTTAGTCTAAACAGCTGTTCTGTTTGCAGGAACCCTTGCAGGTTGGTAGTATGTGGATGTCTCTTCTGTATCCCTGGGCTGCTGCCTGTGGGCATTGCTGCCTTTCTTGAAATAACGACCAAGGCTGCAGTTAGCCCTCACCTTCCCTCTTCCATATTTTTCCAAGCAAATGAATCCTGTGCAGCTTGAGTCAGTTGGTCTCCCACTACAGTCAAACTTCAGCCAAATCCCAGGAGTGAAATTGTTGGTCTCTCAGGAGGCAGAAACTTCTGCATCTTTTTCTGAGGAATGTGGCTCTTTTATGTATGATCTTTTATTATTTCAAACAGAGCATGTTTTTGTAACCTACCTTATCCAACACTAGGGTTAGCTGACTAACCCTAGTCTAAGCACTAATTTGAGTGGCAATAGAGCAATATATTTTATTTTATGAGTCTTTTAATATGTTATCCTGAAAATAATCTCTGAAAGGTATTGTGGACTTTACTGTTAGTGAAATTTTATGTTGTTACATTTATTGCAAGAGGTGTGGGGTTTTTTTTTTTATTATTATTATTATTATTATTGTTGAATCGGAAAATGCAATTTTACTGGTGCAACTCTTTGGATAGATGCCCTGGTGTAAAACAGGATTTTTATTGTTTACTTTTATTGAGACTGTTTGGATATATCTTGGCTCTCATGAAGATCTTCAGGCAGAGGAATCTGGAGAAGAGGGCAGTGCAGGCATTGTCCCCAGCACTACTAGCCCCATTTACACCTTCTGCTTCCTTAGAAAGGCTGCTGGTCACCCAGTGAAACCTTGGAGTTATGAAGTTGATTCCCACCAGCCCCCAGGCCTGTCGTGGGCTAGTGGGTTTGTGAGAAAGATGCTCTGGAGGAACCCAGCTCAGCAGCAGAGAGGTGATTTGTGTGGAGGAGCTGGACTTGTCTGAGCGAGTGAACTAGAGTAACCTTAGCTTGCTCAGTGTTTATACAGCGCCAACACCCCTGGAGACAGCTCTATGTGTATCTATGAATATCTACTTATAATAGTAATATAAAGTCCAAAGCTTGGGAGTTTGGATAATGAGATTGTTTTCCTTAGCCAGCTAGTAAGATACGGTAGTGGATAATCTCCTATTAAGGCATGGATTCCCATGCTTGCTCTTAAAGTCTTTAGCAATACTGCTTTTAAAAAGCTCTGACAATACCTAGCTGAAGTGTCTGAGCTAGGAGGCAGTTGTCTCATCAGCAGAAAGAAATCACGTGGATTTGTACAAGAAATCTTGTAGCAGAAATCACCTCTCGTAGGAAGTGATTCCAACTTAGAGGAGACTGAATTGCCCTGTAGAGATGCTACTTTCTGAGTGTTAACTTTTAAATGCCTCCATTTTAGAAGAGTTCTTTTTGTGGTGAAAGCAGAGATACATGAGTTGAAGTCTGGCCTTTAATCCTAATGGTTTACTGTTTGGACTAATGACTGAATGACTTGTCCTGTGTGCATTTCATGTTGCCTTTTGGTTTTCTTGCCTTGTTTTCTGGGGCTTTTAAGTGCTGCCTGTTTATCTCGGGAAGGATACTGTTCAATGTGTGAAGAAATTTCAATTTCTTAAATGGAAGATCTTATATAACCCTTCATAAAAGATTCTATGTGGCAACTAATAAACTCTCAATTAAGAAAACCAACTTTTTAAAAACTTTTATTGTGCATTTTTCATATTGCTGCTGAAAGATTAACAGGAGGAGACTTTGTAATGAGTTTGTTAGTTGTTTTATCTGAATCGTATCAAACCCTGGGTGATAGATGGGCTATGGGCACTTATATTTTCATTCCAATACTGTGCAATATTTCAACCTTTTTTTGCAAAGGACACTTGATAAGCATGCAGGAATCTGTGCTAGTATTTTCTTCCCATGATCAAGTCTCTGTCTCCATCCCTGCCTCAAAAATACTTAGATTCTCAGCTCAGGCAGCAAGTCCTGCTCTCCTTATGTGCACTTGTCCCGGCCAAATTCCTACTGACAGCAATGGTCTGAGGCCTTGCTTGCATAAGGCCTCAGGGACAAAGTATCACAGCCACGAGAGGTCTGGTTGGCAGTGACATTTTTATGGATGCTGGTTTGTGACAGCAGGTCACGGTGCAGAGGCTCTGTGGCTCTGCGTCCTGTGGGCAGACCCTGCACGACCTGGTGATGTGACAGTTTGACGGACGTTTCCATAGGTTTGGCAGCAAGACCAGCATCTTTGCTTAGGTGATGCACTGTGCACCCTCTGCATACTGCATACCCCAGTTCTTCAGGATACATGGATTTCATTTTACCAGAATTCAAGGATTATGGAGGAAAAAGAGAATAAAAATGCCTAAGAATGCTTAGAGAGTTGGCACTTCGGGTGCAGCCCAGGAGAGGGAGCTCACTTTCTAGCCATGGCAGCTGGCGGGCTGCGCCGAGGAGGGCCCTCCACAGCTCGTCTCCTGTGTCTGGCTGATTATTCACATATGCTGTTCCTGAAGGAGAGTCATCTTGGGAGTGCAAAACCACCCTCTCAAAACATTGGTTACCTCTGTTCACTGCAGTAAATATCATTACATGACATATTCTTGACAAGGGAATATTTATTGTCAATGTACTTTAATTTAAACGCTGTTGTGTATTGTTTGCTCTCTTCCCCCACCCTGGTGCCTTTGGCCTATTAAGGACTATTCGCAGGCCCTGAGTTCGCGGTGTGTGCGGGGCGGCGTTGGTGGCGGCTGCGTGGGGGCGGCGGGGGGCCTGGTGTGCGGGAGGCCCCGCCGTGCGCGTTGCCACCTCCGGCACACGGTGCCTGTCTGGCAGGTCCTGGATCAAGCCGGAGTTGAGCTGCCCCGCACGGGCACCTGCTGCCCCACCGCCGGCCCCTGCCTTCCATGCCTGGCCTGCCCTGGCCGCCGGCCTTGGCAGCCTTGTGCCTTCCAGCACCTTGGAGTTCACTCTTGTGCTCTTTCTCCCTCTTTCCCGCCTTCTCTTTCATTTCCTTTCACTTTCTCTCTTTCCCTTTTCCTCTCCTCTGTCTTTCTCTCTTCTTCTCTTTCTCCACCCCTGTCTCTCCACCACTCTCAAGTTGTTCTGCAGAAGACTTTTGAAAACCTGCTGGGTATACAAATGAAAAGTTCAGACACTAGAAAGAAAATAAAAAGAAGGGTAGAGAACTAGGCATTTTTGTGTTTAGGTTACTTGATGAATTTAATTAATAACACATCTTTTTAATCTAGCCTTGTGATTCTGGGTGTTTGAGATGGGCAGAGCTTGGATGGGCTCCAAGTGTGGCTCCAAAGCCCACTCCTTCTCAGCAGTGTCCTGCACCTCCTAGGGTACAAACAGCTGGTGGCAGAGTTGGTGGGATCGTTTTCCTGTAAGTTATTTTAATACAAAGGAACATGGGGAAATTAATATGGAAAACAAAAAGTCAATTTGCCACAAAAATGAAAAATGAAGAGAACATGAAAGTTCAAGAGAAAGGGAAAGAAGTTTCTAAGCCTTTGAATCTTTTTCATGTTTGTTTCACAATATGCTGATGTTAGTAAACAAGTAAAACCAAAGGCAAGAGAAATCTTCCATGTTATGTTTTCTAGCAAGAAATGTTGTTCCAGTTTAGCAAGGAGGAAGTCAACTCTGTGGGCTTGACCTCAGCAGGCTGTTGTACCAGCCCAGAGACGTTATAGGCTGAACTGGCAACCTAACCTTGAGCAAGCCGCGCTGAACAGCTCCTGTTATGGGGGCCATCAGCGCTGCAGGACTTCTCAAACCATCCGGCTTGGGCCAGGACAGACAGCGTGCAGACGTGTCCCGCATCACTGGAAAATACCCAGCAATACTTTAATAGTCCTCTTGAAAATCGTACCCATAAAGAATGGCTCTTCTAAGCATTGCAGAGTTAATTGCAGCAAACAGTTTATTGGGCTAATTAGGCCACTTTTTCTGTTAATTATCCGTGAAGACTGAGCATTTTACTGAATTATTTATTTGAAATTATTTGATGAATAGGGCTTGCAAGCAAATTTCAACCTCGAGAATTATCTGTCATGGCTGTTACTTTAGAATTCACTGTTCACACTCTGTAATTAGCTAGATAAGTCATGTGGTTTTGTTTTGCTGCTATTGGATGTCTCCCAAATTTACAGTTTTCAAGAAAGCTAGACACGCACTGAAGTGACTACGTTTTGCCCAAATGTTCATTTTTTGCTCAAGGGAATAACTCATATTTAGACTAGAATAGCAGAAGAAAGAAACAAGCTCTATTATGTTTATTATTACAGTATAGTTTATGCATACTTATAGATAATTATCCTGTAAGGAATAGTAGCTGGAACATCTTATTGTGAGACATGGGCAGCACAAATTGTCTTATATTGGCAGTCCATGAGTGCCAGTGACATCCCAAGGTGACCCTGGTGTGTGGTACTGATCAATTGCAGCAGGGCAGCAGGACTTGGCCTGTGGTTGCTGCTCTGTCCCGCACATCCTGACCATGTGCTCTTGTACCTGTCTTGAAAGCCTGTGAGCTCATGCTTAGATGTGAGAACTAATGTGAATTTCACCGTCACTGTCACTGCGTAGGTATTTTGCCCACTGAGTCACATATATGAAAGCTAAATGGATATTTTCTCCATTATTCACAGTCACATAACTGGCCCTTTAAATTAGGCAATAGGATTCCAGACACCAGTTATGGCAAAAACGCATGATGTTCATCTCCATTATCTCTGTTATTTAAGGCTTTCAGAAAACCACTAACCTTAACTCCTACACTCAAACAAGCACACACTAGCACATAGAGTTGAGCCAACTTTTTAACTCCCAGTCATTAAGGATGTCAAAACATTCTGATATATGATATAAACTCATTATGACTGGATTTTGTTTTTATTAATGTAAGGGTTAGGTTGTGAAGAATAGAAGATTTTTTAAGCCTCTTACTCCTTAGACACAGTATGATTTAGTGGTTCAGGACTGTAACGTTTTAAAGGCCTTGTTAAGCCCTAATCAGAACACATTAAGTGCTAACATTTTTAAAGTGCATAATAAGACCTAAACATTTTAATAGCATATTAACTTGTAACATAAACCAAGCACAGTCACACTCTTGTCTTTTTCCTATAGCAGGTTCAAACAGGTAACTGATACTTTTAACAGCTAAGTAGCTAAGTTAGTTGGAGTGTTTGTGGTTGTGCTTCCTATTCTTATTAAAAAAAAGTCCAATAATTTCTATCTATATAGTTTGATATGATGTGAAAGTCTGAAATGAACACAGAAAAATTTACCTTGAGACTTTCTGTTGCTGGTTGTGAACAGATAGATTACAGGGGAAAAAAGTTTTGCTAGAAAATTTTCTACTTGCATCTGGTTATTTGGAGTCATCTGTGAGCAGGAACTGTGGGACAGGCTTTTGCCTCTGGTGAAGATTCGTGGAAAATCTGTGTGCATAGCTTTTGTTTGTTTGTTTGTTTTTTATTTTCCCCAATATATTCTCCTGCATATCATTGCAGAAAAGAGGTGCAAGTTCACTGATACTGCACTCCAACCATTTCCTTGGAGAAAAAAATGAAAGTAGAGCGTAGCCTGTGAGCGTCTCTCCTTAATTGGTTTGGAAGCTCTCCTGGTGATTCAGGGCGCACCTTCCCTGCAGGGCTCCTGCAACCATCGCCGCCGCTCCCAGGTTAGCGCAAGGCAGCGCAGCCACCTTTTGGACCTTCATCTTCCCCACAGTATCGCGAGGGGAAGTTGTGGTTCAGTCATCTGAGCTCAGGTTTGGCCAGCAGCTGCTCTTCTCTTCCTATAGTGGCTTTCACCCAAAGCCTCTGGTGGTGGTGGTGGTGGGAGGAGAATGACAGCGCCTTTGGGGAGCTTTTTTAAACTGAGTTTGGAGACGGCTGGGTGAAGCGGAGTGCAAGTTGTCCATGTAGGACTTGTCCAGTAGTGTATAATGGGGGCAGTCACAGGGATGTGGAAGTGCCCAGCAGATTTGGCTCCAGACTTTGAACCCTTATAATCACCTCTGCATGCTGCGCATTAGGGTGCAAGAACAAAGCAGTCTTGCTGCAGGGCCCTGCAGATGGGCAGCCCTACAAAGAGGGGCTTTGCTGCTGCTATCCCATGTGCTGGAGGTGAGTGCTGCTCCGTGACCTCCTGCAAGGCAGCTTAGAGTGTCTCTAATTAGAATGCACTAAAACCCTAAGCAAATTGGGCAAGTGCAGATCAGCCTCAGTCTGGATCTGGACAGGTAAGGAGTCCCACCTTAGCTCCATCTTGAGTTCTGGCATGTGTGTGTTCCTCATAGAAACTGTTGCCTTTGGTGCTGCTCTGACGGGGCAGCTTGAGCAGGACATTTGGTGGTGCTGGGAGGGCTGCCGAGAGGGTGAGTGGGAGCGAGCAGGGGCCCTGCAGAGCAGGGGGTCCCTCCTGGGCAGGGTTTCCCTCCCAAGCCAGGGAAGAGCTGCATGGTGCAGTGCGCAGCAAGGATGTCTGTGCAGAGAAGGGTTCAGGCATCAATGGTGGGCAAAGAAACTAAAGCAGAAATGTGGACCTTGCCCCGTGTCAGGGCACCGTTTTCCTGACAGAAGCCTTTGTGTTAATTGGCTTGTTTAGCACGTGTAGTAGTTGGAAGTAGATAAATAAAAAATAAAGCCCTATTATTCTGGAATCCAAATGACCACGGGAGGAAGAGGTAATTCTAATATAGCTGTAGAGGTTTAAGCTGTACCAGTGTAACTGTACTGTGTAACTGGAAACAAGTGTCAGTCACAGAGACACAAAATATCAGAACTGTATAGGCTTAATCCCATTTCATAGAAATAACTCTGTGTAATCTTGGACTGATGATTATTTTTAGTAAATAACTTGAGTCAATAAAAGGTGAGAGCTTTATGTTTGCATGAACTGTGTCCTGGCAGTAACATGACTGGTGTCATGCAAAATGTGGCTCTTGTGAAGAAGTTGACCCAGGGCTGAGGACACGCTGCGGCGCTGGTGCTGCTCTAGCCCGAGGTTGGGGATGGTGCAGAGGAGGTTCATGGGGCTTTAGCTCTTTGACAAACAGATGAATGGAAGGAAACAGCAGTGCATGAAATCTGCTTAGAGAATGTTCTGGTTTCGCCTTGGCTTGCAGCTAGGAAGGTCCAGGCCATCTTCTGTTTCTCCTCTTTCTTCAAACCTGCTGAATTCCCTCCTGTTTGTGAAAACACTGGTTGTCAGTGGCTCCCTTGTGAGATTGCAGGGTTGCAGTCCAGCCTAATCTGTCATGTCACACATGTAGGTGGAAAAGATTTTACGTAGCTATGCTGCTTGGAAATGACATTTTCAGTTTATGAGGAGACTTGAGAGAGGCTGTTTAAAGTCTATAGACTGTATGAAGTGTATTTCTTTAGAGACAGGACATGTGCCTGCCTGGGGTGGGGAAAGCTCTATTATGAAGCAGTGCTTGTTAGTCCCTGGAAAAGAAGGGCTAAAGAAGGAGAGTACAAAGATTAGGAGAATCTACTTGAAAACCTAGTTGCTTTCTGTATGCGTTGGGTGATACCGAGATCTTGGAATTTCTAAGCTGCTAAGTCGAATGGAATACCTGGAGCACTTTCAAGTTCATCAAAATGATCTGAGAAAGTGCTTTAAGTGAACTCTGTAAGGGCTGTGGGATAGCAGTGCACATGTGCATGTACCTGGATTAACTGTACTCTTGAAGGTGAGCCAATCTTATATGCTCATAGCTCTGCTGATTTCAGTAGGAATATTTGTGGATGCTGAATGTTCAGTCTGTGTTTTGACAGGTATTGCTTCGATCTCATTGCATAGTTGCCTCCAGGTTACAGGTACTATTTTTGTAGAACGCAATGATATATCTACCAGAGAAAGGTTCGTTGGCTCTTCTGCTTGTTCTGGATGCGAGTACAAAGGCAGAGCACAGCACTAAGCCCAAGGCACTATTCCTGCCTCCTGAGCAGGACTTACCAACGCACGTGAGCCCCAAACTGCAGCCCCTGCAGCTTCAGAAGTGCAGCCCCTGTCTGGCCAGCCGGGAGCACAGGCAGGAAACCCTCCTGCCTGTAGATCTGTGAAGGCATCTGCTGTGGATAAAGCACACTAGGAAATTTAGTTGTGTTAGATAGTGTTTGGGAGACATTTTTATTAAATCAAATTTCTTACCTAAAATGCAATAATTTGATCAACTGGACTAAAACAAAAGGGAAGAACTTAATAACAAGAGCTTTTTAAGATTTATGAAGACTTGAAGTTTCAAGGAGGCATGTATAGCTATCCTGCATGTATTCAGCATCCCAACAACTTTGTAATGTAGTGCAGATTTGAAAACTTTCAGTGGATGCAATGCAATTGAGATATGGTTACTTTTTAAAGAAGTCTCTTTTAAAATTTATCAGCGTAGACCAAATTCACTTCTGGATAGTTATTAAATCTGGCAAATTTTATCCAGCTCTTACAGGCATCACTTAGAGATGAGACTGTGTGGCCAAGAGTGTTTGGCATCTTACTAAATGGTGAATGTTAGAATCTAACTTAAGAGCACATTCCACACTGGTTTAGAGGGCTGGGTTTGCATTTCTTGCAGTTCACTTAAATATACAAAGCCTTCATCCAAAAGAGGAGCTGGAAGAGCATGTAGCTCCTAATTTGTGTCAATAGGCTGTTTCTCCTATAAAATGTGAGGAGTTTAGGTGAAATAAGCTCTTTTTTAGGCAGTGTATAGATTGCAACAGCTTTTAAATAGAGTGCAAGTTCCCTTTTTTTCTTGGAACAAAAATGTTGATGTGAAATCGAAAACTCCTTTCAGATGCCTGCTGGGCTGGCAGGTTGTCAACTTGCTTGGCTTGCCTTTCTCTCTTTCACTGCCCTCACATTGTTTACCCACAGCAGACTCCATCCAACTGACTGTATTTAAATATCAACTAATTATGTGCAAGAGCCTTTGGTAAAGGGCTCCATGCAAAAGTCTTCATGTCTTAGATTGGGTAGGAATAGAACTTGCTGCAGGCGAATCACACAGCACAGTCCTAAGCAAAGTGTGTGGGAGAGAGAGAAAGGAGGTAGGAAGAGACAAACCCCTTCTCAGGCAGCACTTTCTGGTGTCTGATTAGAACCGAGGGAGTGGGGGACTCCCAGCTTTGGCCCGAGGTTGTATCCATGGACGTAACAGGTCTTCTAGATCCACCGGGATTGCCAAAGTGCAGGAGCAGGGGGCACTTCCCGCGAAGCGCCGCAGTTAAAGCTCCTCAGTGCTGCTCTGCCACGCGGGGACTTAGCAGGATTTGTGGGTTAGTCCTCTTGGTGTCCCTATAAGAATTACTTGGGTTAGATTTGGCTGCACTTTAAGCTCAAATTTTGCTGGAGTGTGTGCCTGGCTGACCTCAGGTCCCCGTGAAACACGAAGGGTGAAGTACACCTGGCTTTGGAGGGGAGACTTGTGTGGGCTATGTGGATCCATGTCCATTGATTTCCAGGGCTGGGGCATCCACAGAAGAGGTCTCTGGGGTCTCATGGCAGGTGTTTGGCCCCTTAGAAGGTTAAGAGATACCCTGTCAGCTGTAGTGATACAGTCCCCATAGCAAAGGCAAACCCAATGTGATGCAGACCCAAAGAAATCTTCATGTTCTTGATTTTTAAAAGTGTATAAAACTTTTTCTTATTTATGACTATCCCATTATTTTGGTTGTATGCCCTTCTTTGGTGAATGCAAGAAATGTGATACAAGAGTTAAGGACCTGCAAGACTGTTAAGTTTTCCTCTGCTCTCATGCATGCCTAGTGGAGTTTTGTATATGAAAAGATTAGCAATGACCCCCTGTGACCTGGATTTTAATGCTTGATCCAAAAAAAAAAAAAAACCCACTCAGCTTTGTACAGATTAATTTCAGATTCTTCAATCATCTGAAAGAAACCCAAAAATATCTTTGTCCAGCAGTTCATCTGCTTCAAAAATGGACATGATAAAGGAGGAGAAGTACGAGAGTTGGATCCTGGTATGACTAAGGAAATTTTCTTTGAGAGCCTCATGTATCAAATGTGCTTATCTGTTCTCAGGAATTACAATGTGGTTAGTTTACGGTCTATTATGCAAAGTTGCCTGCAATGTGTTAATGATACTGGTAGTTTAGTAACTGTGTTCTACTCTAATTAGTAAAGCTGAATATCGTATTGCTCATTCTGGATCACTTTCAATGCTGCTGCGTATTTTTTTCAGTGTTTTTAGCTCTTGTCATTAAAGCGTGTATGTGCAAGCCAACATACCTTGTGAACTTTGGAAAGAAACTCAAAGCCCCCAGTGTTTTATTATGTCTGTCATATTCAGCAAGAAAACAAACTGGCGGTTTGATAAAGAGGTGGTTGTGGAAAGACAGCTTCTGTGGTTAGAGAATAGAACTAACTAGAATCCTTCTCCATCACCTCTATTAAATGTAGGGTAAAGGACAGTGCTCTGAACTGGGAATATGGCTGAGAAAGAAGGTTTTGACACTGATCTAATTATATTCCGAAAATTAAATGTTCAGATCAGAGGAAGCTAAATTAAGAGCTACATGCTACATAATCTCTGCTGTGTTTATTCCTGCTAAATATTTTTTTTCAGAGTTGTGGTTTTCAACCCAATTTTAAAAATAAACCATATCTTTCCTCTGTGATGTGGCTGAGCTCAAGGGTCTCGAAAAGGGCTGCTACTAAAATAAGAAGGAACATTTATTTACGAATGGTCCTATCTCAGTTTTAGGTATATAAGACTTGAATGGAAGCTTAAGTTTCAGAATAACAAACAAAACTGGATCACTCAGAGGCGGAAATTCTTACAATATCTGATGGCAGAGCTCCATATGATGTCTGCTGAACTGGACTGTATTGCTGCAGCCTTTTTGACCTCAGCTTGTAGCAATATGCTTAGGAAGAAACCTGCCCGACTTTGTTGGTTCCGAAATAGCTAGTAGTCTAGGAAGAGATTTGAAGTTTTTTATTAGTTAATTCTGTATAAATGTCAGCTCTGTGCTCAAGAAGAGTTAAATAAGTGAATTAAGTATTCGGATGTCGTGGAAAGGAATAGAGAGTGAATCAGAATGTACTAAGACTGATGGCTCTGTGTCAATCCTGCATGCAGCACATGTTGTACACGGGGCAGTTCAGTCGTCCCATCTCAGGAAGGCTAAAATTGCTGCAGAGAAGGTGACCGAGCAGCCAATGTGAGAATGGGCTCCCGCACGGGAGAAGCCAAGGTCAGCTCCCTGGCTGAGCAGGAGATGAGCGGGGTCCCGAGTGAGAGCAGGGAGAGGCGACCAGAGGGTACTGCTCATGTGCTGCAGAATGCAACATTAAATGAGTGAGCAAGCAAACAGAAAGGGATTGGGCACAACAAGAAATTTAGGGATTTGAATTGAGCTACCGCATAAATGAAATCCTATAGAAAGTGAACACCCTTGCTCTCACCTGCTAGACCAGTCCTTGGCAGGTGCTAAAAGCAAAAAATGTTTATGTGCTACCAGTGGCAATGAACTGACTTGAATTGTTTTTCAAGAATAAATATCAGTTGTTAATCTGATATATTTAAGAATATATGTATTACAACCAACCGAGTTGCTGGCTTGGCCAGCACAAGCTGATATGCTCCCTGAGAGCAACTGCATGTTAGGTCTCTGTGACCTCCTTACTCTTTATGGAATAATCAATTGTATGAGTTTCTCTAAAAGTCCTTTGTGTTGGAAAGTAACTTTTTAAAAATATATTTTGTTTAAAT
>JAUBOD010000907.1:3869410-3879565 GCA_032353885.1 Nothura maculosa
GAGATGGAGTAAATGCAACATTTGCATTGCCAGCCCTGTGCTTTTGTGCTGTCCTCTAAGCGCTGGGATGCATGTCTTGGAAGTGACTTGTAGGTATCTCCTGGGAGAAAGTCAAACTAGGCTTTGGATCATTTTCCTTCCTTCTTTCCTCTCTTTCTGCTATGAAGAATTCATGTGATGGTGCAGAACTTTTTCCATTTTTCTTCAGAATTTTATAAAGGGAGTTGGCTTTTGGGAAATTAGATTTTTCATGTTGAGCCTTAGTTCCCATGGATGTATGACTGGGTTGCTCTTTAAAGCAGCTCCTCATTATATCCATTGGCATTCAAAGGACCTCAAAAGAGGATTTAAATCTGTGTTAAAAAATGAAGGGATAAAAACTCTGACTGCAGCATTTTTCTTCTCTAGACTTAGATCTGTTCTCATTCATAACCCAGCAATTCCACAGAGGTCAGTAGACCTAAGGAGAAAAGGCTCAGACATTCAGGACTTGCACAGAATTCAGTGCCTTATCTGAACCTGCTAAGGCTTATTCAGGTTGCTGCCGAGGGTCCTGGCTTTAAGGACCACAGTCACCTCTCTATTTCAAATCCAGGATCAGTTCCATCACCATTTAACTAATTACTGTCAAAAAGAAATATCATTCTTCTTCCTGGAAGCTGGTGGATACCAAGATTTCCAAGGTTTTCTCCTCTGCTACAAGTCTGTAATTTTCAAGTTTTCCTCTGTGAAAACTTCACCATTTCTAAGCTCAGAATTTCTTGTGCCGTCTGTCTTCAAAAATAGTTTCACTTGCACATTGCTCAATCAGCGCTATTCTTACATTCTGCTATTTCTGGAGCTGGATTTTCAGACCTGTAGGATGTCTCTGAGCTGTGCCCATTGCTGAGGAGCAAGCCCCAAGGCCCTCGGAAAGGGCACAACTGGAAAGGCTCCCTCTTTTGTCGGCTCTGCCAGTGAAGCCTCGGGCTGGGACGGCTCACTTGTGCCCCAGGAGCAGGCAAGGCCAGGTGCTCAATGCGGGGCACTGACGCTGAAGCCATCCCAAGTCACCCGCTGCTTCTGGAAGTGTTGACCTTGATTCTTCTATTAAGCGTCTTGCAGTAGCTCCCAGTTTTCCTAGGCCTAGCGGTGTTGCGAAGGCGATGATCGAGCAGCAGCGACTTGTGGGAGGCCCTGGGGTGAAGGCAGCCAGCCGGGCGTGTGGGGCTGCGCGGTGCCCGCCGGGGCGCGGGGCGGCATCAATGAAGCGCATCTACTTTATGGCCATCTGCTCATGCTCCAGAGCCAGTGGTCGCGTCATTTAAAGTTTAAAATGGTTAATAATGTCTTCTATTTTATTTTGGTGTAAATAAGGAAGTGCAGTGGGCAGCCATCTTTACAGTCAGCCGTTTTCAGTTCCCCTTTTCTTTCTGATCCACCCTCGGACACGAGAAGTCCTGCGAGTGCATGCAGCCCCAAGCACTCCATGGTCACTTCAGAGTCATATGAGTCACTTAGCTGACCAGAGATTACTGGAAGACACTATTCAGATTTCAGTAAGAGAAGCATGCAAATAATGGAAAACATACACATTTGTAACCTTCCTTTTTTACTTCAGCTAAGAGGATCCATTTTTTTTTTCCTATTACTTTCACATAATACTTTCAAGTAATTCTTTGCAGTTCCTTAAATTTCACATTTCATTGCAAATTTGTTGCTTCAGCTTTGATATTGGTGCATGTGAAATCAATATGTTGGAGCACAGTAGGATTACATTGTTTTCACTGGACATAGTCGTAATGCTGGAAGCAGTGCTGATCAGTAGAGTAGGAAATAATCCTGTGAGGTGAGCAAGACCTGTAGCTGGTGCAGCCAGACAGCTGCTCAGTCACAGAAGAGATTAAAATAATGCTTTAAAGGCATGTATTCAGTGGTTTGATCCCTCTGTGTGTGATCTCGCAGTCAATGTCCTGCACCCCAGCATGTGCAGCATTTTTTCTCAGGATTGATTGTGTCCCGTTTAGCAGCTGATCCAAATAAGCGGCATTCGTTCATCCTCTAGTGCTGGTCGTGAAGAGCAACCCTCTGTTAGGTTACAGGCCAATGACCCTTCATTTCATGTCAAAAATCCTGGCAAGGAGAAGGGGAAGTGAGGTCACAGAAATGACCAAGGCTTGAGTTGAATTCCTGTTGAATTCAGCTGTATTAGCATAATATTTCTCATGCGGGAAGACATGTAACATCTTGGCAGCATGTCAGGCTTTCCTGTGGCATCCAGCTGCAGAAGATGGGATCTGGTGTTTACCTCTAGCAGCAATACTGAGTTGCTGGTAGCGTCACTCATTTGGTTTAGTAGAGGGCTGGTTCTTTTAAGCTAAAAACCAGGGATTCAAACCTCATGAGTAAACCAGCTGATCACATGAATAATCAGTGATGTTCCTCATGTGAACAGATGTTGAGGGATTAGCATTTTTTCTTGCTCCAGCAGTGTGGAGATCCCCTGTTAGCCTGGCAGAGTGGTTTTATGATGCCTTTCTCAGCTCTCAGAGTGGTAGCAAGTGTTCCCATGTGGTGAGCGTGTTGGCTCTTGCAGTATCGTGTCTAGGGGACATCCCACTGGCTTTTGCTTGTTAAAATATGTGCAGTTATCAGCAGCGTTTCCCAGTAATTCAGGACTAGCTTCTCTTGAGCTAAGCTAAATCTTGGCTAGATTTTTCTCTGTGTGGACTCTAATGGTCTCTTCCTACTCCCTTTGCCCTTGGTGGTTCCTCACGTGCTGACCAGCTGAGTGCAGCAGCACACTGAGCAGACATGAAGAAGACTGGGAGGGAAAAAAAAACTTTTTTTTTCTTGATTTCCTTCCTTAAATTCAAGGTAGCTAGGAAAACCCAAGCCATTGGCAGGACAATCCAGGCAGAGAACAGGCTTTACTATAATGCTTTGACAAGGTCTGGTCTTATTTGGTAACAGAACAGTATTTATCAGCTTCTGACTAAACAGGCAGTAATCAACAAATGGCACAAGGACTGAGTACACCTGTATTCTGTCTTTTGTAAGGATGGAAATTAAAGTTTTTCTTAAAAGAGTTTTAATAACTAAGTATGTAACCAGGTCATTTTATTTTGTTTTTAATACCCTATATGGATTTTCTTCTTCTTGGATCCTGGTCCAGAAATCTCTAAGTGATGTGAATAAGAGGCGCATCTGAAGAAGGCACTTTTTAGCTTTTACATGGTCTCAATGGTATTCTCAGAGAAGTAGGCACTGATAAGCAGAACCTACACGGCTGAGTTGTAGAGCAGTGGTTTAGCAGCATTGGTTATGCTTCCACTAATTATGTGGCCTCATTCAAACTTATACAAGATCTGTAGTCATTAACAATTGTCATCCGAAGTCAAACCACCACGGTAGGCTGAACTTCAGATGCCAGAAGTCAAACCACAGTGAGACTTGAGAACAGAAAGTACAATACATAGAAAGAGATTTTGAAATGCTGTTTTAGTAAACTTTTCATGATGTAACCATGTAAGGAGTTTGAGGTACAGTATGCCAGTTGCTGAAATGCTTAAAAACAAACCACAGTGCACTTGTCTTCACAGACTGGGAAATTGAAGTGCAGAAAAGTGAAATGACTTGGCCAAGGAAGCGCAGTAGCCTCTAGCAGGTCAGAACCATACTCCTGTTGTCGAAGCTCCAGAGCTGGTGTTAATCAGCAGGGCCTGCTGCTTTCACTACAAAATTATGGCTTGGATAATAATTGCAATCTGCAGTCATTTTTTCTGCCTTGTTCAAGTGTGAGGGCTGTAAGAACTAACTGCCACGCTTGCTAGGTGACAGTGTTCCCTACTTCTCACTAGGAGAGACGAGTTACCAGAAGTGCCCTACAGAGAGAACAGTACTGGTTGCTGGGAAGTTACACGTTCAAGTGTCCAAGCCCAAAACCACAATGTACTATTTGATTTAGACAGTCATGCGATAACGCATTTCTTTCTGTTGTAAGCTGTTAAAAATAAAACAAGGATGCAGAAAATGAATGTTAGAACAGAAGAAGCAGCCTAACTTTCCACACAGCTAAAACAGCAGCTCTTGGAGCTGAACAAGAGCATTTCTTTTTTATGCCCAGATTTAAAGAAATCCCCACATAATTTTCCTGCTGTTTTTAAAAAACATTACTTTTAAATCTGCCAACCTCTGAATGTCATGCTGGATGCTGGCACTTGACTAGGAAGCAGCTACACAAAACTGCATCTACTTTACTCATCGCTCTCCTGTTCACCATCCAAACCTTGAAATATCCTGCCTTAGCATTAAGCTGTCCAGGATCTCTGCTGTTACACATTCCCACTTATTTCACTCATTGAAAGAATAAAAATGAAGACATCTCATGTCTGGTCCACTTCACGGTCTGAGTGTACCCCAGGCTTTCTCACCTTGCTCTAGTGATGTTTGCAAGCTCAGTTTGGAAGCTGATCTTACAATGGGACTTGTGTCCTGGGGTGTGAGCTCTAAGTCCCTCAGGGCAGGGGGACTGACTTGCTTGTACCCTGAGGGAGCAGGATGGTTGCACACAGCTGTGGGTGTCTGAACCGTGTTTGTGCTTGGGTGGTGACATGCTGCATGTGACAGTCACCATCCCGCACACAAATATCCTGGAAGTACCGGCTGCTTCAGCTGGAGCTGCGGATAGGTGGGGTGAGCAGCCACTTCATAGGCACTGTGGAAATAAGGCAGGAGAGATGGACAGAGGGAAGGGAAATGAAAGGTCCGTTTGTCCAAGGATTAGAACGGCATCTGGGTCTTGTAAAACAAATCATATCTAGTGCTGTAGCAAAGATTTTCAATGGAAATATGTTACAATGAATGGTTGTAATTAAAAATGGAAATGATTGTCACTAATTAGCTCCTGCACCCCGATATAGAGCCTGTCTCCTCAGTGTAACAGCTTTAAGGTAAGTCCTCTTAGTTTTGACTACTGAAAATACACTTCCAGCAGTAGGTAAGGCTGTTTCCTTGCTGTTCAGTTTCCCAATAAAAGGGGCCAATATGAATAAGTTTCCTAGGGAAGTGACTGAAAAGCATCTAGCTCCGAAGAAAGCTCTTAAAAGCTTCTCATATTGGTTGAGCAGATGGAAACCGCCAGTGCTACCACTTCTGCTCTGCGGGACAGTGTGTGTGGATCTGTGCAGGGACAGAAATGACTATCTCATATCACCATAACTTTCATGTGACCAAGAGGGCGGATGCTGCAGCCCAGCAGGTGCAGCGGATTCCACGATGTGTTATCTCTAGCCACGGACTGTCCTTTTTCCAGGAACACTCTTCAGATGGAGGAGATAAGAGCCTGCCAGTAACTTCTCTTATGTGAAGGAGTCAGCAAAAGCGTCTTCATCAAAATAGCTTTGTAATTGCATTTGTTTCTGAGAAGCACAGCAGGAAATATGCATATAAAAGCATGTCATATCTTTCTTTTATTTGTTAGGGATTTGTCTGTGTTGTGTAGGTGGTAAATGAAGTGGACTATGAAATAGTAAGCAAAAAAATCAAAGCCCTGCAAACTCATGTGAACACATCCACTGGATTCAGGAGCTATTAGCAGGTGTGAAGAAAGTCATGTGATCTCAGGGCTGCCATCTTCTCAATGTGGGCATGATCAAATCTTTTTAAGAACAGTTTGGACGGAAGGTACCTTACAGTGTCTAGCAATTAAACCATGGTGGGAATTCCTCCACAGTGACACACAAATCAGCACAAATATGCATTAAAGATCCCTTTGTGCAATGTTCTTTAAAATACGTGGTTATGGAGAAGTTTGTCGAACTTGCTGTCCCCAGTTTCAAGCCCGTCTTTATGGCCCTTTTCTAGGCAGGAGCTGAGTGAACACTTGGGGTTTTACAAGCTGATGTCTGTGGAAGCCAAGAGATAAGAGGGAGTTTGGTAGCCCTGTCCATGCCCAGCACTGCGAGTGGGGCTACGCGTGGCTTCTGCTGCTCTTGAAAGCAGCACTTATCTTGGTCCTCTCAATATAACACTCCTGGGCTAGCTCTGGCAGAGGATTCTTGCTGTCATGTGAAGTAATGGGAAGGATTGGAGAAATAGCCCAGCGTGTGAAATACTCAGCTGTGAGACTTGCCAAGTTGCCCCTGGAGGGGCCGGCGAGTTAAGGCTTTGGTGGCCGACAGATCCTGTGGGCCCAGACGTTCACCTCACAGCAGGGCCGCGGCAGGAGACCCTGCGGGTGCTCTGGCTTTGACAGGCAGCTGCAGGAGATCCACTGCTCCCAGCTCCTGGGCAGGCCTCATACAAAAGCTCTGTGTGTCGCAAGAGGAGCACAGACCACCCTTGGGAGCCTTTGATGGCAGTTTCCCTGCCTCCTGGCCCCACAGCATCCCCCTGAACTCATCGTTTCTGTTGGGCCGGGGGCCTTCCATGACTGAGCCCGAAATGCGCGTGCTTGTTTCTCTCTTGCACTGAATAAGAGACTGACAATATCTAATTGTCAATGCCTCTCCCATGGGAGACATGCAACAGTCTTGCTCCTCAAGGCATATTCCTCACTGCTGTATTTAGAACAGTTTGAAAGGGCCACATTTTAAAAATAATAATCTTTCCAAAAACTCCCCACCCACCAGCTCTTCTCTGCCAAATTTCAGTGTGAGGAGAATGGAAAAGGACAAGTTTGCACACACTGGTGTGCAGGAGTTCAGCACAGAACCTGACCGTCATAATTCTTGCAAGCAAGCACTGATAATAGAGAGCAGTGGTGCTGGTGGCACGGTGCCCAGAGGGGCCCTTTGCTGTAGGCGTTAGTCGTGTTGCTTCTTTTCACAGTTTATATTAAAGGTGAAAATGTCTGTGTTTTCACAGTATTTGAGGCTACTTCCACCCCCCTCCCGCCCTCAGCTTAAGCAATGGAAATTATAAATAAGCTACACATTAGCAGATCCACAATATTACTAACTGAAAATAACTTACAAAGGGACAGGCTTTTTTTTTTTTTTTTTTTTTTTTTTTTTTTTTTTTTTTTTTCCCCTCCTCATGAGACTCTGAATTTATTCAGATGTTGCTTGTTAAGGTTATTTATGTATTTATGAACATTTGCCACAAAATGCCAAGTGGACAATTGTCAGACTGTAGAGGTTATAGTATTTGCTCTATGTCTCAATACTAAGTCTAAAATGAAAGCTAGTATCAAATAATTTTATTGGCTTAAGACACTTCTTTTAGGGAATCAAAGGATCAAATGTTTCTTCAAAATGCACCTTTTCTTTTTAATGGATGTGGTCATAGACACCATGTAGATGGCTTGAAACTGGATGGCATAAGAATGCCTTTAAAGTTATCCACATACGGCTGTGGCTGCCGGGTTTCCCAGTGTTGCACTGATCTGATTTAGTGATGTGAATTTGCGACTTGGAATTGGTCTCTTTTGTGCAGAGTCTCTTTGAGTCTGTACCTGTTTGACTCGGTTGCAAGTGGTCATTTCTAAAGGTTGTCGATTAGTTTGGTGCCACTGTGATTTGGCTTCAGGAAATGTGTATTTATATTTGCCTAATCATGTGGCTAAACCATTTTCATTAACCTAGGTGAATTCTGACCTTGCTGAACCTTCTGCAGCACCAGTGAAATCTTAAGTAATCGAAGGCAGAATTTAACCTTTAGTTTTTATAAGGCTAACAATTACCTTTTACCCATGCACATGAAATTCTGCATCGTACAAAACTATAATTAGTTAAAACTAAAACAAAGTGCATTTCTATTATTAACAATATTGCATAAAAGTCTCAATGCCATAGCTAAAAAATCAAAGCCAAGTAACAGTTCAGAGACAGTTGCTGCTATAAAACTTTTGACCTTAGTTACCAAATGTACATACAAACAAATAAACTAACCAGACAGACATACTCCCCTTGGAGCAATCATGATTTACAAAATTTTGGGGGCTTTCAGCCAACCTGTAAAGTTGATAGAATAAAACATGTGGCTGTGACACATTGTCAGTGCCCTTTTTCACTAGCTGAGAGGCTGGTTCTAGAACTGCTTCTACACAAGACATACATTTTTACATCTTTTCCAATACTTCTTGCTGACTCAAGGGCTCTAGGAGTCAGGAAGAGTTTTGCTCAAATCTCACTGACAGGTCTGCATGTCTTGCAGAATGGTTGAGGTTGGAGGTCTCGCAGCTAGAGCTCTGTGCAAGGTTCTCTGTCGCATCTTTGCAGGTATATTCTCTAGATGTAGCTCTTCTCCTGGTTGCCTGATGCTTTATTTTGGCTTGAAATGTTGCTATGTTATATAGTCAAATCTGAGACCCCTTTGCTCGCTTGTTTTAAGTAGATTGCTTCAGCAGGGCTTGAGGTCTTTGGTGGTAAACAGTGTTGTTTGATGGATGTCAGATATGCCAAGTTAGTTCTCTCAATTTTTCTATCAATTCGTCTGCTTCTTGTTAGCCTCTGGCCTCGCCATAGCCCGCTCTGAATCCCGAGGATCACGATTACCTCATGGAAGCTTTTTATTATTAATCTCCAGCATTCCTGTCTTCATCCAGTCAGCTGCCATGATGCTCCAGTGACCAGCAGAAGTGGTCATATTGGACCTTATGTGTTTTTTCATGCTTAACGTAAGTTTTGTTCTGATGGCATGTTCACCCCCAGAGTCTCCTCAAGTCTGTTTGGAAATGCATATTAGAGACTCCACCATACCATTTTCCTTTTACATACATGTGAGCTGATACACTGAGAACGGTTAAGAGTAGAGGATTAGCAAGTGACCACTCCAGCTTAGTGCCTGCGAGGCTGCTTAACTTGGATCCTGCTGGGGCCTTTTTCCAGGGCTTTGCTTGCAGCTAGCTTGCCGTACCTACCATGTCTGGCAACAAGGCCTTATGTGGCCTCCTCTGAGCCCCCCACATATGGGAGAATTGTGAATATAAACCTCAGTTGCCTGCCTTGCAGGCAGATGTAATAGAGCTGGGATCAGGGTTGCCGTGGCTGACACGCTTCTTCAGGCCGCCGCTCAGAGGGCCTGTTTGAATAGCTATACAACATGCTGATCTTATCCCATTTCAACACACACCTACTCAAAGAATATTGCAATTGGCTTACATAACAACTAGACAAAACATTGCCATTTAAAACTAACGCTCACTGCTAAAGCACGAACGGAATGATCCCTTTATTCAGGTTTTGTCTTGGATGCTGTGTCATGGTGAGGCACAGGCAATAAAACAGACCTGGAACAAGTGGTTATTAAGAAGCCAGCTTAACAGCAACTAATTAAGTTTCAGAAGGTCTTCACTTGCTTAGGTGGAGGATGGAGTGAGGATCTCCAAGCAAGGCTGTCTTGGACTCTGAACCCTAATCACCAGGAGGGGAAGGGAAGGAGCACAGGGAGACGTGGTGGGCTGTAGATACCCTAAGTGAACCACAGATACGGCCGGGATGCAGCAGTAACCCTAGGTGAGGTGCTGTCCACAGGAAGGCAGCACAACAGGAAATAGGACACTACTGTGCTGCAGTTTTGTTTGCCTTCGTATACAAGGACAATGTTTCTTGTTTTGAGGCAAATTCTGACATTCCGTTTGTACAACCACTACGCTTAGGGGCCTAGAGCCTAGAAGGGTCGGGAAGGCGGGACCCTGGCCTTAAGTCTAGCTACTAGCCCTGTGGGGGAGCTGGAGACACATGTGCCCTGTTCTGGAGCAGGAGCAAAGAGCCACCTTCTGCCCTTTACCCTCCAACATTTGTTTCCTGAGCGCTAATCTGAATTAAAGCTTTCCATAAGCTGTTTTTGAAGCAAATCACCTCACCAGGCTTGCATATGAAAGTCCAGTCTTTGAAACAGCTCATGTCTATAACAGGAGGGTAAAGCGCCAGGTTAGAGACTTTTGGCCTTAGGGAAGAGGCCGCAAGAAGCTCCTACAATTTGTCCAGCTAACAAGATACACATGTAGCTTACATCAGTAGACTGTTAATGGTGTGTGTGTCTTCACTAGCTGTGCGGTGCCTTGTTTGGGCTTGGGGGCCCCTTCAGAGCCCTGTCCTTGTGTATTTGTGTGAACCATCTTGCACACCTACAGAGCTGTGTATAAAAAATAAATCCTCATCCTCATCAATAATCAAAGGCGGGAGCAGCTGCAGCCTGGACTTTGGCTGACCCTGGCGCAGGGAAGCAGCA
>JAUBOD010000907.1:3888187-3902624 GCA_032353885.1 Nothura maculosa
GGATAGACATTAATTCCTGCTCTCTATTTTGTCTTGAAATATAAACTGTGTTTTTAACTGCTAATTCCTGAAGCGTGACACTTTGTACAACCTCTACCTAAATCCCGACAGTAGTTACTGGCGTGTTTTTCAGCATTGATTTGCTCCAGTATTATTTATACAAGGAACAGGGTGTTTCCTGCTGAGGAAACTCTATTAAGTTTTTAAGTGACCAAAATCCAGGTTCTAATGTTGACTTATCTGGTAAAACATGACAAAGGAAAAGAGGGGCTTGTGGTTCCTCGAGCATGGTGGAAGAGCCACTTTGGGTTTCTCCTGTCATTGGACACTTGCTCTTCAGAAATTGCCTGCTCATAGTTTTGGGGTGAAAGCTGATGTTCAGTTAACATGTTGTGGAGCAATTTCTGTCTTTGTAGAAAATGTAGTTTTTATTGAGGGAAAAAAAAGAGAAAGTTTTATCAATGGATTTAAAAAATTTATAGGAAAGTTTTGGAGTTTGATTAAATAACTATTAGGAGTACTACTGACAGCATGATCCTAGGCTTAATAACATACTAAGAGCTGTGAGCTCAAGGCAGAACTGCCTTGATAGGAGGCAGGGTGTAGTAGCGCCGCCACGAGCAGTGGTTGATGCACAAATTGGAGCCTTCCTTCCCACTCGCACAACTCTAGGGGCCCGTATTGCCAGACATAGACACCTGAATAAACCATCCTAATCTCTAGACTTCACAGAACTTGTGTAAGTGCTCAGATCAGATGCTCCTGTCACCCTAAAAACCCAGGTTTGGGATTTGGAGCTGCTGGTGCGATTGTGAGGCCAAAGAGCCAGCACTACCCTTTAGAGCCGTGTCTGAGAAATGCCTCTGTTTTCCATCTCCAGTAGGGTACAGTGCAGAGGAAATGTGCTCCTGTTTACAGATTGTGCAAGCATCTATACGATCTGCTCCTGCCCACATCTGAGATGAGCTTTTCTTCCTGCTTTTCTTGCTAGAACCTTGTTCTAGCTCTCACCTTCTCATGATCAGAAACTCTTCATCAGTTTTAGCCCAAATAATATTCATGGAGATTTTATACCTGGATTTCTTTACTTGTCCATTAGTTCCAGTAGTTCTTGAAGTATCTTCCTGGAGTACCTATGAGGAGCACTAATGTGCTTCTCATTTCTCAGCTTTATTTTAGCTAGGAAAAAAATGAGCCAAGCTCTGTTCAGAAGATAGAAGATCCATCAAGATTGGGCCGTTTTCTCCTCCTCGACACCAAGCAGCACCAAGTCCTGCAGCTCCGACCACTCTGGGGCATCCAGGTTGGTTGCAGAGGTGATATTTCCTGCCTGTGAAACATTGCAGTGGAAGGAGGGGGCACTCTTGTATAACCTCCTCCCTAGTGAATACTATCAATACTATCACTGAAGTCAAGCGGCCGCATTGGTGCGGCGCGAGCGCTGCCTGAGCAAGCGCCGCGGTGCGGGTGCTCCTCGCAGAGCCAGCGCTCCTGGGGCCTGGCTCACACGTAACGCAGAGCAGATGTTAGGGGTTCTTTGTGTAATGGCACAGCTGAAGAGAGGTTGCAAAGTGGGCAGATACCACTAAGCAGCAACCACGGGAAAGTGTTCTGTGAAACCTCTGCAGGCCAGATTGACAAGCGCAGTGCGCTTAAAGATCAGGGAGAGGCAAACCCTCATTTTGAGTCACCTGTAACTCCCCCAAGTGATAGGCCCCTACCAGACCTGACTTGCCCGAGGTCTCACTTCCCGCTTGGCCGCGTAGGTCCCACGCCTTCTTACTCAGCTGACCCACAGAGGTGGCCCAGCGCCGGCAGCACCCGAGCACCACGGCACGGAGAGGTGCGAGCCTGGGGCACGACTCGCTCCTGCCAACGAACCCGTGCCAGGGCTGTTCTGGCCTTAGTGATGGTGTTTTCGATTCCTGCAGTTGTGTTTGCGTTCAGTGTGCCAGATTCTGAAAACGGTATGTGGTTGTGGTGCTTCTATCAGATTGTGTTTGGGCAAGTATAACTACTCTGCCAAATAACAGTTTGTCACTATTAGCAATTGCTGACAGTATCATTAGTAATCTAACATTATTTGGTAAACAGGATTTTTGATTACCATTTTTTTCCCAAAGATTAGTATTTCAAGAATAGAAATAGTTATTCAGCATTTGATATTCAGCCAGACCAGTTGAATTTTCGTTAAAAGAAATAAATCCAGCTAGCACTAAGCGAGAATACTTTGTAAACTAAGCCAGATAACTCAAAACCTTGACCAGTCCCAAAGTGCAGATAATTTATGATTGGAAACCTCATGCTATCACCACAGGACCCAGGGAAGAAGTTCAAGGAATACAACATATTTCTTGTTAGAAGCTGTATAAAATTACCCTCTCAGCTGATGACGTTCTCATGTTTGTTACCCATCCAGATAATTCCATGAAATCTTTGCTTGAACTTGTTGACAAAGTTGCTTCAATATCTTACTGTAAAACTAATTGGACAAAGTTGGAGCTCATGCTGGTGAATGGTCTGTGTTCACTGCTAGCAATTAACTATTTAAGGCTTCAGCAGGAGCCTTAGGATTTACATACTTAATGTATATGCTAAATCTAAAGGTTTGAATCGCACAAATTATTGGGAAGTGGCAGCAGATTGATTTCCTTTAAATTTGACTTGGTGGGGGAGACTGGCAACTAATATAATTATAATTGTTCCAAAACCCAATTATGTATCAAGCATGCTGCCAGTTGCTATAAATCCTGGAACTTTTCAAGAGATGGCTCTGTTATTAGCAGTGTTTTTGTGGAAAAATAAGAACCACAACATTGGCATTAGAAAAATCCTGGAAATTGATAAAAGCGAGCTTTTGTTTGGAGGCAGAGTATCATTTTGGTTCTCACCTCCTGAAACTGAAAGAGGCCCTGTGTGGTTTTTACCCAGAGGAAGCTCAAGCCCAGCCTTGTTTATTAAAAATTGGAGCTCCAATGTTATCTCCCCTCAGGAATCAGGTTCCACGCTGGCATGATTCACCAGGGCCGGAGCCAGAGGGCTGGCTGCCGCTGGCCGGGTGCAGCCCCGATAGGATGGCACGGCAGGGAGCGCGTCTGCCCGGGCCCTTGCACCCCGGTGAGGACGGAGCGGCTGCGAAGGGCGTCCCGGCCGCGATGCGCTCCTGGAGCGAGCGGTGGCTGCGCGGGGCCCCGCGCCGTCCCCGCGCCGCTCTGCTGGGGCAGGGACCGCCAGGGTGCCGCCTCCCTCCCGGCCCCTCTTGATGCCTGCGGGAGCTGCGGGAGTGCTTTCCAGGAAGGCATGGAGGGATATTTGGTGATAGCAACAAGGGAAAATGAATTCGCTCTGGGGTAGCACAAAGTGCTTCCCCAGCCCTGAAAGTGTCCCAATACAATACAGCCTCTGGAGCAAACCCGCTGGTAGAAGTCTCTGCAAACCCCTGCGTGTTCCCGTTTTGTCAGCGTTGCTCACACGCACAAAAGGGTGTTACTTGCCTCAGTGTGTATGTGAATGCGGGAAAATAAAGAGCAGCAAATATGGTAACTGGCCTCCTGGAAGCACACAGAAACTTCTAAAATAGCAGGAGATTATCTCTAAAGTTTCCGAGAGTGCCTGGGATGGTCTTGTGCTCGGGTTGTGCTGGAGGCACCTGTGAAGTCACTCTGGCAGTGTCACTGTGGTTCACTTGCCTCTCTCCAGCACAGCTTCCGACCAGAGCAAAATCCTGGCTCTGCTGAAGGGAATGGGAATTGCGCTGCACACAGAGTCCTATCCCCGCACTTCCAAACATGAGGAGATGAACATTTGGCTCTTAACCCACCCTTGGGATTCCTGAATTACTCGTTTAACTTCCAAAAGCTCTGACACCCACTGATTTCAATAGGAGCTGCTGGAGCTCTGTGAAAAAAAGGTTGTTCATTTCCAATGCTAAATATGGATGGTGGAATCTTAAAATTAGGCTCCTATTTTTGAAAATCTTGGCCCAAACCTTTATTAATACCATACTGCCATGTGTCCTGCATCTACTAGCAAACATAACAGCATTCAGATCCACATCTGCTGTATTCTCTAAACGTGGGAAACAAAAAATGGTCTTTTAATCAGATTTAGATTAAAAACCTCTTTCTGAAATAATAATAGCCAGTTATGGATATTCTGTAATTGCTATTTGTTAAAATACTCCCAAATAGTACAGAGCACAAGTGCTATACATGCATATTGTTCCCAGAAAGCTCTGGTAATTGGGGTAATTTCAGCAATTTTCAATTTTAAGAGGAAGTAACTGATCCCAAGTTGTTACCTAAAGTAATTCTTACTGACAGTATTATAGGCTTGAAACGTTTCCTGCTATGCCAATACCACAAACTCGCTGTGCAATTACAAATGTATTTGTCACTTCTGTATTTATGTTATTAGCAGTAGAATTAAAAAAAAAAAGTGTTACTAAGGACGAGCTGTGCCTCTGTCCTAAAAATAAATAAATAAAGAGGCTATGATATGTTATGAAAATCAACATTAAGTCAGATCTTCTTTGATATAATCTCATGAGCATTAACCAGCTAGATGGGGCTGGCTCGGGTCTGAATGTGAACGTGAAACCTCTTGGTGCGCGGGTGGTGCTGAAGAGATCGGCGCTGCGGGTTCTGTAGGTGGCTTGAGGCAACCGCTCTGCAGGGTCTGCGTGAAGCCCTGGGCTTTGGAGGGCACTCACTGCGTGCTTAATAAAAATTATATGGGGCATTTTGCAGAAGAATTAGTCCAGATGTTTTAGCTGGATTTCAATTTGGCTGTGCTCAGCTTATCTCTCTAGAAACAGCAAGAGTTGGGGCTACAAAACATTTTCCATCATGATCCTCAGTCTTAGCAGGCTCCTGCTCTCCTGAACTGTGAGCTGCCATCGCTGCAGCTTTTGGAGTTTGGCTTCTGGTGTGCAGGGGGCACAGCCCTCCCTCTGTGCTGTGTGTGATGCGAGCGAGATTCCTGCAGCCACTTATGTGCGTGGGAGAGAAACATTTAACAGCCATCAATGGCACGATGGCAAAAAATCTCACCCCCAAATGACCAGTGTGAGGTTTAAAATGTGCCACAAACAGTGGTATCTGTTAGCTGTGGTGAAATGGTAATTAGAACCATATCTCATTTATATCTCATTTTAGATGCACTTGAGTAGCAATCCCGTGGAGGTCGCAGAGCCCTTTGTAATGCAGGGCTCTAGTGAGTGTGAACAAGGCTATGGAGACCTGGATCTCACCAAGGGAGGAAGGCACTGCCTTTTGGTTTCTGCTTCCTTGAAAATAGGTCTTAATATTAATATTGCAAAGTAATACCAGGGCTTTTCTCTGTCTCCTACATGCCCTAGGAGGCAAGAGACTGGAGCAGAGAGAAGGAAACCACACAAAAGCCTTGCTGCATTGCTCCATCAGCTTGCTGCGTTTTATTGCTGCAGGCAGGGTCCGGCTCCTCGTCTGCTTTTAATCAGGGCTGAACCCTGTGGTACCCTTGTATGTTTGGGCCATTTGAGGCTACCGTAACAAAAACAATAATAAATAACAAATCACAGAACGGTTGAGGGTGGAAGGGACCTCTGGAGATATGTAGACCAAGCCGCCTGCTCAAGCAGGATCACCTGCAACACATTTCCCAGGGTTGTGTCCAGATGGCTTTGAGTATCCTCAAGGACAGAGCCCCTCCAGCCTCCCTGTGCAGCCCCTTTGGGTTCTCTGTCACACACACAGTGAAGAAGTTTTCCCTCGTGTTCAGACGGAGCCTCCCTTATTCCAGTTTGTCTCCTTTGTCTTCTATCTTGTCCCCAGCTTTGCAGGGAACTCCCGATGTTGCTTTGTATAAATAATGTGTATGCCTCAATGGCTTTTAAGTATTTCCTACATTTTATTGTTGTGGTGTAATGCAGAAAGGAAGCTTTTACAGCTCAACCTATGTTTCATTGCAGGACACTGAATTTCCCTGCTCCTTTGTAGCAAAATGCATTGCAGAGAGCATTGCAGCACTTTGTTTTTGAAGATGAATGTTCTTTGCATTGTGGGGTTGCATTTGTGTTTTTCTGGGACTCAGGTTCCCTTGGGCTCTAGGACTATTTTCACCATCTCTGTAGCAGAGGACCCACCAGCATGGTCTAACCCGGACCCATGTTGGCCTGCCAAGCTGTGCTAGCCAGAGCTACAGGTGACCAACATGAAAACAAGGTTTGAAACTTGACGGACACTTGGCAGACGTTTCCCTTGCTGCTCTGCAGTGGTCAACAATGGGCAGCTTCCAAATCGCTGAAGATACTTGGCAGATTAAAAAGCTGAAAACCAGAGGCCGCACCTTTAATGCCAGTTTAGAAACACGTTTAAAGCATCTGGTTACCCCTGTCTGGGAAGCTAATCCACAGAGAGCTGAAAGTATCTGGCACAGAAACACATTTTGCCTGCGGCTTGATTTGGGGAGAAAAAAAAAAGTAATATTTCCAGTTCTTAATTGGTCTCTGGCAGCCACAGGATACCGCCTTACAGGATTACTGTGATTATAGGCTACAGCATGCTCTGCAGATGAGGGCTTTTGAATACCTGCTCAATAGCTGGTCGGTGTGGGGCTCACCGGAGGCCCAGGCCCTTCGCAGCTGGTGAGGCCGAGCTCTGCTGGGCTCGGGCGGAAGGGAAGGCCACGTTCACCTACAGCTTCTCAGGAGTAAGACAAGACGTGTCCATGGGATGCACGGGGACATGCTGTCAATAACACGACATTTTAGATCACTTTACCAAATTCTTCATGGATAATAACAAGGGTGAATGAAGAAGATGAGGAGGTTTTAATATTCTTAAATGGTAAATAAGTATCCTAGCCTTAATGAGATACAACTTTTCAGTTTCTTTTGTCTTTGTTCATGATGATTCCTTCCTTCAGCTTTTTCCATCTTAGAAGTGTATTACTACTGGATAAGGTTTTTGCTTACAGAGTATCAGTGCGTTTGAAAGTAGTTCTGTTAGGTATGAACAGTTGTCTTGCCACACCTTTAAAATTAATTTATTGTTATAAGAAGATTATCTTATTTCTAGGTTTGCCAAGAAGCCAAAAACAGTGGCCAGACTCAGCCACTAGCCTCTCAAAGGAGGCTGCTCTTGACACAGGCTGAGCTGGGTTGTGTGCTCTGGGTGTATGGTCCCTATAAAGAAACCTGGGAGGTAGGCAGGTATTCTTGCATGAGCTTTCAACTCCTTACCTGCTGAATGGAAATTGAGCATCCACCTCCCATAAATATCCTGAAAACCATCCTCTTCACGTGCACTTGATGAACAGACAATATTAATGAAGGGCCCAATTTTCAGCTATCCACATCAGCATCTCCCCAGGACTCCTGAGGGGAACTTATGTGGGGAGAGATGCAAGTGAGTAAGATGAGCCTTACATGTAAAACCAGAAAATGTTATGAAACATGGTTAGGGCCTCTGAAAGGTTTCCTCACAGAGGAACGCAGAAGCAGCTCAGCGCGGTAGCGTAATCGTAACAGTTCATTGGCTGGAAGCCACAGCTCCTCGCTGTTGCAATGTGTGTGCTCTGCTGTTGAGACATGCCATGATAGGAAGCTCTCACACAGCCACTGAGTAACAGCAGCAGATCCATCCCAAGGTCCTTCGTATTTTTGCGTGGGGGTGAAAAATGGCTAGGGACAGGATTCAGAAGCAGGATCGGTATAAAATACAGGAGAACATGGGCCCAGGATGGCCATGGCTGAGCAGAACAAGTCTTCATGGTGCAAAGATGGGCAGTGGACTAGGAGCCAGGTTTGCCTCAGAGAGCCGAGAGGCTCCCTAAGGTGCTCAGTGATTGAGTGCACGTTCTGTGCTACAGTCCATTTTTATTTCAAAAATGGATTTCACTCTCCTTTCTATTATAGCCTGCTTTAATAGGCTTACATGAACATTATGTATGGCACAAGCAGAGCACTGATGTATCACAATGATAGTGGAAGGAGGGATGTGGTCTCCAGGTGGGACAAAGAGTAATGTGGATTCCTCTGGCAGTTGCTAAGACTGACACAGATAGAGAGCAGTGTCAGATCTTATGTTAAGCTTTTTGGTTTATCTGTTTTTCCAAGGTGTGTGTGTCCCAGGTGGTAAAGCAAGTGTCCAGCTGAGGTAGCTAGTGTTTTACTTCTAGACTAACCCATTCTGCTTGCGTGATTTTAGCAAAAATAGGTCAACTTCCAGCCCACCCATGTTTTCATTCCACTTGGTGCAAAAGCCCAGTTAAATGCTGGAGGCTCATATCAGGAAAGATGTAAATTAATGAGGGTTTCAGTTTGTGTCCTAACCTTAGCCAGACTTCCCTTTTGTGGCCATCCTAAATTTTGAGTCCAAAACCCAAAACGGTTTAAATAGAGACTAGTGTTAGTAAATTTGCTGTAAAGATGCAGAAATAAATTATCTCATCTCCAGTCCCAAGGACTGAAACATGTTTAGGAACAATGTTGCTCTAGGCCTTCTACATATTTGGTGAATTCTGGGCTACCAGACTCTTAATCGGGGATGGTTTTGAAGCAATTGATTTACTTAAAGCATCATGACACTTACTAATGCAATACAGAGCCCTTTCAGGGCATGTGATGTTTTCCAGAGCTGTGGAGCTGCTGTAATTTCCCAATAAAATCAGAGAGGGACCTAGCATTAATCTCAAACCAAAAAAGAATATCTGTCATTCTTTTTCATTCTCCACTTTATAGATGTATATTGATACAGGGTTTAATTAATGCTCAGATTAATCACCAAACAGCTAGTTTTTTCGTTAACTCATATGTATTACAGTTTGATAATCCAGTGGGAAGCATTCTGCTTTGTCTCCTGCAATACTGTGCGTTCAGTTTTGGTGTCTCTGGTCAAAGCAGCTCAGCTTCAATGCTGTCCCAGGCTTTGGGTGACAGTAGGGAATGCATCACAGCAAAGCTGAAGCCGAGCTGACAGCAATCTGACTCTTACAGGCACAATTACTTTCCATTACAAGGAATGAACACAACCATAACTTTAATAGCTGACTATGTTACAGGAGCATAAAAAGAAAAATGGCATCCCTCCCTCAGCTGAGAAGAACAAAGAAATAAAGAGAAGGCTCCTGCTTGTGTGCTCTGTATTAAACCCCAGCAGTCCTGAAGGCATTTGGCTCTTCAGTGAATAGCAGCCCTGGCTCCTCTGTCTATTGCAGTTTCACTTGATTTAAAAGAGTGTTTCAGGCCCTTTCCTGTGGAAAGAGGCACCTGAGCAGAAGGCTATTACTTTAAATAGGTCTTCGAGGGATCTCAAGGCTGTTCCCTGAGAGAGGCTCATTGGATTGATCACTGTGTCTGAAGGAGCACTGCACCTACTCTTCCTGACCTGAGGAAGGTGTGTTTACATTTACTTTCTTTCCAAAATATTCTTTTTTTTAATTATTATTATTTTTTTATTAGAAGCAAAACTCTCACAAAGGCCACATTTCAGGAAAACACTTGGACATTCCTTATCTGGACACCACTAAAGCAAATTCATAATTTTAAGCAAATATCCAAGTCTCATAGACTTCCCATCTTGTAAGAGAACTGTTTTGGTAAGAGGAGCATCAATGAAGGCCAGGAATAAATGTGAAGCTGACAAAACCAAGCCATTTCCACTGTCAGAGGACAGGAAATATATTGAGGAAAAGAAGAAGTGCTGAAACATAAATTGATTTTTTTTTCCAGCAAAATTCTTGAATTTTAGTAATCTCAAAGTAATAATTAGCAGAAGAAGCATATGAAACTGTTGGTGTTCACTTGTGAACATCTCCTCGCAACGTGCTCGTGCACACATGAAGTACTGAGAGCGAGCTGCTCGGCGGAGGCAGGAGAACACTTGCTGCTCTCTAATACCTCCCCTGACAAAGGCTCTCATTTTCTTGCAACTCAAGTAATTAATCCAGCTATTGTATGAAAAGGGAAACTGTCTATACAGGTTCTACACAGCATGAATTTCCATGCCTACATTTTGTAACCTTTTAATTAATTTGTGTTCTTGAAGTAACAATATTAACATAATTTGTTGCAGAGATATAATCACATATGACACTTCAGCTACCCAGACTTTTATATTTGAATAACAGTATAAGATTACTCATTAGAGTAGGATCTCCAAGTATAACAGACTGGTTTTCCTTCCCAGACATCTGTCCTCCTGTCCTCAAGTAGCCTTTTGTGATTGTTCAACAGTGTGTTCAATTTATGGAGTTATCCAACATAACCGTACAAACTACAGCAGCATTCCTGAATGGAGAAATTGCTCCGTATGTCCAATTTTCCAATAGGGTACCAGGAGCTCCGATATTCCTGTTGTCCACTTAAGACTTGTGTGGCTGTGTATGACCCTGGGCAAGGGCCGTGCGAGCAGCCTGGAGAGGCATTCGAAAGAGCTGCCCCAGGGCTCGGGGGGTCACCAGCCTTTCCTGCTCAAAATATCACTGTTTGAAACGAGTGTCCAGATGTTGCACAGGCCTCCAGCCCCTTGGCTTTTGAAGTTCATAGCCATTAACTAAATATCACTCACAAACACTCCAAGAGAAGAGAGCTGATGGTCTAGACTCCTTGTTGTTACCACTGACCTATTCATGGTGTTGGTCAAATCTTTTTTTTTTTTTTTCTATAGCTCCATTTATAAAACAGGAGTAATTATAGCCCAAAGTGTTTTATTGAGCTCAGCTGAAAAAGGTAGTATGATGGTGTGCTAATATTGATGAACAAAAGTGGTGTACAAACCAGTGAAGAAGCTGTGGAAAAGCCTTGGATCATTGAGGGAGGCTGTCTCTGAGTAAGGGACACAGGGGCATTAGTGGTGATTTCTGATCTTTTTTAATTTTAAGTATACCTAATAAATGAGTTTTAGACCGTTGCATTTCCAGGCACTGGCTACTGCTATCATTTACATCTGCAAATATAAAAATCCAAGGTATAGCTCAATGCTATTAATTCTTATTTCACTTCATGGGAAAAAGAAACAGAACAGAGAGGTAAGTGCTTTTTTTCTCTCTCTCTGTGTCAATAATCCATCCAGTTTAAATGTATATTTATTTTTCGTTTGAAATAATGCAAACTATTCAGAATGCTATGAGAGCTATGAAAAACACAGGGCTTGAAAAAGTGGCAGTTTTTGTGGTTTTGGGGTTTTGAGTAAAGTTTCACAACCAATCTGCCCAGAATAATGTCCGGTAAAGGCATTTCTGCTTGTTAGTCTATTTATTTATTTACTTTGGCGCAGCGAGTCAAGGCAGAAGATATTTGGAGGGTGCTCAGTGAAAATGCTCCAGATCTGTCAAAGGGTCTGATCCTGCGAAGGGGCTGATCCTGCTGCTCGGGAGGTGCTCGGCGCCTCCTCGGACGTGGCGGTGGTGGCTCCGGAGCAGCCGGGGTGACCGTGTGCGTCGGCAGCGTGTGCGGCCGGCCCGAGGATTTCCACAGCACAGAGAAGGAATCCTGGAGCCGCCTGACGCTTTGCCTTGGCGTCCTTTGGTTTCTGTGTGTCTCCGTCGCTGCTGGTGGCCCTGGTCTCGCCAGCCTCGGTGGAGATCTACCCTTTGGTTGATATTTTCTGTCTTCCCACTCCAGCTCCCAGGCTGCCCCAGCAGGGATGTCTGAACCACTAACCTAGTAGGGAGGGAGAGGGCAAAGGCAGTGGATCTGGTCTCTTGTTTGCATCATTCCCACCCCCAAAATATGCTAACACCTTTTATATCACACCTTGCTGCTGCCCGTAGGTCCCCAGGACATTAGGAAGATGTGAGGAGGGCCATGGAGACCGGCCTGCTGAGTGTGCTTGCTTGCAGGTCTGCTCAGCACACGCAGTGCATTATGATGGCTCCACGTGGAGCTGATATTCAGGGTGGGCTGCAGATCCTGAAGGATTAAAGTGCTCCCTGGGAAGCGCTTTGTCTCCCAATGCTGATGAGCACCTGAAGTAGAGAGAGAGTGCAGCTTAGGCACAAGGTCTGTGGAGCCGAGGGCTGTGCGGCACCCGGGGCCTGCCCGGGGCTGTTCCCTACACGGTACCTGTGCAGGAGAGGCCCTGGCCCTGCTGAGGTGCTGCTGTGGCCAGGGGCCAGGACCAGGAGCCATCCCAGCTCGGAGCCTCTGAGAGCACTGCCACCTTGTGTCGAGCCGCTCCGATCGGGATCGGGCTGTGTCCCGGCACCGAGCAGCCGTGGTGGCAGCCAGAGATCAAGAGATGGTTTTATGGCCAGAGGTGGCTGTTTGCCACCACTGGCTGCCCTCCTTAGTTGCACTGTGTCCGTGGCTGCAGGATCTGCGCTCGCCCATGCAGCCCTGTGCATGTTAATCCCACGTGTGAGCCAAGCACAACTGGGCAAAGCAGCCGCTTCCACTTGCATCTGGAATGGCCACTGCACAGACAGGAGGTCCGGACAAAAGGGGAACTCAGAATGCCACCACCAGGCAAACCTTACATCTGGTTGCTCTGTGCGATATGGGAAGAGAGGCCAAAGGAATTTTAAGTTAGTTTGTTTTCTTTTTTAACCTGGAAAGGTCAATTTTAGTTCTCCCCGTCCTTTCCTCTGTGCCCAAACAGATTGTTCAGAGCCGCATGCTTCCAGTGCGCACATTCTGTACTACATTAGTTTAATGGCACTGTCACTATGAACTGCAAACTTTCTCAGCTCCCCCCTGTGCTGGTGAAACATGGCAACATAAGGAACATCTGTTCTCTTACCCTTTGCTGGAAATGGGAAACATCATATTGCATTTTTGTTATTAGCCTTATTTGGATGCCAGTGGTTTTGTTTCTAAACACATCAAGGCAGCTGAATAACCTTAATTGAGTACTACAGAAAAAGCATGGTTTCATGCAAATACAGCTGCCAGCACAATTATTAGGACAATACTGAACTTCTATTCCTGAGATCGGTTCCAGTTCCTTGGTTTTTATATTGCTCCCTTGCTGCTGAATTTCATTATAAACGTCTCCACACAAACCGATCTATAGTTAGGCAGTAAACAAGTTATGTCCTTAATTTTTGACATTAAGAAGCCAAACAAACCTAATGATTACAATGTGCATTTAAGCCTTTATTTATACGCAAAATTAATCACCTAATCTTCCCTAGGAACACCGGCTCATTGCAAGCAGTGCTGCAAACTACCTCCCACAGGTGAATATGTGTCTTGCATGACTTCAAACAGCCCCCAAGACTTTTGGAGCAAGTTCATTAAAGACTACAGATTCCTGCAGCTCCCATGGAAGACTACAGCATCTGTAAATGGAATCAATTAATAATACCCAGATTTAATTATAATGGATTCATTGTTATTGCATGTTCAACCACCACATGCTAAGGACAATTAAGCAAAGCACATATATGCAATTCTGTAGTCCATCCATTATATAGAATCGATTCATTACTGAGCTTCAGGGCAAGTTGAAGACCTGCAGTACAGCGAGGGCCTGAAAAATGGCAAGCTTTACTTCAGTAATTTTCTTGGCGTGTCTCTGGACTGTGAGCTGCAAGTATTCTTTGTGATTGGCTCACTTTTAATTAACCTTAATTTAAAAATTTCACTTTTTTCTCATCTTTGAGACTCTGTGACCAACATAGCAAGACATTCCAGAAGACCACTAGCCACTTTGCCACTTGCTCAGGTTTGGCTAGATTTGCCTAGATTTGGAGAGTGAAGCCTGAAGATCAGGCTCCTTCTGGGAATGATGGGGAGACTTCTTCCCCTGCAGATTTAATTAGGTTCTATTTTCTTCTAGACCCCCAGCACAATTCAAGGCTGCTTTGTATCGCCCATGAAGAATGTTTAGTCCAATTCCTAGGAGAGATGGGCTCATTGTCGTAGAACAATTGGATCTGGTGTCACAGCAGTGACAGTTTCTCTTTAAGAAAGCTGCAGAGGTTTTGCAGGTCAGGATTGTGTGGTATCAGCAGAACTTTGGTGGGGAAGCTTGCGCAGCACGTGCCTACCCTGTCTGGCGCAGTCTGATGTCTTCTCAACTAATAGCATTTACTCCAAATTTAAAGAGACACAAAGGTCAGCAGGCCAAATTTATCTTGGGGATATCTCTCCTAAAGCCAGCAGGGCTGATAAGCATGGACTGGTACTTGGGAAAGTGAAGATGAGAACAATTCTTAAAATGTTTGGTTGCATTTTTTACAATTGCAGAAAAAAGGCAATTTGCAGCAAAATACTTCATGCAACCCAGCTCTCAGAGTGCAAGCCACAAAGGATGCCAGTATAATTAATACTGTTCCCACCTGGTTTGTGTTCATTTCTTTCCTACCTAGTATGTGCTCTTTGGGAAATTAAACCTCTGGGCATTATAGCCAGCCCACTGAACGTGGGAAATCTGAAATGGTGATATGTACTTTGGTGGTGGTATATACCTGATTTTTGCTTCAGAGAACTTGCATTTTCCTAAAGCTTTCT
>JAUBOD010000907.1:3902724-3919899 GCA_032353885.1 Nothura maculosa
TCCTGAGATGCCAAATTGTTGGAGAATCCCCATTTTTTAAACCTTTACAAATGCGCTCACATCTTGGGGTCATTTCAGGGACCTTCCTTCTCCTGCAGCCAAGCCAGGAGGAGTTTGCCTGGGCTGTCTGACTCACAAGCTTCCTCGGCCAGCGTCACTGCGCACTGTACGTGACATACAGGACACTTCAACTTCCCCATGCCAGCCCGGGGTGACAGGAGTCTCACGGAGCGGCTCCATCACCCCATGCCGGGCGGAGGCTGCGCGGCTTCCTGTGCCCAGGCGCGGGCCGAGCCGCTCATGGCACGTCCATCCATCGTCCATCGCAGCGGGAGAGGGCAGGAAGGGAGCGGTGACTCACGTCAGTGCAGCCCCACGCGCAGGAGAGCCGCGCCAGGCCCCAGCCCGCCCGCCCTGGCGCTCCTTGCATCTGTGCCACTTGTTTCCTCCCAGCTTTTATCTGGTCCCTCTGCGCTTCCTGTGTGCACCTCGTGGCAGCCCTGGACGGCGCAGCAGCCGGCGGAGGCTGCGAGTGGGCTGCACAGAGAGCAGCTGAGGTTCGGCCGCCCTGCGCCCTGCCGTGCCCTCGCGCTACGTGCGATGCCAGGGGAGAGGAACAAGCCGGGGTACTGAGGGGCTGAGAGATGGAACCTGTGCCTCCAACAGAAAGGCCAGCAGAGCAAGCAACAAAAATGAGAAAATCACCTTTAAAATCCATATCCTACTTCTCACATATCTCCCTTTGGTTACTTTCTTCTCATGTTGATTTTCCCCATTCTGTTTTCCCACATTAATATTTTCACCTTCTCTCAGGCCTGTATTAATTTTTGGTTTTATAAGGTGAGCTTGTTTGCCAGGCAGGTTTTCCTCAAACTCTCCCAGTGCCAGTAATTAAGGGATTATCGTCATTACTGCACTGGTGGAGATATTGAGTGTTAGCCCTTCGGCTCAATGTGCCCACTTGGGTTTCACTGCAGTGACACTTGGTAAGCTGTGCCTGAGCTCTGCTCTAAATGAGCGCTGTGTCCCTAATGTCAGCACTCGTTCAATGGGCACGTCTGGGCTTAGGAAGCGTTCTATACTTTTATCCAACTTGATGCAAGCCACACATGCAAATGTAGTACAGGTACAATTTACTTCACTGCATTAACAAAATGCACACACAAGAAAGTCAGAGGGCACTGCCAAGTGTTTATTGAGTTGCAGATGAGATCCCTGGAGCTGGCTTGACTCCAACGCCTGCAGGTCAGGACATAATGCTTTCCCTTATGCCTGGTGCTCTGCTGAATACCCTCCTCCTGCCAGGCTTGGGAGCTCGTCTGCTTTACACTGGCCTTTGAGGGCCACAGGGAGCTGATAAAGATGATGGACTCCTTGTGGCATATGCTCCAAGCTCATTTCCTCACCTGCAAGCTGTGGAGGATTGAAGTGTCTCCACTGAAACCGCGTCTGCGGCGGTGCAGGGTGTCCAGCACAGCTGCCTTCACAGGCTGGTTCTTGAGAAGCGCTGTGCAATCTGCCCCTTTCATGTTTGCCCTGAAATGGCCTTTCTTATAATGGTAGTATTTCCATTGCACAGAGGCTCTCAAGGTGATGGTAACATTATGGTATCCAAGCTCTGAGAAACCCTGTCTTTTTATGTGTTTCGTCTGCTATAATTAAACTGGCAGTGAAACCATTCAGGAACCTGAACTCCCTTCCACTGGGGTCACTGCAAAACTCTGGCTCATATTCATGGGAACTAAATCTGATCTTCAGTTTCCCTTTGTAGGTCTCCTTTCTGCTCCCGTTCTAAATGAAGAGCTGGAAAAGCTTTTTGTATGAAAAAAGTATGAAAAACCTGTGCTTCATCTGCACAAGGCAGAGCCCATGCTCTGCCGCATGCTCATCAGCCACAGGTGACCAGCCCCATGCAGTAGCTCCTCAAGAATAATCTCTACCCTTTCTACAGCCTTTAATTTTTGTTTGTCTTTCTGCCATGGGGGCTGTATGTTATGTATGCCATCTCTCGGCTTGCTTCCTGTTTCCCGGCCAGCTGTGCATTGATGATAGCATCTTCAAGTTGTTGGACTTCCTCTTCTTGTCTTTAATCTCCTTTGGTTTCAAAATGGCCCCCCACATTTACGGTTACCGACCACAGCAGGCTGATAGCAGCAGCTGGGAGCCGAGCAGACAACACAGGACATTTTAAAAACAAAGAGATCTGTTCTTTAGGCTGCATAAAAGGATTTAGTACTAAGATTTTGTAATCATTTGGCAGTAAATATCTTAAATGAGCTAATTCTTGACATTTTCGAGCTCACATCAGTTACAGTTTGACTCAGCTGTTCTTGAATAGTGATGATCAGGAGTAGTGATGGCCAATAATATATGTTGTAGTGCATGAGTATAAAATGTAGTTACTTTAGTTAAGAGTTTTATCCCTTATGAACTCACTTGAATTGCTTGTAATAAACTCCTTGTTGTCAGAGCATGTGTTCCTTCCCCTGAATCTCTAGGCTACAGATCACAAAAGAAGCTCATTTTCTTTAGTTTAAACCTGTGCTCAAAGCTGGGCTGAGCCTAATGTAACTAGCCAGTTCTTCAGAAGGAAAGCCACAGGTGATTTTGCTTCCTCTTCCTTTCCTTCTTCATTAAAATATGGTTTCACAGGGCACACAGCCCAACTGAGCAGATGTTTTGAAGAAAGTCCTGGCCAGGAGC
Organism: Nothura maculosa; assembly: GCA_032353885.1. Lineage (NCBI taxonomy): Eukaryota > Metazoa > Chordata > Aves > Tinamiformes > Tinamidae > Nothura > Nothura maculosa. The sequence goes on from JAUBOD010000907.1 coordinate 3,905,428, forward strand.
CACTTTGTGTCTTTTTCCTGTTGGTTTTGTTTTAAGATATAAAGGAAAATGTACCTTGCTGTGTATATAGGTGTTTCTTCCAAGAAAAAGCACAAGAAGCACAAGACAGGAAATGCTGAATTTCTTCTGTCAGGTGCCACACACCTCCCCAGCTGGGAGCACAAGCGGCATCTTGAGGAGCTGGAGTGCCAGCCTGTGTAGAGACCTCAAGGTAAGAGGGGTTGATCAGGGATTGCTGCAGCAGTCAACAACGAAAACAACTTGCTTAGAAACTTCACTGCTTTGTCTCGTGAAGCATAAGTGTCAAGTCAGCAATGCAAAAAAATGTGGATCAGTGTGGAATAGTTCTGGGTAATCAAGAGGCATCTGGAAATGGTGGGTATCTTCACTAAGAAGTGTATAAATAAGGCTAAGGAGGTAAGGGATGTATGGAGAGCCTTGAGTTTAAATTGAGTATATATTTTTCCAGATGTTGTAGATGTGTTTGGTAGAGAACCTGGATAAGATTCAGAGGGAAGTTAGTGAGAGAAAAAGCTGGTTGTAGCACCAAAGGGTAGATCTCCATTTCCCTTGGCTGTTCTGAGAATGTTTGCCAGGGAAACTGCTGAGCCAGGTAGCTCGGCCCGCTGTATCCCACAGGATGCCCAAGGAACTGGGAAAGGCTACTGTCTAGAGAAGTGTACCCAAAACTGCCATCCTGGATGCCTGAGCCCTCAAGTAGATCCTCAAATAACTGGCCTCTTTTCTAGATGATACTGTGAGAAATTGCAAAGCCTGAATTGTCGGAGAGGCTCATAAACTTCTGGAGCTTGGCTTGTAGTGCCTTTCCCCGACTCGCCTCTTATCTACAGTATTAGCACAAACAGACCTTGGCAGTGCCCCTACCCTGCGGGCAGTCCCAGGGCAGCCCCTGCCCAGCACGTGGCCACTCGTGAGCCTGTTGCAGGCAGGGCTGGGATGTGACTGCTGGCTGCAGTGCCCTGGAAGCAGGGCTGCTCGGAGCCCTCGGCACGGTGCTGAGGATGGAGAGAGCTACCAGAGTGAAACAGTATCCCAGGGATCTGCAGCGATATTTAACTAGTGCCTGCAGTTTCTGTTACTATGCAATATTCATTATAAGCTGCTCCTGGAACTGTCTTTTATGTTTCAATCATGCTCTTCTGTTAATGTCATTATTCTTTTACATTTACTGGTGGTTAGCATCAGTGTCTAGATTTGGGATGGTGGTAGCAGTGTTTGCCTCTGAATCTGTATATGAGCCTTTCTCTACTAACTAGTTACTGCTTTGTCTTCAAGATAATGCAAGTTCTCACTTTCTTCTCTCGAATCACAATCACATTGTAGCCTGTTTTGTTAACAGTGTTTTATTATAATTATGTTATTTAAGGCTGTTGTAACCTGTTTTGTTAACAGTGTTTTATTGTAATTATATTATTTAAGGCTGTTGTTATCTCTGTGGTGGCTCATTGTGAGGGAAATAGTTTTTATTGTTCAGGAATCACGGCCACAACCAGGAGATCTATGCTCAGTTTGTGATGTTCCCTAGATGTTCTACCTTAGGCCTTGGCTCTGAAGTCTCTGAGTGCCTTGAGTTAAAGCCAGTTGGACTTGGTGTGATCGGTATCATGGGCTATGCAGGGCAGCAGAAGGTTTATCGTCTCTAATCTGCTATCTCCTCTTATTTCTTGCTTCATCTATAAACTGGGTACTGTGTCGTAAAAGTTCCTTTATCAGCTTGGCTTGTGGGTTGGTCAAGAAACTCTGCTCCCAACCATCTTCTGTTGAAAGCTTCCTGCCTTCAGTGCTTGATCCAAAACCCAGTCAGAAGAAATCAAGTCAAACTCTCTCAAGCTTTGGGGAGAGCCTGGGAAAGGTACCCTGATGGCTAGAGGCACCCACAGTGCTGCTGTGCCTGCAGCATGGGAGTCATCCCCGACGCTTTCTCCTGCCTCCTCTTTTTCGACTCTGTGGGAGAGGATGCTGGCTTCACATCCTCCACTACGTTTTGTGTTGAGAGTAGCCTCGTTTCACACTGTCTCTTGGCAAAAAAGCTCCTGTGTCCAAGCAGAATTTAGCTGCTCCTGGCAAGCAGCCCTCTATCCAGGAAGGCCCTCACCAAGCCTGTGCATACAACGAGCCAATGTCAACACCCAAAGCACAGCCCAGTGCTCCAGCACGATGCTCCACAGGGCTATCCAGCCTGCCCAGCAGCCTTTATCAAGGTGCTCTTTGCCCTTAGACCTCTTGCAAAGTCCATGCGTTGTGTGATTGAAGATCACTCAGTCTAGAAGATCACTCAGTCTAGAAGATCACTCAGTCTAGAAGATCACTCAGTCATTGAGTGATTGAAAAGGCTCAGAGGCCAGTTCCTGAGCCTCTGTGCCAGCAGTGACAGCAAAGTAATCGATGGAGTATTATTAGCATGGGTATCATAGCCACTATCTGTCTACCCTTCGGTAAACACATGGTGTGTCACACAGTTGTTTTGTCGCCTGGCTCTACAGAACCACCCAATCACCCAGGAAGCCACCAGCCAGGAGCAGCCTGCAGCTGCCTTTGGACACATCTGGGCTTTGTTTCTCAAGGGTTCATTCCCCCCTATCCCCAGAGTCAGGGTGGAGGGACACCAGCCAGCTGGGAAGGAGACAGTGGTCCCAGAGCTCAGCCTTGCCTTATTGGGCTGCCGCACACACTCCCTCTGCCCCTACCTGATCCCTTGACCTGCCAATGCAGAAATCAAATTGTCATTGGCAACAAACCATGTTGGCCTGGAAGCTCTAGATTAACTTCTGAGAAAGTCTGATGTAACTTTTTGTTCTCTTTACTGCGTCTAGAGGGAAGACACCCCCCTGTGCCTCCTCCCTCCCCTTGATTCAAGGATTTAAGCTTCTGGGTACTAGGTGGTGGTGGTGAGTGTGGTGCACGTGCTTGAACAGACACGTTTAGAGGTGAACCAGAGCAGAGCTGGTCTCTTCTTCAGATTGCCTTATTTAATAACTCCACTGCGACTCCTCATGCGAGGAGCACAGACTCTTCAGAGATCCTGAACCCATGCGAGCTATACAGCCTTGGCTTGCTTGCCAGACCATATACTTTGGTTGCCACTGAATATTGCATCAGAAAAATATTTAATGATAGGAAAAGAAAGAATACTCCCTTCTCTGAGACAAGCAATATATTCACAAGAGCTCAAATCTGCTACCTGTATTTAAGCTAAGCAATACTGCATTATGTTATCAAAGGCTGAATACTAATTTTTGCCAAACTGGTTTAAGTCCAACCTTTCTCTACTGGTTTAAGGGAAGGCCTATCAGTGAATTTATCCTAGTGATTGGGTTTCAAAGCAATCATAGCTTCACACTTCCAAAGCTATTACATTTAATCTCATCGGCGTGAGCAGCGCAGGCAAGCAGTGCCTGTAAGAACACTAACAAATGGGAAAGGTCTGCCCTGAAAGCCCAGCAAGACCTGCCCGTATCAGCCCAAGACATATAAATCACTTTCTTTTCCAGTTCATTTAACTTTGGCTAGTGGCTTTATGCCTCAGTTTGCTCTGTTTCCAAAAATCTGTCCAGTTCCTCTCTTGATGTGTCGCTAAAGGCTTTCTTCTATTGCTGAGTGTTAACTGGGTAGTTTCCCAGCCCCTCCTAATTGTCTAATTCTGCCGCAGTTTAAATATATTATTTCCCTCTTGCTTTCAAATGGGTTATCTCGGAAGTTACACTACAGCAGTGAGGTCCCTTTAGCTTTCTAATTTCTGCATACCTTTCCTAGAGAAGCTCTAATGTTCTACTAATTTATATCACCCTTGCACTCCCCACCATCAGATAGTGTTGTGCTGTTAAGAGTCCCTGAGCTAAACGTGCAAGGAGGACAGAGAGAAACTCTGCTACTCTCCAACCCAAGCAGCTTTGAGCTCGAGTGGCTGAGAGGTGCCATTGCCAAGAAGGGCTGTGGGGCTGCTCGCTGTGCAGCACTGCACTGGGAGAAGGGCACCTATAGGTTCTTGAATCTCATGTCATAGTTGCAGTCAGGCTTCAGGATTGAAGTGGGACTGAGCCCTAGCATTCCTGTCACACTTATTGGGGATAGCAGAGTGCTGAGCTGGAGCCTGTAAGTGCCCAAAGCACGGTTGGGGTTCACAGATGGGTTAGTCAGTGCAGGAAAGAGATGGTGACCAAGGAGACTTCTGAGATGGGCTGCTGGCATCAGCCCTCTGATCATCAGCTCATTGAAACAAGGTGGGTCCAGGGGCACAAATGTTTCAGTATAAAGCTCTTGAAGGTGCTAGCTAGGATTAAACCAGCCAGATTCTTCAAAATGAATCCCCTGTGCTGTGTATGGTGACATTGCCTTTGCAAGAAGATAGCTGATGTCATGTGGAGTCTCAGGTCTGCTGCACGTGGGACATGATGCTGTGTCTCTGGGGGAGGGCAGAGCACCCATAAATTCCTCTTGGTTTTATTGCTCTGTGATAAGCGAGAAGATGCTGTGATTAGTGCTAATGTGTTTTAAATGGAGCCCCCTCTACCTTAGGTGATCAGTGCCCACGTTCCTGCAGAGTAGATGGCATCATGTAGAGTGCAATTATGCAGATGTGTGATGTTTCCATAATGTATGGCTCTTCCAGAAAATGTTGTGTAAATCTTGATTTTTACTGCAAAAATGTCAGATTTTGCTGTCACTGCTGGCTTGCCAGACTGTTTTGTCGTCTGCTCAAAGCTTGTTAGGACTTTGGAGTTCTGTGCGGGAAAATCTCTTGGTGAGAGATGTGTTGTGAATTACAGCCCTGGCAACTATCCGAGGGTGCATGCTGAGGGGTAGCATTAATATTTATATGGGAACAGATGTCTTGGTTATTAGCCCAGACACAACCTAGTTGTGTTAGATACTGCAGAAAAAAATGTGGTCCCTGCCCGTAAGAACTCACAATCTACATATAGAAAATACCAAAAAAAAGAAAAAAAAAAAGGCATTTTAAATACATGTAGAAGATTTTCATGATGTGAAGGAATAGATTGTTTTAAAAAAGTGTGGTTGAAGGGGATTAAGAATATTTTTCCCTTGAATTGAAGAGAAAAAATAATTAATGCTTGATTTACAGATCTGTTAGCTGAATTTTAAGTATATTTTTTGTCTCCCAGCTTTATACAGGCATGAACCTTAGCTACACAACTGTCTCCTTTTGTTTATAGTGACATTAAATAAGATTTCTGAATATGTTGTCCTGCTCTGTAGAGACATGGGGATGTAGCAACATCATATTTAAAAATATTCTTTCCTCTTCCTGGTGAGATTTCTAATTCCAGTCAAGCATGACAACATCTCTGTCTGCTCTGATAATGTCATGCGTGTGTGTGCCTGCAGTTATTTGCAGGACAATGACTTTGCAAGAGACGCAAATGGGCAACAACTGGCAAAGCCAAAAATAAGTTTTTGTGTTGCTTTGATAATAACTTCCCTTTGTGCTTTGTGTGCTCCTTCTAGTGGAGCTAGTTCCAGCTTTGGACCAGTTTGCAGCTATCATCTCAGCATGGCTTTTGAAGCTGTGGTGCACCATGGAGTTAGAATATATCTAGGTTCTTCTAGAGCCATTTGCAGAGGTGAGCATGACTTGGAGGAGGTTTGATACTCCAAAAATGCTAGGGTGGCTACTTGTGCCAAGTCACTGTGATGAGGATCCAGGGCTTAAGCTCAGCTTTTGTCTGCATCTTCTCTGTCTTTAAACACATGCAGCAACACCAAGCTTGCCTAACTATTTACTTTTATAGATCAAGAAGTCTTCTGGCATAGCAGCAGTCAGGAGCTCACAAGAACGTTACTTGGAATGGCACTTACTGGCTGTGTAAGCAGAGAAAACAGATCCTGACAGGTATTAAAATATGCTCCTTGAGAGCATGTAGACCTGGACTTTACACTTTAGTAACAGCTCATGTGAATGCAGAGATGCTGACCACAGCCCCACCATTTATGTATCATTTCTACCAATCTTCCCAATTAGTAGCCAGATGAGGAACTAACTTGTTGTTTTGGGCAGTGGAGTGTGCAGAGAGAACAAAATCTGCTTGAAATTCTTGACATTCAAATCCTTGACAATCAAAGTATTCAATTAGTGGTGAAGAGAAAGTGAGAACGATCCTATGACTTTCTCTGACTTCTTCCCATTCCACCAGGAGTTGGAGATGACGGGAATAAGAGTCCTCATTGCTCTCAGCAGGTTGGTTCATCTTCTGGAGAAGCAAAGAAATGCTGTTTTGAAGTTGATAGTCCTGACGAGAAAGCTCTGCTGCTTTTGTTCCCTGGAGAGAGCATCAGTGGTCTCGGCATGTTCGTGTTGATGACAGCCCAACAGAAAACAGGGAGAACAGAGGCTTGACTCATGGCCATGGGTGCAAGAGCTGTTCTTTGAACCCACTGCACTCATGGGAACAGCTTTCTTGGAGAGGTGAGTCAGCTCTGGGGAAGTCCAGGATGAATTATGGGCCCTGCCTTCCAGTAGGGTATCTGTCAGAAGGGCCAGCTGTAAGCTCTTATGTAGGCTGTTGTAGCACCAAAAATGCTACGACAAATGCTGCTTCTGAGAATAACTGGTGGAGACTCAAGGACTTACCTCCTTGCTGCCAGTTCTGAATTGTTAAAACTGAGCCCTTATATTTGATGATCGCTTGGGATGTGGTCTTTGCCAGGAAGGGCTTGTAGAGACCTTAATGGAATCAAAAAAAAAAAAAAATGTGGGGGATTTCTGGAAAGACCTGAAGTAGTTTTTTTTTTTATATTTAATCTCTATAATTTGAGAGTATTACACACTCCATGGCTTAACCTTGGTTACATGAGATGATGGCTCATCACATCTTGTGAAAAGTTCTGTTACAAATGAGCCAAAGTTCTGGAGGGAGTTCTGATGACCCAGAGATTTTTGGAGACACAGAGAGCAGCACCGGGTCTGGAAATAGAACAATTATGAGAGATCAGAAAGGACTGATGAGGATGAGGAGAGACAGGAAATTTTGCATCCTGAGAGCAAAGTAAAAAACCTTTTCAAGCAGTTTGTCACATGGAAGAGAAGATTTTCTAGTGACAGTCAGCCCCAGTAGGTAACTTCAGCATTAGGCATCTTCTCTAGAAGGTGAGGTGGAGCTTGAGGGACCAGAGAAGAAAGGAGGAGCATGTAAAACTAAAGTTGGGGAAATCACTTTGGGTTGTATAAGGGGTATACCTAAGGCAGGAGAGGGAGGAATAGCTGGAGGGCAAATATTTAAAGAAAACAGACAATAAATCTGGAGAGAGCACAGGGATTAGGGGAAGCACAAGACTGCTGAAGAATACCATGCAGGGAGACTTGCAGGGCTCTAAATGCCTAAAAAACATACTTGGGTTCAGAAATTCCTAATCTGGAATTGTTTGGGGGCTGGGAGAGCTCTCTGGGGAAATATTGTGTGTGCTTACCCTGTGCTCATACTTTCCCCTAGGCATTTTGCTTTTGTCCACTGTTGGAGACAGGAGCTAGCTGGACCTTTGGCCTGGCCCAATGTGGCCGCTCTTGTGCTCGCGAGTTGTGAAAGAGTCGGGGCCCTTGTGGTAAATCTTGTGTTCTTTAGTACAAACTGCGCTTATCGCTACCCTGCTGCTGAGTCAGACTCAGAAGGGATGTTGCTTTGCACACTACGTGCCGAGTATACACTAAGGGAAAACTCTGTTTTTTTCCCCAAACAACTGGGCATGTCACCCAGATGCCTGTTGCAGGGCGCTGCCGCCTTGCTTCTCCCCTGGGTGCTCGCTGCTCAGCAGGGTGGTGGCAGCAGCTTCTTTTGCTGCTCTTCTGCTTCAAAGGAGGTTTTTGGGGCTGCGGGGCCCATCTGGGGCACCTCTCCAGGCACAGCCCTCACTGCCAGCCCGCTGCAGTCCGTGAGCCTCAGTGCCTCAGCTGAGGCTCCCAGAATGTGTTTGTGTGGCTGCTTTTGTTCCCTGAGGACAAGAGGGGGATGGTGGGTCCAGGCGCTCCTTCTGGTCAGTATCTCAACAGTGACTGGCAGAGGAGCTTTCCCAGTCCCCTGTCTGCTTTTCTTCTGGTTGCCTCTCAGTGCTGCCCCACTTGCATGGGTTTGCTGCCCCGGTTCTTTTGAGGCAGTGATATCTCACGTGAGCAGTGCTAGAACTGTCCCGCTTTGTCTGTCAGAGTTGGCGCTGCCAGGAGGGCTCTCCATTTTTCTAAGAATGCTGTGACACTTTGGAGGTACTCCTGGAATCTCCTAGGCAGCTCCTGGAATCTCCTGGATCTCCTGGAAGCTCCTGAATTTCCTGGAATCTCCAGGCAGCTGCATTTACCACCCTTCTACCTTCTGTTTTTCCATGTTTCCTCAGCCACATGGTGGGAATGGCAACCTTCGCTGTCTATTAAAGAGTAGTAAGAAGAGGAGTTTTCTTCTAAAGTAAGTGAGAGGACATGGAAGGCAAGAGCAATGACTATACACACATACAGTAATTTCTCCCTGTGTGTGCATGTACACATGTGCACAAACTATGTATATCAGCAGCACAATTTGTCTAAGGTCAGTATATTCCTTAGCAAAGCCCAGATCCTGTTTCGGGGAGAAACAAGCCTTGCCAATAGCTGGATTCAATTTATAAGAAACTAGGTGGAAATAATGATGAGGAAATGAGAAAAATAAGCTTTTGATGAAATAATTAATGACTCGTTGTGACACAATCTCACAGCAGCAATCCAAGGCTCAGGGAGATCAGAAGAGCCCATTCGCTGCCAGACAATGCTTACTATGCAAAGCCAAGTAGCCTCCTGTTTGCAATTTAAAATCATAACCATATACATGCACTGCAGTTGGTGGCGGCTTGTTTGTTTTAAGTTCTCCCCTAACGAAGTGAGGGTGCTGCCTTCGCTCCGCATCTGAAGGCGACACGGAGCAGCGGTTCCAGGCAGTTATGCAGCGTGCAAGACAGGTCCAACTCAAAGGCAGCTAAAGCCAGGAAATGAACATTTCAACATGTGTGAATTACTCCACTGCCACCAAAACGAACAGGCTCTGCTGCTTGCAGAGGGAAGTCGGGGATTCCTAAGTGGGGATGTGTGGGGAGGGGCTTCTGAAGAGCCTGCAAAAGGTGTAAGGGAAAGACAAACCCTTTTTCAGCGAAGTTACATTTGCTGTAAAGGAGTCCTCATTGCCTTTGCAGCCCTTTTAGGGACCTTGTTTAGTGGACGTTTAGTGAATGAAGTTGGAAGTCACCGGCCCAAAGTTGTTTTTTTTTTTCAGAGGGCTAAATTCTGTCCTCAGCTACGGTTCCACGTGCCCTTGTGGCAAGCAGGTGCTGAGGTGATTGCAGGGATCCCTTCAGTTCAGCAGCCCCCATGAAGTCCGCATCCCCTCGGCCTCCATCATGCAGGGCATGGGGTGGCAGGGTAGCTCCCTCTGAGCCTGTCCAGGATGGAGTGCACCCGGAGCGCACCCAGTGGGCTCCAAGTGCTATCAGAGGCATTCGGGACATGGGACCAGCAATCAGTGTGACGTGGGCACAGGGACCTCCATGGCGCGTGGCATTGCCCGCCGGGGCCTGGCAGGCCGCCATCCCCGCGCCACGGCGGGCGACTCGCCGGGAGCAGAGGGGCTGGAGGCGGCGGCGCCACTCGCTGGGCCGCTCCGCGGAGCCGCCGTCGAGGGCAGCGGGGGCTCGGGCAGCCGTGGCGGGAGCCAGGCCGCTCCTAATCGCTTCCAGAGGGCCTGCCTTGGGCACGGGCAGCCACTGCTGAGTCATTTTCATGCGGAGTGAGTTATGGCTGTGTTTAAACCCTCTTTATTACTCTTCAGTAATCCAGAGCTCAATCGTGCGTTTTTAATGTTGCTCTTCTAAAGGGCAGATTTATATGTAAAACACTTTACACTTTGGTTTCCTCCTAAATAATAACCAACGTTTTTCTTCTGAGTGCTTTATAACATTAGCTAACTAGTCCTGACAGCACCCTGGTTTTCCATATGCACAGCAGAAAGCCTGGATGAGCTTCATAAGTCTGATGTTTTCAATTCTCATGATTTTATTGTGAGTCCAGGGTGGGCTTTTTCTTCCAGTTTCAGCTCCTGGAAGCACAGCATCACATGACTCTCTCACTTTCCTCCTTACTAGAGGAATTAGAAATTTATTGTTTTTAAAAAAAAAAAAGAGAAAAGCCTGAAAATGCAATCCAAATGCACTGCAAGGAAAATCTGCTCAAAAACCAGATGCCAAACAACAAGAAGCCAAACTGCTGCCATTTTTAAATCTCTGAAGCTTTGCAGCAATCTAAGCCCGCTCTGGTCTTCACCCATGCGTTCTAAGGAAAGAGAGGACTTGGCAGTAAATGAGGCTTCACATTACAAAGAGGCAAAGGAAAATAAAATCATGGATGTTAATATTCTCCATCTCCCATCTCTTGCTTGCTTGTTTCTGATTTTGATCTTGCATGTTCTTTGCTCTCCACATTGTGAGTAGTCACGTTCCTCACAGTGGAAAGGAAAAGCATGCAAATAAATCTTCACTGGAACAGAGCAAATTTTAAATCAAATCAAAATTTTATAAACAAATAAGATCAAGATTTTAAGCTCTACCATCTATTACTATGAGCTTATGGACTGCAGTGGGCCAGGGCATCCAGTTGAGGACTCTCAGTGCTCCTATAACACCACAACCATTACTTATACTGCTACTAGTACTACTAACGAAAAATGTTAGTGTTTGTAATTGAGATCATGGTCTTAGAAAAGTACAAGAAAACACAGCAGACTTTTCTTCCAAAGGCATTGCAGACCAGCCATTTCCACAGTCTATAAAGGAACTGGACAACAGAAGGTGGTTGAATCCCTTTCTGATTTCTGTCCTGGATTTTTTTTCCCCTCTATTAACTTACTGTTTTTGAACTAACCCATTTAATTTCTCTATTTCTCACTGACAGGATGGACAGAGTGTAGGTCAGAGACTGTGGCTACCTAACTATGGGACAGCAGTTTTGATGAGTCTGGCAAGTCCCATGTAACACTTATTGCCATGAAAGTGCAGTTGCTGTTTCACAGCATCTTCCTCTCCTGTAGCATTTTAATTGTGCGTGCAGCTTTTTAAGCCCTTCCCTCTGTTTGCCTACATGTTTACACACTGAATTGGGAAAAGGACTCAAGGTGGAATCAAAAGAAGCAGTGGTTTCAGTCCTGCGGCCCCGCCGCTGTGTTACCGCACCTTCAGATGTCTGGCTGCCAGCAGAAGCCGCGGAGGAGCTTTCGGTGCCAGCGCATGGAGCTCTGCCACGACGGGGCTGCTGTAAGAGCCGGTGGGAGGGCCAATTGCTTCTTTCAAGTGTTGACCACAAACTCATTTAGACAGGTTTTGTCTAGGAATCTAGGGATTCCTGTATTGCCATCTTCCTGGGATGAATTCTCTACCCACTTCCCTTAAAATAAATCTCTATGATAAGACTGCCTTAATTTTGCTTTGTTTTATTTTTGTTTTTCAGTTTGGTGTGTACAGAAGCAGATGACCCTGGCTTACCTTTGCTGTCATCAAAGGCAGAATGTAAGACCAACAAAAAGGGCTTCTGCCAGTCCCCTTGGGAAATGCCAAAGGAGAGCAAAACTGCAAGAGAGCAGCCAAAGGGGAAACTTTCCAATGGCTCAGAGCAGTTTCATGCTGGAAAAAGAAGACTCTTAAGTGAGTGAAAATTAAGAATGATCCTAAAATGACTGTAGTGAAATTGTATTCCCTGGAAAGTGACCAAGGCTCCAGTTGATAAATTTGCTGATATATAAAAGTGAATTACTAAAAAGTGCAAGTGAGCTAGTACCCACTCCTCTGGGCACTGAGCTGATTCCTTCTCCACTTCCCACAGTGTTTTTCCCCTTCTGCTCCCAGGGGCAGAGGAGCTCTAGAGAGGTGCAGCGTTGGCGCAGCTGCCTCACAGCGGGGCGGCCGAGCTCCTCACCTCTGCCACTGCAAAGTCTGCCTCCGAACAGGGAGCAGCAAACCCGCCTTTTTGGACAATACAAGGCGAGAGGAGAATATATTTATGTAGGAGTTGTTTGATGTTTAAATTCAGTTTCTAACCAACTGGGCATTTGTTGTTGCCTTTGTTCTGTCACAGAAGGAAAGATGAGATATCAAGTCAGAAGAGAGCAGTTACATTATATGGACTGATAAAAAGTCATTCTGAGCAGATAGACAAGAGACATGTTTATGTATATCAGGTGGCTGTTGCCGTCTGTATACTTGTGTGTTCCATGATGAAATACACGGGAATTTGAAAGTCCAAGTGATGGAAGCGTTTGCCACCACATCCAGGCAAGTGTTCAATCTTTCTGGAGGAAACTTCGGAGAAGTCTGAGCTAGAGACAGGGCTATTGATTAATTGCCTAGGTTTAGGTAGGTAGTTAGTCTTCCTGACTTCATGCCTCAATTGCCTGTATCAAAAAGAAGATAATGAAGCTTCTGTCCCTCACAGGGCTTCAAAATAAAACAACATTAAGGAATATGGAGTACATGGATAGTGTAGTGTAGGAGGTGGGTTATATTTACAAGATAAACAGCTAACTCACTAGGGAACAATTTCAGAAAATCCCTTGCTCTACAGAGGCATGGGAAAGGGACAGACATGGTAGTGATTCAACCGGTTGGGCGCCTCAGTGTCATTCCTTGATAGATTTACCATGCAATTTTGGTTTGTTTTCACCTCTGTAGTCCTTCTGAGGATGATTCTTGCTGTGATGATTTAACACACACCTTACAATATAGCAGACCAAGGCATTGGATTGAAAGATTTATGTGGCAGATTCTACAACATAAGTGCCAGGCAGGGTGCTCTCCACAGCTTCCCGCATTAGTTCAGGCACTTGGTCTAATTGTGGTGAAAGGCAAGGGCAGCCCCCATGCAGTGGGCAGTAGTTTAATCCACTGTTTCATGCACTTTTATTTACTGCAGAGGCAATTTGTTTCTTGTACAGCTTTACTCCTCCAGCAGCTCTTCCAGCAGTTTAAATAAGCCAAGCTCCAGTGTTTGGACATTGACCTGCTTTCTACTTGTTTGTTTAGTGAAACTGCCGCATAACTGACCCAGCAGAGTCCGGAGTTATAAACAAACTTTGACTGTAGAGTGTGTGTTTAGTTCAGCTTTCACCTTGACACACAGCCTTTGCTTTCTGGAGGCGCAGAGATACTCTCTCATCCGCCTGCCATTCGCAGAATGCGCAAGTTCTTCTGCAGTAAAACAAGGAAAGGGCAGCAAACACAGCCGTGACATGCCAGGCTCTTTAATAGAGTGTGTGATTAACTTACAATCTATTCATGCTAATTCACGTAAGTATTAAGCTTCTTCATACCTTTGTGATCTGTAAAGTTGTTGTGGACAGGCTGGCTGCTGATGTCATTTATGTCACTGTAAATCCAAAGCAACTCCCTTGACAACAGCTCTTAAGATAGGTCTCCATCAGCGTCCCTAATAATTAATTTGTCCAACAGAAGATTTTTGTCCTTTGAACTTGTGAGGTCAAGTCTGTTTGTTTATAGTGTGTGGTGATTTTTTTTGAGGCAGAAGTATTTGCCAAGGCTACAAATATTTCAATCCATCTGAATTTTCTGGCATATAAATTCTGTTCTTTTTGAATGTTTCAATCTGAACACATCACCTGCCTTGAAAATGTCAAATATGGTTTATAATCTCAAGTTGAAACCATTGAGAACAATCCAGATAAGTTTAGACAAGAAGATAGTTATGATATCAATTCTGAGATCTATGTCAAATAAGTGGCAACTGTAAGCAACTGACTAATATCAATACCAGGAAATGACCACTATTGCCCAAAGTTAGCAATGCCTTTCAGAAATAAGTCTTTCAGGAAATTGTTGAGGCTTCTTGTGTACTGACTTGAAGAAGCAGTCAGTGGTGCAGATGCCTGCCTGGAAAAAATGTTAAAAACTATATGTGTGCATCAATAAATTCATTCAGAGACTTTTTTCCTAAAGGGATTCCCTGCAGGGGAGCTATTATACATGTTCTAGCCTGAAACTCGAGCTGGCCAGAGAATGGAAATTGTGTTTCACAGACAATTTTGAGATTTTGAAATTTGTTTTCATTCCAATTCAGAACAAAACCTCAAAATGTTGAAATTCTCCACAAAGGAAAATTCCATAAAAATAAATAGTTTGGGGTATTTAGATCATTTTAGTTTTTTAAACGCATATAGTATATAAAGTCAAAAATCCAAACATTTTATTTCAAAGATCATTGGCATTTCCACTAAGAAAAAGTTGGTGAAGATAATAGCTTCACAAGCCATTTTGATTGTGAAAAGATGACATTTACTCCATTAACTAATTTTCCATCTGAAATTCATTAGAGATCCTATTGCCATGTTCTCCAGACCTTTTGCCGTGCAACAGCTGTAAGTGCAGCACATGAGGCGGGCGTGCTCACGTGTGCCCTTGCACTGGGCCTGGAAGGTCCCCACA
>JAUBOD010000907.1:3919999-3947123 GCA_032353885.1 Nothura maculosa
CCATGGTGAATTTAGGACCATTTAATGATCAGTAATGTCAATAGCCTCTATCTTAGCCCTCAAAAGGGACACCAGTTGTGTGCTTTCCCTGCCCCTGCTGGATTTTTAGAAGACTTACCCTGCTTCATGGTTATCTGAATAGAAGTGAATTATGTTTTTTGTCTGTGCCCGAGTATGAACTATTAACTGCATTTCATTCAGTGCTATTTCCACTTGTGATCCACCACAGTGTATTGGAATGGGTGCTGTGTCATGCCATGCACTTGTAGCATGATTGCTCATGGGGGCTGCCAGCTGCTGCTTTGCTATCTGCCCTGCTCAGGGAAAATGGATTGCCAGTGTGTTCCTGTGGATAATTTCTGGATTGATCCCAGCTGGATCAGTCGCTGTCTTACTGTCCCAAGCCTCCTCTTGCTACCGTTCTTCCATTGCTTCAGGAAACTAGGCATTTGTTCTGACCCAACTACTGCACTCCCCTCCTCCACAGGAGCTCCTACAAAATGGATGGAGCTTCACGGGTGCCATTGCCTTTTTGCCTCTGGTAAGTAAGGCACATTTGGTGTGTGTCATGGGCAATGACAGCAGCAGGTGATCAGGTTATTGGATGACAAACCTGGTCACACAGGTCTAGTGAGATTCTTTCCCTGCATAAGGCGTGCGGAGGAGGAGAGCTTTTTGGTCCCTATTACATGTACACAAAGCCAGACTGTTGTCTGCAAGTGGGACATTTGGACTTAGAGTGTAATTCTGGACTATGTTTTTCTCCTTGAGATGTTTCTGAACTGCAGTCAGCATGCTCCCCACTAGAAAGTGACATGTTGGAGCCACCCTCTCTTGTTGAAAACTTGGTAGAATGTCTGTACAGTATTATGGTCACTAAAATATGTCTAAGCCTAATTGGTTACATATGGGATTGATTGCTTTAATATAAAGAACTGAATGCACTGAAGACCTGCCAGAGGTTATGGAGAAGATCAAAGGAGGTCAGATGAAAGGCCAGTGCAGCTTTCGCGAGAGCAGTTGTGCTCGTGTGCACTTTGGAGGCAGGGTCCTGCCAGCTGCCATGGCTGTGATGTTTCATGGGGCACACGTAGACAGGCCTTGTTGCCAGGGCCTGCACTTGACAGCTGTGTCCATCCTTGCGTGGAAACATTATGTCCTGGGCAGACGCATGGTTTGGTTTTCAGCTGAGCCAACAATTCAATGCAAAAGCTCAAATGCTTCAGTCCTCTGGGAAGTAAGAATCTCACTTGGGACATTTATAAGTTAAACATCTTAAACAATTGTCAGAAGCTCCATAAAAACATGAAGAAAGAGGCACCAACCTTCCTGGTAATGCTGCCAACCTCCCCTTTCCCTAGTGACGTCCTTGCAGAGCTGTTACACCACGTAGTCCCCCCACGCAATAGCCCCACTTTAAGGCCAGGAATTTGCTATTTATGAAGAGAAGACATTGCAGTGTGTGTTTGAGCCTCCTGGGCACAGAGCCCTTTGGGCTTTGTACAGTATGTCACTTGACTTCGTAGCCTGCTCGGCTGTAATTGTGTGGTGCAGCTCCACAGTACTGTTATACCTGGTATAAATCAGTTTTGGAAGTAGATCTAGTGGAATTCTGATAATATGCATACATTAACATGAGACGTATCTCTATGCCAAAAAAATGCCATGAACTTACTTTTACAATCAGTTAATTGTATCAGCTGTTCTGGGTTGGTTCGTTGCTATCTCAAAGCATCTAAAGCAGCTGTAGTCAGTGTTTGAAAGCTGGGAGTACTGCTGTGTCTGGAGCAAGGACGGTTTCAGTGCAGAGCTTCAGCAAACAGCACAAAGCAAGAACAAGGCATCAGCTCCTATGGAGGACATGGCCAGCAGAGACTCCCCCTCTGTTCACTGTCCAGTCGACAACTCGTACATCTAAAGAGCTTTTCTGAGGCTCAGCCTGTGCAATGGGAGATGCAAGACACAGCCTTCCATTGGGCACACGCAAGGCGAAGGATCCACTCTGAGACTTGGGCTCAGTCTCCACTTAACAGGTCACGGACATTGACACTGCTCAGGAAGGAGGAAGGCAGCACACCCTGGAGCAAGGTGACTGCACCAGCAAGGACATTTGTGCAAGCAGCTGCACTCACAGGTGAGTCTGTCCTTGTGCTGTGCACTGTGCTGGCAAACCCTCAGGTGAGGCTGAAGTGACTGTCCCTGAGGAGCTATCACGGGCTTGACTTACTGGGTAAGTCACGAATTGTCACCTTCCATCTTGCCAAGCTGTCCCTAGCTGGGGGAACATGAGGAAGAAGGGACATGTCTCCAGGTTGTAATGGCATTGAGTAACCTCGTGAGGAACCTGAGTCTCCTCTTCTTGCTTTCCAGCAAGCGTAGGTAAGGCTGAAGAGAGTGAGGTGTGGGCTAGAGGAGCAGAACCTCTCCAGCAGTCAGGTTTGCCTGCACCAGCTTCCCAAAGACTTTTGGAGCACTTCCCACCTGCATGAAAGGCTCAATGCCTGGCCCTGGACAGTTTATGGCTTCCCTAATAGATTCCAAATGAATTATCCTCTCCTATTACATATACGAGGAGTTCTTGAGATAAACACAATCCCTGTAATTATGGTGCTTCTGTTAGCAAATTGGACCAAGCTGAGCCAAAGGGTCTTACCAAGGTATTAAATGTTGCTGCATTATATGCTTTTATTTTCTTTTCCTCAAAACTGCCCAACTGAGAGAACTCAACCACTCTCACAAAGTGAAATACCTGGCAGTGTGCTGGGAGGGCAGCTGCCTTGTCTAGAGTGTCTAGATTCCTGTCCAAAATTCTCTGAAAATTCATGGGAAAAAGGATTTGATGGCTCAGGACCCTTAAACATAGCTCCCCTTTGCCTGAATTTATGAGTGAATTTTAAAGCCTTTTATTTCCTCAAATAACAGTGTGTATTTAGACACCTGTAAAAAAAAAAAAAAAAATGCCCACTTGGCACTGGCCTGCACAAGACGGCTCATTAAGGACCTGCCTTGACGCCCTGGCAGAGGTTGGCAGAGTGCTGAGCACTCAAAAATTGCCTCTTTAGCTCCAATTCTGTTTGTTTTCTCATCTTTATAGAGCAAGCCATTTAAAAGCTGCCTTCTGAAGGGCCGCTTACTAAAAACTACCAAACACTCAATAACACTGAGTGGTGACTCAAATCAGTATTACTTTTCTGCTGTGAACTGCTCAGCGAAGCCAAGTCGCGTTCCCGGCCTGTGTGTGTGTGACTGAACTGCGCCTGCCGTCCTGGCGTAGGGCAGAGACAGGGGTGTCTCATAAGTGATGAGAAATAACTCCATTGTGGGCAGAATCCATGAATTGCAACCAGCTCTTTTGATGCTTCATTAGTTAGTGCTAATCTAGTGAGAGTGCCCTGATGGGTTTCAGCAGGGCTAGAGGGAGGGAGGGTGTGCGGTGCCGGTGGGGCTGGGGGCTGCTGTGCTGCTGGGGCTGGGTGTATCTCGGTGCTGCTGCCAGGGCTGCTCTACGTTGCCACCAGTTAGCCAAGGAGGAGCTGCTTGTCTCTGTGGGACACTGCCACTCTTGTCAAATCTTCGACAGCGACATATTTTGGGCTGTCAGCTCTTCATTGTGAAGAAGGAGATCCTGATATGTAGGTATTCCTATAAAGCATATCTAAGATACTGGCAATAATCTGCTGGGGAGGGGAAGGCTCTCGCTCTAGGTGGTGGAGAATACAGTCAAGGATGAGCCACCTACCATGAAGTATGTGGCTGTGGTGTCCCCTTGCAAACAAGAGAAAGGCACCCCTTCAGAGATTATAATGGCAGCAGCAGACTGGCCTGGTGATGTTCTTGCAGCTCCTGCCCTCTTCCAGCAGATTCCTGTGCCCAGCCTGTTTGTGCTGTTGACACAAACGGTGGGAGCCCCTTGCTCCCAAACAAGAAGTTTAGGTACAACAAGCAGTTTTCTGTCAAGATGTCCCCTGCTTAGTAAAGAGGGTGAACTCTCTGCACAGGAGCTCAGACACCTTCTCTCAGAAACTTGGAAACCTTCCTGTGCTTTTTGTGCTCAGGGGCACCAAGTAAGGGAACTGCGCGTTGAGCTTGCACCTTTGCCTACCATTGCCTATAGCCTGGCCTGGGCTCCCAAGAGACACATCTGCTCCAGTGCCCACTGCACCACGTCTTGTTGAGCCCTGGAGCTTTCACTTAACATTTCCATTTTTTAATATGAACCTTTAATGCAACTAAGAGCCATTCAGTTTGTCCTGTGTATATCTCATGGTCTGCTGCAAAGCATGGTTAAACTAAGAAAATACTGGCCAAAATAGTGGTCCAAAGGAAGCAACAATTATGTATCTATTGTCTGATTGCTGCTTTTTTTGCAGCAGAGATGACTCCTTGACATTAGGCCTATGGAGTCTGCCCGTTAATAGTAGTTTTAAATGGTCAAGAGGTTACAGCAGTAAGGAATGTTAGTAAAAATGTCTCTGTGGAGTTTAAACAACCAGTATTTTAGACAGGGCTTGGTGGGTTACTGTCCCTGCACAAACAACGAGAATGTGAGAGTCTGGGCTGGGAAATACTTAAACTGTTTGGAAAAACTTGTTTTGTGCAGCTTGAGAGTGTCCCTGGAGGCTGTGGCCCAATGCCATGACTCCTGGTAAAGGCTGGGCTGCAGTAACAATGAAGCTTTTATGGGGAAGCTGGAGTACAATCAGAAACTTTTTGGTCCCGAGGGATTATGGGGAGGGGAGTTCCTGGGTTCAAGATGTCTGGCACATTATGCACATTTCCACCAGGATTTGGGGGTGTTCTATGGCATGCAAGGTATGCAAATTGCTAAATGTGTTTTCAATTTTGCTGTGTTGTGCTGTCTTTGTTGGGTGATCATTTTCTCTCCAGTGGAGCCAGAAGAGAAGATGGGCTAATAGTGTGAGAAGTGTCTAGTTGTCTCACAAACAGTGGTGATCTATGGGCAGCTTATATTTTGGGTTCTCTAGCATGCTCCCAACTGGGTAGCTACAGAGAACGATCAGCCCTGGGTATTAGCTGATTACATTTCCTCTAGTAAGAAGTGTCTGAAGCAAAAGGCATCTTTGAATGATCAGCCATTCCTTACCAAATTGATCGCAAGTGTGTGCATGGAAACTATCATGTTCCATGTGGCTATTACTTAACTGTAATCATTTGCATGCTCTATATAGCAGATGTCAGCAAGAGGTCTAGCAAGTTACTGAAGTATCCACTCAGTCAGCGTTATAGTGTCAATTCAAACTTTCTTAGAAGGCACCACACTGCTACTATTAGCTTGGAGAGCTTTGGACAGAGAGCATCACCCAGTAGACATAGGCTTCCATTCCTGATGGCATTAAATGGTAGAAGAGACACAGGGCTGGATGGACCCCAAGAACCACTTTTCTTGCACACTGAGAAGTAAGGGAGCACTCATGAGACACAAGGGCTATATGGGCACTGCCGCGACATATCTGTTCTAGGAATACTGAATTTGATCCAATGCCTGTTGACAATCAATTAGAAGATTCCTGCTGATTTCAGTAGACTTTGGAAGGGCCTGTCCAGAGGCTGAGGAGCTGCTCATCAGTGTCATACACATAATTAGTTCCTCGTTAGGCTGCCGCACAGCACTGAGGCTGGTCCTGGTCCCACATGCCCCACACGCAGCTGAGGGCCAGCCGAGCCCTGGGGTCTGTGCAGCTCGGCAAGGGGAACAGGCCTCGCACGAACAGGCTTGGATGTTATTTTTTTATTAAGATTAAAACGAGTTTGTTAGTGAGCTGAGACTGCCTGGAGATTCTAGGATTTGCCCATTTTTATTGTTGCTGCCTTTCTATTTTCTGGACCTTGGAGGAGACAGGGCAGTGAGGGGGCTGGCTTTGCTGCCAGGCTGCCCCTGCTCGGGGCCTCTTCTCCCCGTTCTGGGCATCTTCCCCCTTCCCTTGCTGTGGTTTCACCTCAGGCCTCCCTCCAGTTTGGAAACACTGAATGGCTCTTAATGACAGCAGCACAAACAAAACCCTATAAAGGCAGGGTTTGTGATTTACATGGGGTTAATTACCACAACAAGCATGGTTATTCACTTCTCTAATAAATCCTCAAGACAGGAACAAGTACTAGCTTGACCATCCTGCACATGTATTTTTCTTTTAACTGTATTTGTGAATCTCTATGTGTAGGACACAGAGACAAAATACCACCCATCAGTTAGGTGATAACTTGTTACTGAGCTGAGTAGTCTCCAGACTTCTCATGGCATCACCAAGTGCTTCATTACTTCTGATGCAAAATATACATTATAATGACTTCAGGTATTTTATTTTTGAAGGAAGTGATTATATTGTAAATGATTATTAACTAAGGCAGTCTTATACATTGCTTTGACACCTTCTTGTCACAGGAGGAATATGAAGTCACCATTTGTATCTGCTGAACTGTGATGTCCTGGTCCTTATGTTCATGAGGTTAAACCCTGCAGTGACAAGTGCTAGTGCACACTGTGGAACCATGGTGGGAAGCTGTGCTCCCACTAAGGTGCTACCAGGGCCCTCTCTGCTTAAGTAGGCACTGGTGACAGCAAATGAAAGATTCACCATCTGCTGAAGTAGCTCACTTCTCATCTGTCCTTTTTAGAGAAAGAATAATTGATGTGGAGAAGTGACTTTAGAAGCTTTAGAGGGTTGAGTTTAGGTGATTAATCACTTGAGAAATGTTGTAAAGGCCAATTCCTGAGCCCACTCTATTGCATTCTCAAATATGCAGGGTGCAAAAGGCTTTCCTTCAGTTGATGGTTGGTTGAACCTTAGCTTTGGTGGTGATCTAGGCTTCCAGTGCCCACGTGTGTAGTGTTGACTGTGTCTTTGATTTGCAGGACATTGCAATGTGTCCAGTATGTGCTTGCTCCATGCTGTACCGTACTGATGGGGTCGTTCTGCAGTTCCTCAGGAATGTGTGCCAGATAGCACACTTCATACAATGCAGAAGATTCTGGCGCCTTGATTCGAAGGAAGTCGTTTGTGTTAATGCTTAGGATAATGTGAAACAAGGTGAGCTCTTTACTTTGGAACATGCATTGTACCGTTGATGCACGCAGTAAAGTAAATATAACACACAAAGAATTCACTGTGGTATTTACACCCACCACAAATGCATTCACAAAATAGGATTATTGGCAACCCAGTAAAATAGTCCTGCTTTTAGGCAGAAACCCTATGTGTTCAGTGAAGTGCTCTCCTCAACTTTTCTTGCCATTTATCAACCCAACACATTCCTCCCCATTTTTGTTTAATGCCTTTCATTAATAGTTAAGAAAAAGCTAGGGAAAACAAACACTCTATTTCTGATTGTTTATTCACCAGTCTCTTAGGAACCATAATTACGTCTCCCAGGAATTGTGTGTTTTATCATACTGTATATCTTAAAGAGCCACTTTAGGTAAAATAACAAGGAGTGCCTTATGAAGGAAAATTGGATTCATTTTAAGACTTTTTTAACCCTCCAAAGAATGGTTCTTTGTTTACTTCTTTAGTGCATGTGGCAACTTGCCCAAGTAAATACTATGCTGCATAAATACCAGAGATTGGTATTTATGATATTACATAAACATACTCTGAATAATGAGTCATTGTTGCAAAGAAGAAGAACACAAGCAATATACATTGCTGTAAATGTGTTATTTCTCGTCACAGTACTAAGTGGCACTGAAGCTTGTAGTGCAGAGCAATACTGAGATTGGAAAAGTGCTATCACATTACTTAGCAGATCTGAGCTTACAAAACAGAAAACAACCAAACCAGGAGCCTGATGAGGATAAGAAACATGTCAGATTAGTCATCAGTATGTAGGGATTGGACCTTACCAATTACGTACATTTTGGGACTGACTGGTAAAAGCTTTATTGCTCTTTAAATTAAAAACTCATCCAATGCATTCATACAAATGTATATTGGCCTTGGAGTTACAGCAGTGCAATGCACACCTCCATGCGGTTCCTGGCCTGTGGTAATACTTGAGTCAACTTATTAAGGCAACGGGATGTTGATATTGTGCAGCCACGCTTTCAAGTGATTTTATTTCTCAGAGTCTCAGCTACACTTCTCTAAAGTATTTACTGGCAGTTCAAAAAACTTCCTTGAGTGAAGAGGTTTATGTGACTGAAGGATGTGCTGTGCCACAGCCATTGGCAGCTTCTCTGCTACGTGAGGCTCAGACCCGAGCAATTAAAATCCAAAAGGGAAGATGCATATGCTCTTCTCAAGCTAGCGGAGTGTTAACCAGCTCGTTGTTTTTCAGATCTGTATTTGTAGTCTTCTCAGCCCAGGCAGCAAAACCAAGATACACCAATATCCTCAAAGAGCAATTGAAACATTCTTGTAAAGGGATGATGATGAAAATTGTTATCCATAGCAACGTAATACCCTGTGTATTTTAGGTTTTGTTTTTTTAAATCTGACAGTAGCTGTTCAGGAGCTTTTTTGCACAGTTTAGGAGAGAACATAGTTAATCAGAGAACAGAACAAATGCTATTGATCTGCAGAGGACCCAAATGCATGATGTATATTTTTTTTCAGATTCTGCTAGCAAGCTTGGGAATGACTGTGACACTTTCTATGCCATGAAGGATGACAGAAAACATGTGCCTGAGACATCTGCACAGACAGTTGGTCAGAGGACTGCTGATCCAAGCATAAAGTTGCACCTTTGAGGTATACCTCTATTAACTATTTTCTCAGTGGGGGGGGGAAAGTTTATTATATATGTCAGCAAAGCTGACAAGGCAAGAATTGTGGTCAAATATCAAATCCATTCGCAGTGCTATTATAAAATCAGTGACTCTGAAGCCTCCTGTTCTTGCACTTGATGCTGATCAAACACTTTGGGAAATCATGCTGAGACATCATTCCTTTGTTTCGATGTTGAAACCATGCCAATTATCTTAACAAACATACACAAATCTATCCCAGATAGTCAGTTTTCCTCTGAATTCCTCCTTTGCATTTTTGAGGGGCTACTATTCTCTTTCTGAACAGTCATATGACTGACCAAGCTCAGCACCAAAGTCTGGTTTCAACAGGCCCCATCCAAGCTCCACAGAAGTCAGTGAGAAGGCTTGGATGGACATCTGTAATTTTGACCTAGACCCAGTGATGCTAGAGAATATCTGAGGAGACAGAAGAAAATGGCTTGGTCAGCTTTAGGGCTTTTTCCTCATGTCTTTTGAAAGGAACAAACACGTGGATTTTGTTCGGAATTTCTCAGAGGGCGGCTTTGTGCTCCCAGTGAGCAGTGTTGTAGCTGTGTGCCTCTGTCATGAAGGGAAAGCAATTCTGAGCTTACACACTTAAACATCCCTTTTCAGTGTAGCTCATTGTAAAGGAACTGATAGTCACCAATCTCTTCCCTAAATCACTTTCCTGCTATTTATAAGAAGACATTCATATACTTCACATAGGAATGATGATTAGACTGACAGAGAATGATAGCACTAATAGTTAATTTGCTTATTTATTCATTTAAATGAATATGAAGATCAAGACATTTTTCCATGAACTGAAGTAGCTGCCAAACCACAGATTCGCCTGTAACTTTTAATTTGTCTTTTCTCATCCCTTTGTTGTGCACAAAAGGGTGCAGCCATAGTTCCACTGACAGTGACTTTGAAAGTGGCAGTGCTCTGTAACACCTTCCAAAGAGCAAAACAGACAGGAGCCTGAACTTCAGTATTTTACTTCTGCATAAGTAACCTGCATGCCCATGATCGCAGCACTCTCTATTTGTGTTAGTGTGAAAGTGCTGAGAGAAAAATTAACACGTAGCATTTCTTAAAAGGAAATACCTTCGAAGAGGGCCTTATAACTTGAAGATGATAGCAGTGCTGCTTCCTTCTGCCACTCCCCATGTATGCAAATAAAGCAAATTCTATCTCGCAACTTCACCCATTGTTCTATGTACAATAATTGGCATTTTTCAGATATCTTTTCTATTACTTTTTGAAGATCTTTCTATTATTCTAAAGTTCTAACAAGACAATGCTATGTGTTAATTAAACTTGTCTGATGGGAAAAGAGGGAGACATCCAGTTACCATAGCAAGATACTCATCTCTTCTCAACAAGCTCTACATGAGAATTCTTGGATTTCAAGTCTGATGCATGGATATGTACATCCCCTGCATCTCCGTTATCCTGAGGAGTAAAAACAATTCAGAGTAAAGTTTCTCTGCTACATAGTCACTATTTATTTATAAAATACTTTAAAGATTCTCTGATCTTAGGGCTGTATGGGCTACATCCATAAATATATCATGTTAAATCAAGACATGCATAACTATAGATGCATGTAAACATAAAAAAATGCAAAGCAATTTTTGCCTTACTATGGTTCTTTGAGTCTTAGTACACTTTTTATGAATTGCATTTTCATTCTACAGTCTGTAGATCATGAGCCCTGCATCATTGCCAGAGGATCAGAGATTTACCGCAGACATAAAGTGGAAACTGAAAAGGAAATGCTGGTGAGGCAGGAGATCCTGAGGCTGAAAAGCATGTGCATAAGAAAACATACCCAAATAACCTCCTTACCTGAATGCTCAGGGGCTATGTCCTTCTTGCCTCCTCCCGAAAGAGTCATATGGCAGAAGAGTCACCTTGCCTGCCTGCCTCCCTCTGGAGGGAGGAGGGGCAGGGACAGCACCAGCAAACGTGCAGTTTTGTAGTGGCTTCAGCCATTCGTGCTCAGCATAGCCCTATTCTGTCTGTTTTTCTCTGTCTGGGGGTGCAGAGCCACTGCAAGTAGTCACTGTAGTCCCCTTAGACTGTTCATCACTTGCTGGGGCAACATGGTACCCAAACATTAGCGCTTGTGTTTCTCTAGGTCTGGATTTGGACATAGGAGTCATAGGGATGGCTAGTATTTGTGACTGTGACTCTTCTTACATGGTCTTGACCACTTTGTTGAGCTGTAGCAACTCACTCTGGTGTCCTTGCACACAATGCTGACAATATTCCTTTCTTGGAGAGCATTCAGCACTGCCTAGTCTCTCCAGGGCACCAGCACAGGATGACCCTTCCACCTTGTCCACCACAGTTCACTAAGGACACTTGACTTTGGCTCAGCATCTGTGTAGTGACCCTCCAGTGTCTCTAGACCTTCTAGAATCACTGCATCAGTCTTAGATGATCCCTCCTAGTCTTTCAGCCAAATGTATTCCTGGATATGCTGCTCAAAGTGTCTTGGATTCAGCACAGGTGAAATAAAAACACACGGAGAAGTTCCATAAGAAAGGGCAGACCAATGAGTATGTTATCTGTGGATGTCTATGTACAGCTTTTCCTAGTGTTCTTTGTAGCTCCGGGGTTGCATAGGATTGTGCTCTTAAATTTCTAAATGCAAACATGCTGGAAAATTACTTTTTTCAGTCAGATACTATGCAATTGATGCAGATCTGATGTATGTTTTAGTGTAAGACCAGATAAAGGTATATCATCATATATATTCTTGTTGCACAAAAGCTTCTGTTGTTCAGGACCTTCTAGGATTTGCCCAGTGCCTGTGAGGTGGCTTGTCTGTCACATTTCAGTCCTTGACAGGAAATTTAGTAGAGTATCTGAAGAGAAGCTTAATGCCAGTGCAAAAAGTGTTCAGTAACTCTACAAGATTTTTTTTACACCAGAGATGTATAAGAGCAGTCTTAGCTGGGTAATAAAGTACAACAGTGGCCCGGATTCCTTCATAAATAACATAAATTGATATAGTTGAAAATACTAAAATATGCATTCTTCGGAGAGTAGTTGTAGGCTAGAGCTTGCAATGTCACCAGTATGAGCAAATCTAAGAATAACACATTTACTTGTGTGTTCCCTGCAGGGTATTTTCTGGAAAAAAAGTACTATAGATGAGTTTATGTTAGAAAAAAGAAGATTTCTTTTTTTTTTTCATGTCCGAGTCAAGCACAAATCATTCGAGCTCATTAAAGAAGTCAACTGATGAATTTTATTTTTTCCTGTCTGCAAATGCTCTAAATTCTGGCCGCAGTCTGAAAAAAACAGGCAGTGTTCTTTCTTTTGGTTGCATCGGTGTGCTAATAAAAATTCTGCAATCAGATTTTATCTGAGAGATGATTAATTGCATTGTTGCATGAAGGCAAGTAAAATTCAGGTCCATCTTCCATCTTTGCACTTAGCTTTCCATTTTCTTTTTTTCTTTAAAACAAAACGAGAACTTAGCTTATGTCAAGCATGTAGCTGTAACTTGAAACAGGGTCTTTTGAATAAGTGAGTCCAATTTTACCAGGTTACCCCTGTAACCTTAACTACCTTTTTATAAGAAAACTTAGATCAGCGTCATTGATGATAACATGTGAGTCAGAGACGTGTAAGAGACTAGCAGTGTGATAGCCACGCTACAACCACAGGCATCCAGCTAGTATTATTTATGTACCGTCAACAGTGGGACATGCTTAGACTTGAAGGACTAGTGCTGACCTTCCCTTGCTAATCATTTATACACTCCTTGTTTTGAGTGCTCCACCTTAAGGTTTCTCATGACTCACTTTCCCTCTGGAGTGAACAAATAAATCCTGAAGAACTCAATACACTTCCAAGTGTGCAACCCATCCCCTCGAATCGGCTTTGTGCGTGGCAATAGAAGCTCTCCAGGTAGCAGTGCTGTTTGTTGTGGTCTGACCTCAAAGCTGGAGGACCTTCCAAGAGCTGAGAGAATGGTGGTGCTCAAATGGCTCAGGTTGTTTTTGGCCTTTCCAGCTGAAAACCAAGCCAACACTTTCATAGGCGCTCGAAGGGAGGAATATGGCTCCTTCGGAGACAATGAAGTTGGACATTTAGAGTTTACCCTCCAAACAGGGAACCTCAGACATTCAAGTAGACACTTTGACCATGATCAAAGCTTAATGAAGATCTGTCTGCTAACTGGGGCTGCTCATGCTGGCATCCTCACTTCCTTTGTAGTGCTTGTACTGCTGCTGTACTTTGTATGAGAAGTAAACATAAATGGTTTAAAATGCTTTGAACGCATGGAGAATGAACAAGGATGAGTGTTAGGAATAGTATGACCATATTATGGAATGCAGGGATGCAGTTCGTAAGTGGAATTGAAGAAACTTAGGGGAAGAGGCAGAGTTGAGAGAAGAGGACATTACTACAAGATGATGCATGGAAATGCCATCTCGTCTCTGTCCCTTCCTTGTTTACCTCTTTCCTGAGGAGTTTTGGGAAGCAGTGTGGGAGGGAAGGACATGCCAGTTGGAAGGTTCAAGGGGAGCTCTGGGGAGGGTTGGGCTGCATGAGGCCAAGCGTGACTTGATCTAAAATGCTAAGAGAACTGCTACCCTAATGGTCTCTGATCTAGATATATCTAATGGGATGTAACTTTGCCACAGCATTCCCAGGGGAGCAATGTTAGAAGTAGGACACCGTGGGTTGGTCCAACATGAGGGAATAACTTAAACTGCAGGGTTGTGATGCAGAGGAGGATGTGGTTCTTCTAATTCCTTCCCTATCTCCCATTGTTTCCTCCAAGGCGCACGCAAAATCCTCCTCTGCCCCTCCCGCCCAGCCCAGCTTTGCTCGTCTCCTCTTAGCTGGGCTTTTATCCTTCTCCTCTTGCAAAGCCAAGCAGTCACCAATATAAACCCACACCCACTGCAGTGGAGGGTTTCACATGTTGAGTTAAATTTGTAAAATTGCCTCCTTTTGGCTATTTCTCCCTATCTGGGACCCATATGTCAAGCAAAACAATTGTTTATGATGAACTAACCCCATTTACAAAGTGCTTCGGCTTGGGGTGGAAGAACAGAAGGGGCAGAAATGGGCTCTACAAAAAAGGTTGTATTTCATGCTGTGCACGCCAGTTTTTGTGGCGCATTTGTTCTCATGAATTTACAGAGCCCAGGTTCTGACTTTCCTCCCCATTCAACAAGAAACCAGGAAGATTTGGAAGTTGTATCTGCACAGCCAGGGATGTAAGGGACCTAACCTGTCCTCTTATTAGCTTTTAAAGACAAATTTTCCCTTGGTGCTGAGGACACTTTATATGTGTTTGTCAGTTGCCACAAGGTCAGGGTTAGATTGCTTCACATCACCAAAATATAAATTTATACATTTGTCCCAGAGCAAAGCTTGAACTTATTGTCTTGTGCAACAGGACAATGTGGAATAAAATTGGAGCCAGGGAGCCAGAGCGGTCTGCAGCGTCTAGGGAGAGGGTGCCCTGATGACCTGATGGGACAGGGACACTGAACACTGCTGAAGTTTTTTTTTTTTTGGTTGTTTGTTTTGTTTCTGTTACCATCAGCATGATCTCAAAGGGTTTTTTTGCGTGCTAAAGATGCCGCCGTTGGCGCTGAGAGGTGCGGTAAGCAAAGCTGCATCTTTTAATGGAAGTTCCCAGGCTACATGCCAGTACTCTGCAAACAGAAAAATTTATGATCTTTCAGGTACAAATGGGCATGATTTGTGATCCAGAGAAAGATGTGGTTCTTTCTCTTCCTTCTCCCTGTCCCCTTCTGGGCCTTCCAAAGCATGCACAAGTACAGCCCAATGATGTGATCTTCCCATAGCTGGTAAACAATTTTCCTATTCTACATTCCTTGAGTATCTTTAGAAAAACAAAAAAGTAAAATACCCACAGGCATGGGATATTAATCATTCTGTGAAATAGCAGGCTAGTTGCACGGATATAGCTCAAAAGGTCCAGCTGCTCTAATGTTCATCTCAAATCTCTGCTGCTAAATCTCTACTCTTTCGTCATGTACTGCAGTTTATAATATTGTTAACATAGAGCAGTTTGTCAGCTGGAAAGTCAGCTTCTCTCAGAACTTGAAATATATTTTTCCACACTCATCTTGCACCAAAATGCGTGACTGAAGATTGGATCTAATTTTAAGTTCTTGTATGGTGCTGAGAAGTGCTGGAGAGACTCCCCACAGATTTAAGCTCTGCAGACAGGTGCAGATGCTGCGGCGTTGGACCCATGCAGGGTGCACAACCTCATGCGCTGAGCCGCGCCATATAGCTTGGTAAGACCAGGCATCTGCAGAGCAACGTTTTTCAGAAACCTCCTTGGATTTGACAATGAAGAGCAGGAATGTTCTGTGGTCTTGTGGTGCCAGTGACAATACGACCATGCTCCAGCCAGCTGCCATCCATGTTGCAATATTAAATAAATAAAGACACATCATGTCCAGCAGCAGCCCCAAGGTGTGCCGGGAACAAGTGTGCCAAACACAGTGATTTATAACAAGCAATTTAAAGTCCTGTTCTTTCGACAGCCAGCTCAGAGAGAAGTATTTGTGGCTTTCTGAATGGCCCAATAGTTCCTCAAGTCTCTGGAACTGTGAACAAGAGAGATTTCCCTATGAGTTTGATACTACCATTTCTTTCTTTTTTTTTCCCCCTTGTAGTGATCATATAAAGCATGTGAATCTTGGAGGAAAAGAAAGAGAGATGCAGAAGTGTTGTCACTCAGTTGTATTTACGAAGTCCTGTACTAAGCTCTCTCTCTTCCTAACTCGTAAAAACACTGCATGCTTTTTTTGTTTGAGGATCTTAAAACGTCTTTCAGACCAAGTTTTGAGGGAGCAGCAATATTTTTATTAGCCCAACTGTTAGATAAACAAAAGTGTTGGGCACTGAAGTGCTTTTATTCATTCTAAAGTAATCTGTTCTAGATGCAGCAATCTTCAAAGCAAAATGAGGGCTAAGAAATGCTCTTAATTTGGCTGACCAGTGCAAAGTCCTTTGCTTCTCATAGTCTCCTGATGAAGCAACTGTTTTTTATTGAGATTACTGGTAGGTACCTGGAGCACTGAGAATGAACTGGCGCTCTCAAGGCTACACGCCAATGCTGTGGAAGTCAGAGACTCCCTGGCTTTGCTAGGTCCACAAGAACCTCACTTTTCCTTATTGTAGCCAGCAAGATTTTGGAATACTTTTATATAAAGCTCTGGTTTTTTTTCTGGGATGTTAATGTTGGCAGGTGAGTCTTTTCCATCTACCTTTTCCAGAAAATTAAAGTTATTCTGAAAAGGGAATTAAGTAAGGAAGATTTACTACAGCTTTAAAAAGCCAGAACTTGCAATGCAGAACCCCAAAGGAATGCTTTGTGATCCAAACTATAGTTGCATATCATTTTGCTGGCAATATCTACTTATTCCCAGCCTTTCCATGTTTCTTCCTAGGATATTAGCATGGATTTAATCATCAGTTAAAACACCCAGCAAGACAAAACTTGCTGCTAAAAGTAAGTTGTTTGAAAAGGACATCAACATATTTATCTTTCATTTTCAGTGTTTTTATTTGCAGCATTGATAATAATACGGGTTATGTTGGTTACCTGGGTGGTAACAAGGGCAAAATTCGGAAGTATTTCACACTGGGCGTGGATGAGCCATCACAGGACAGGTTACACCCCTGTAGGACTGGTTCAAAGTTCATCATTATTTCTGGTTAAATTCTTTATTGACTGTTTCTCTTGCTTTGTGCACTGTTAACCTGCAGGTGATTAGAGATAGCTGCAAGATGTCTCAAAATCAGTCCTAAGGCGAGTTAATAGAAATGTGTGGTGTTCTCCTTGGGCTCAGATAGAGCCATCGCTGTGATGCTCTGGGCCGTTGCTCCGTGGTGACAAGCTGAAGCAGAGCAGCGAGTCTTGGCCCTGCTGTGCAGATGTGCACCATGTGCTCAACCTGAGCCGGGCTGGGTGAGGCCTGCACTGCCCGCAGGGCTGGCAGGGAGCGCTGGTCCCATCAGGGCTGTCACATGCCACGGCACCAGCAGCATTGGCAAGTATTGGTGTGGCCGCCAGGTTCAGGGGGCTCCTGCGAGTCCCTGGCAGACCAAGGTGTCTTTTTAGCAGCATTTTAGCAATCCTGAATTCAAATTCCTGCTTGTCGCACACTAATTGCCTATTACAAGGATTCTTAAATAATAGGTAGAGCCTCCTCTGTCACTCCGCGCTCAAAGTACATGGAGCGCAGAGCCAGCCTGGGTCATTCGTGGACTTCCCACCATTGCAGCTCCCAGAACTGTCCCCAGCAGTGACTGAAACCCTGCAGCGGGACGAGGCTGGGGAAGTTCCCAGGAACATGTTTATTTCTAGTGACCTGCTGTGGTGGCTGCTGTACAACTAGCAAAGAAGGCCATTTCTCATATGGAAATTATTATTTTTCTTTGCTTTTTATCTTTCTAGTTAAAATAAAGTCATTGTGGAGCTGGGGCTCATACAGCTGGCTTCTGTGTGAGAGCAAACACGCACTGTGTGCGCGCAGCCGAGTTCTCAGGGCCGGCGGCTGCAGCTCGCGGTACCAACCAGGCACAGCTGCGGGCTGTGCTTGCCCTGGGCCCTGCGTGCCACCGGCCTCGGCCCCCCAGCAGCCCAGCCATCCGCTGTGTCCTGTGCCAAGGCCAAATCCCGCTGCAGGCCGCTGCCGAAGGCTCCCGGGCCGCAGCGGCGGGAGGTGGTCCTGGGTTCCCAGGGAGGCCTCACGCCCGCGCGGGCGGCCGGGCGAGTCCTGGCGGAGGTGAATCACGAGCGGCAGCGCTGCGGCTGCGTGCGTGCACCGAAACAGCGCCTACAGCTCGCTGCCCCGCGCGCCTTCCTGCCTCCTTCCCCCCAGGGTCCTAACTCCCGACTTTGTTCCTCTATAAACATAATAACAATAATTATTCCCTCATTGGACACATAGCCATCTTCTTTGTTTGCAGGCTTAGATAAATATCATTCAAATCATGGAGCCTGATTCATGAGTCAGGACGGTGGCAGTCCTCCAAAACCTCCTTGCCCATGGAGAGTGTGTTTGTGTGAGAGAGATAGGGAGTTTCACTGTGTGAAGAGTAAGAAACTGGAAGCCAAGTGAATTAAATACAAAGCGGATAATTATGTGTAATTCATTTACTGACTAATGATTGCACCTGGTACAGAGGTTTTTGAATTCATTTGAATCTGCAAAAGTTCTCAAAAACAATTTCCCTGCTACACGATAAAAATATAGGCTGATATTTCATAGTAGATCAGTGTTAGTAGCTTAGTATCATTGTAAGATTCTGGCTTTTGGGCTCATTCCGTATTTTATCCCATGATGTTCCTTTCTTTCTTTTTTTTTTTAAAGTAGCTCTTTTAAATTGACGGTTACTTAGCCCTGTATGTCACTGAAGAGCAACTCCTTCAATCCTCTCCTAACAGCTCTGCAGTGCATCAGCACTTGCTCCAACACTGCAACCAGGAGCAAGCCGAGTTGCTCATGACCCCGATTTCCCTCTGCCACCATCACTAGTGATGAGGGGCTTTTTTCTATTATTCCCATTAGTCACTTGAGTCTGGTGCCACCAGCTCCTCTTGCTGCAGCACTGCCAAGAAGGAACAATCGTTGGCTTCTAAGAGCTAGGTGGATAGCAGATGGAGGATCCAGAGTTGAAGATTTCAATGGGGCAAAACAGATGAGGTGAGTCCCACAAAGCCCAGGGGACCTGTCTGTGTGTCCCCTCTGTGACATTTCTCCTGCCTGGCACGTTCAGCTCCAGGCCCCAGGATGCTGCGAGCTGGACCCAGTGAGTCCCATGCAGGAATGCAGAGCAGAGCCGTGTGAGGGCTTGCAGCTGAAGAGATGCTGCCCAAGATGATGCTGTCGCCAAGCAGCAAAAAAAGCCTTCCAAGTTACACTGCCTGCACTAGGCATGAGCTGCCACCCTGCTCCTGGCCTGTCGACGGACTAAAAGGCAGCTCACCATTATCACTCTCCCCACCAAGAAATGTATGCACATGGTTAATGGTTCATGTCCTCTGTGGGGTTCTTGGTTAACACAAGAGGCCTTTGGCCATGTTTCCTGCAGAGCCTGTCTGAACTATCATTTAACTGGGATCTATTTTTTAATTGTCAAATGAAGCCCAGGGCATGGGAAATGGAACTGTGCCTCTTTTGTGTGAGTGGGAGGGGGTTAAATCTGCTTCACTAGATGAGACTATATATATATATATGTATGATATGTATATATATGATGCCCTTTAATACTGATTTGAGGGAGGGAACAACCTGGGAATGACATACAGGGGAAGGGGGAGATTGCAAATTGCTTTTTGGCTGTGTGAATAGAGACAATAAATCTTGAAGTGATCACACTGAAGGAAAACCCAACAGGCTGACGACACTGTTTTTAATAGCGTTATTTGCACATGCTCCACAGTGCCTCCTTGGAGTTGTCCCAGCATTGGGGTGCAAGAGGCCCCGCATCCCTGTGCACTCGAACACTTCTCCATATGGATGACGGCCACGGTGCCGGGTCTCCCAACCGCCCGGCGCTGCCCGCATGGCCAGGTCGCTGAGCACTGCTGCTTCCTCCGTCTGTGGCAGCCACAGGTAATGAAAACACGGGCAATAAAAATATAACCGTGTGCTACAATATTTTGCTGTGAGTGATTTGTAATTAGAAAAGCCCAAACCAGCTCATCTTGTTCTCCCAAGTATTCCCATTGACTGCAATGGCAGTCAGCATGCACTGCAGTTTTGAACCTGTGCAATCTCTTTCCGATGACGATCTGACAAGCCAGGACAGATTGAAGGCTGGGAGACGTGCAGTGGGATAGGATTGTACCCAGTGCTGGATCCTCACAGTAGATAGAGAGCTGCAGAGCCAGTGAGCTTGATTCAGGGCTGCCTTACTCCAAATTTTCTTTGTAAAAACACCATTGAATCATCAACAAAGTTGAGTTAACTAAAGGAAAAAATGGGACCATTGTGTCTAAGCTTGCAGTGTGCATATGGAAATGGCTAGATCTTTCTTACAGAACAATTGAAATATATCGAATTTTTTTCATCACTTTTTGAAATGTATCAAGAGTATTACAGTGTGTCTAGGCTGAAGTTTTACATGTCAAAAAAATTAAAATATACAATAAAAGCTAGTGCAGAACACTTTAGTAGGTCTAATGTGGTAATTAATATTGCTGAATTCAGGAAAAAAAGGAAGAATAATGAAATCTCAAATCACTTTGAGATGCTAGCATTTCTACCTCAGCTTCATGAACCTAAAATTTAAAAATAAGGTAGGTTACGAACCTAGTCATGGTTTCTTTTCAAGTCGTGAAAATGTACTTGGAGCAATCGAGAAGTGAGTAACTGTGATCTTTCTTCAAGCTCTGGAACAAGCAACCAAAGGCAGCAAGCAAGTTTGCAATTAGTAATTCTAATTATGAAGTGTACACACAAAACAAGGCAGCATTGTAAGTAAAGGCCAAACTCAAATGATGCAATAGACATAGTTGAGCATCACGTAAAGAGGGATGCTTTCTAGCCAATGCAGAGTTATGTCAAGTACTAGTTTGAACTAGCACAAGTTATTGTTCTTGAAAAAGTAATAATTGTGAGTGCAATGTCGAGATCCATGTTGCAGGCTGGGGTATATACACATGCTAAGCTCAACAAATCTGTACAGTGCTATACATGCTACGAGAGAAATTTTACTCCAGCACTGTGGAGCAGTATGGGCTGTGGTTCTGCGAAGGACGTGTGTGCAATAGTGCTGAAGGATTACGTGGTGCAGTCGTTACAGACCTTTTCTCAAATTAAGTCTTGGCTGCAACTAGAGAAGGTGAAGAGACATAATACCTTAGGGAAATGTTTTTATTTATTCTCCTTGGATGCATATATGGCAATCGCCCTTGTAGCATGATCCAGGATGTTGAAAACCATTTCATTATGTTCTATAAATAAAGGCCTGATGTGGTTCAATTGTATCAATTATGCAACTCTTCTAAAGTGGTGTAGTCCAGGGTAAATGCAGGCAAAGGGCACTCCCTTGTACCCACTTCTACTCTGGGCATTTTGAGTATTTACCTGCTCCTTATATACCGCAGAGTGATGAATCTCTCCACTTTTATTTACCACTGCACCACTGACTCCTCTTTGGTCAAGTGCTTTTCCTATGCCCAGATGACACAATAAAATGGAAAATGGAAGTCGAGACACTGCTATG
The DNA here is from genome assembly GCA_032353885.1 of Nothura maculosa. Taxonomy (NCBI): domain Eukaryota; kingdom Metazoa; phylum Chordata; class Aves; order Tinamiformes; family Tinamidae; genus Nothura; species Nothura maculosa. Next base: position 3,940,983 of record JAUBOD010000907.1, read on the forward strand.
TGTTAGACTGTTGTGCAAGACCTAAGTGTGGCTGTACAGTAATTTCGAGCAAAGCATGGGTTTTAAACAATGTTTAAACTGACACCATTATTATGCAATATAATTAATTATGGCTAGAAGGGCATTTGAGGTTAGCTGGCGCTACCTTTGTCCATTTTATAATTATACCAAGAAGAGGATGACTAAGTTGTGCCTAAGCTAATTGTATCCATTTGGTTTTATCCCTTTTTCTTCACCATGGCAAGTCACTTGTGTTCTGCACAGCAAGATTGTGGAGGGCTCAGGATGGGCTTGTGCTGAGCACCGAGCACCCGTGGGCACAGTGCTGGCCCGGTAGCCTCAAGTGATCTTGCAATAGAGTGTTAACAGCAGTGATAATTACAGCCAGTCAAGGTGATAAGCACAAAGCTGTTAGAGTTACTTATGGAAGAGTTAGCCTGAGCTTGCTGTGCTGCTGGAGGTGTCTGTGCAGGAGGATGGAAGCCTTGACACAGGTTGGACGTCCTCTGCAGCGCCCTATGCCCAGTGACACCAGCAGCCCTGCGGCCTCAGCTCCCCACAGTGGCCAGTTACCTGTCTCTTCTGAGTTTGTCATTGGCAGTGTCAGGATGAGAATAGAAAAGCAACAACAGTGATAAGAGATTTACCCTGCAAAGAGACTTGCTAAGACGTCGTCTTGTTCGACTGCAAGGAAAGGCTACAGCTGATGGCTGGAAGCTGGATCGTGCTCATGTGAAACTGAGCTGCCTGCAAGGCTTGACTGCTGTAATTAACAGACAGTTTTTAGAAATTACTGCTAATGCCATTTAATAGAAATACTGCCAATCATTGTTGTTCTTAAATCTTGGTTTGTTCCTTCAGTGCTCATATAAAATGACACAACACGGCTTCACTGGGAAGCAGTGTCTACCTTTGTCACTGATAGGCATCACTACTTATGGGTTTATTTTTTATGATGGTTTATATGGCAAATACAAATTATGAAATTTAAATATATCTCCAGAGAACAACTAGAGGGTCACCTGCCTCCTAAGCAATAACAGTATTAGAGATAGAGAACAGCGTGTTTATCACAATCTGGAATTACTGACCTGCTCCCACGCCTGTTGCAGGCAATGTAGCTTTGCCACTGACGTTGCTTAAGCAGGAGTAAGTTTAAAGGTTTCTGTGAATGGGAAATATGCTCATGTAAGTTCAAGCAGCTCCATCTGGAGCATTTCCCTTGCAGTGTGTACAGCATTGCGCAGAGAACTAATGCACGTTTTTGGTAACAAATTGCCTGAATCATACAGGAGAATATAGATAGATGGGAGATAACTTGCTCTGCTCATATGATTTAGCTCTTATATCATCTAACAATATTTTCACAATATTGCAATACTGACGGAAGAGTTGTTTCTCAAACCTCATCACCCAGAAGGTACCAGCTGAAAGGTTTCTGTTTGATTGCTAAAGAGCAGAAAGCAACAAATGGATATTGACAAATCTTAGATCAGATGTTGATGTTGCACACTTTGGGCTCACTGCCCACCTCCACTTGAGGGATAGGAGAAACCAGACCTGCAGACACACTGATCACCGCCCGCTTCAAGAGTTTCCACTCACCTGCTTGGAAATGAACTCCAGAACCTCACTGCTTTCCACTGACAGCCCAACGAGCCGTGATTCACTGCGCTCCTGTTCACTTCTCTGTGGTGCCTATTTTGTAGACAGAGATTTTTCACAAAAAGACAGATTGTGCCAAAATTGGCCTCCCCGTGGGAAAGGGAATAAAAAGTCCCCTGTTTTGGTCATGGGGAGCAACACAGAGTGGATGCACTATGTAGGTTTGGAAGTCAATGTCATGGGACCACTCAAACCAGCCTCCCTTGCCTCCGGAAAGGGAGATGGACAGGGAAGGGCAAGGCCCAGAATGTGTGGCTGCCCCATCAGTGGGTTTCAGTACTGAGGATATGTGCATTGTCCAACAGCAGTATAATTTAAAGAAGCACCGTGTGGCTTCTGTAGTGAACATGTCTGTGTCTGCTTCTGCATTCGGGAGCCTTGTCAGAAGCCTCCCTGTTGGCTGGCACATTGCATGGCTGTGTCGATGGCGCTGATACTACACTGCTTTTAAAGGTGATGAAGCAGATATGCTAACAAATAATATGCATTTAATTGATCTTCCCTTCCTGCTTAGTTTACTGCTCCCTTCCCTCCATTAATCTAGGCTTTAAAAAACCAAATTGTTCATTTTTCTAGACATCACTCTAGCTGTCCAGAGTGTTGTTGTCTACTAGCTAGAAATAGAGTTACCTTCTCTTCTGAAATGTTACTCCATCCTCCCACACCTTTGTCATCTTTGCTAAGAGGTCCAGACAGCCATCCCCAGGACTTACACCCACTCTGATCCCAACTCACCAGTGCACAAACATGAAAATAGACCTTGTTAAATTGATTGCAATGCTGTTTCCCTGACCTGCATGCTGTGACCTAGGACACTGTAGCTTAGTCTCTCTTCTTATAAGCTTTCCACTTTGTACCAGCACCTTCCTGGGGAAGATAGAGGATGCTGAACAAATATTGATGCAAAAGAGGTTTCAAAAGGAGGTGAAGACAAGACTCATAACTCTGGTACTACAACAGCTAAGTGCTGATGCTATAAATAAAAGGCACCAGGTTGGACGTTTTATTTTGGTTGTATGGTAAACTGTATAGTTAGAGTCAGAATAAGCTTCCTTTGTCAATTTTATTACTTTTCTGATATAAAAAATAAAGAAACCTAAACAAAGAAAACATGAAGGCCTGCCAAGACAACCTGGTTCAGCAACTACACTTAAAAGGGAAGAATTAAGCCTTAAATCAGAAAGTATAAAATAACGAGGTTTCAGTGGAGCAAAGCACCTCCAGAAGGAGCTCTGTTTCATACAGAAGGATCTAGATTAAAAGGAAGCAACAGACAAAACTAGAAATGTCATAACCTTTTTGCTACCAGAATTGCTTTCTTGTTTGCTAGGAAGGCTGAATGCAAAACAGCTACTGAGAAGTAGGAGTATGGCATGGTAACAACAATTAGGAGTATTTTAATGATCATAACAAAAAATGACACAATGTATTAAGTAACTTTTACTAGGTTGAATATAAAACAGAAGCATCAGACAATCCCACTTTTACTTTGCAGCTGATCTCACCAGCAAGTCCTAGGCTTAGCTCTGCAGTGCCAAACCTGGCACGTCCAGCAGGCAGCAACACGTCATTACTGTTGGGTGGAGGTGAATCAACCACCTTCGCTCATGAAGCTCCAGAGGGACCCTCAGACAGTCTGCCAAGGGTGGGTGGGTGAATACGAGTTTTACTTTCTCGCTAGACTCCAATCAAGACACCACACCTTGTGATGGTATCTCTGTAATAAGAAAACAACCTTAAGTGCTATTGTGTCACTGCACACGAAGCAGGAGGGTGACCCGGCAAGTCAGGGTTTCGTTAGTGGTGGCTGCAGCGGGAGCATCGCTTGTGCAGGAGCCCCCAGCCCCCTGCCCTGCCAGCTCTGTGACCACCAGCGCAGCCCACAGCATGGGAGCAGAACTGATAAAAGCTTTCTAGTGCACTAGCGTGGTCATTATTAATACAAATCCAGCACAGAAATAATGTCTCAGTCGCATTAATGTGGTTACAGCAAAGGTTGATAAGATTATATGTATTTTGTTTAATTCCCAAGCTTGCCCAATACTACATGCACGGGTGTTCAGCAGAGCTGTTTTCTCCTGCCACTCCTGCCTTTTCCCTCAATTGCACTTACATTGTCCACCTCCAGCTATAGAGACTGTGTCTGGTCTGCCAAGGCTCTTCCAACCTAAAGTAGTAGTATTATTTTAAATATATGTGGGTCAGGGAGACCTGGCTAGATTTAATGTGTTCTCAAAAAGACTGGAAGCTATTCTCTCTATAGCATCACCCACTAGTTATTATTTATTTCTAATGTGAATGAATTCTGAGTATTCATCACAGGTCCAGTCAAAATAGACCTCAGTAATTTTATGTTTTAGGATCAAAGAACTGAACCTTCTTTCTCAGGCCTTCAAAATGAGCAGAGAAAAAGGCCCTGTCTTAAGTGCACAAATCGCTAGGATGTACCAGATATGACTCCTTAAATAGGAGCAGAAAAAAGGCCCTGTCTTAGATGCGTGAGTCACTATGTATGTACCTCAAATATGCCAAAAAAATTTTCAGTTCAGATCTGAGAAAGACATATTTCTTGGCTTTGTTTTTGATACATGCAGTTCTTGCACATTCTTGTGGTGGCAACTAACATGTTGAGAGGCTTTCTGATGAAACCATTGCTTTGGCCTAAAATGCTGTGAAAGCAATGCCCAAGATCTGGCCTTTCAAACCCAACCCCCTGGCTCACTATTTGCCTCTTATCATGATTTATTTGGCTCAGACAGAAAACCAAAGGTCGCCTTTAGCCCCAGATCTACCCTGGCATGGCCAGCTTGAACAGCCTGCGTGTGCAGGTGTGCAGGGGAGCCCTGTGCGGGCTGTGACACAGCACCAAGGGGGGATACCTGATGGACAAGGTGCTCCAGTGCACAAGGCATGACCTGGACTTACACTGCCATATAATAGTTATGTCTGCCCAGGAGCCCAGGCTGCCAAAGGCTCGGAAAAGCAGCTGCCTGCCATGGAGAAGCCTCGTGCTTTGCTGCTGGGCCTCAGCTTCACCCTTGCAAACATGGGCTGTGAATCCATGGGACCCTCCTGCCTGCAACAGCCCTGGCTACAAATGCGCCAGCGGCGCATGCACCGCAAGAGAAGCAGAGGATGCAGCAATCCTGCTGGAGGCCAGCGCATGAGGATGTTACATGACTCTGGAGACACAGGACACTCCTGTGAGTCACACTTCCAAATCCCGTCTCCCCACCCCCCCAAATCCCAGATGATCCAGCCCTTCTGCAAGGTCCTTGTTGTCAGAAGAGCAATGAACGCTCAGAAAAGGCATGTGATTTAGCCCTTGCCTCTGCACCACTTGGGTTCTGTGACACCAACACAAAACCTGGGCCAAGAATTTAAAAAGAATTTAAAAAAAAAAGGAAAAAAAGTGTATTTGAAAATATGGTCAGAAACAAACAAACAAAACCTCTTATCCAAACAAATCATAGTTAGATCTTGGGTGAGACCATGTTTACAAAGGTTTAGCCAAGCAGCTTGCTTAGAGATACTTCTCCAGCCTTAGCATAACACTAACCAGCCTGGACAAGTGCTACTAGATAACACCTCATTAAAACGCTGTTGTGGTATTTATTTATAGATAGCAATTTATATCACACCCATCATACACACCAATCTGGCAGCTGTGACAGCAAACCAGACTTCTTCTCCCACAGTACTCTGCCCAAATCCACCCCATCTCCCCACTCCTGCCCCAATCGATGCAAATGCATCCCACTTGGTGTCTGGCATGCATGTGGAGCGACACCACTGTCCTTGGGAGAAAGGAACTCTTTGTCTTCTTCATTTATCCAGGCCCACAGGCATCCTCCAAGTGTGCGGGTGAGTATCAAGATGCCACAGCCCCATCAAGAGATGGACACACAAACACACACGTCTAGGGTGCTTCGCAGCTAGGCATGCTTGGGAACCAACAGTCCTCAGACACCTCAGGATAGACTCGCAGCTGACTTTTGTATTTGCAGGAGAATCCAGGTGGCTTTAATATGCACCATGGCTACTAGCAGAGAAGCTTCTCTGCATGTTGTGGACACTGGTGCAATAACCACCTCGATAAACTACCTTATATGAAAGCACAGGGTGAGTCTTCAGTAGGAAAAAAAAATAAAAAGACTGTCAAAAAGAAAAGAGGTTAGATGAGGTAGCTGGAACTGCCAGGGGCAATCTGAAATCAGTTTACATTAGAGCAGGTTGCTCTTGATTTTGCTACAGCAGTTGTCACGCTTGGTAAGAATAACAAGCTATTCATACAGCAGTACCATTGTGCAGCTCAGCACGGGCAGCCTGGTGGAAATAAATACATGCACACGCACTGGGTCGGATGGGACAAATTAGAGAAAGGGGGAAAAAAAAGGCAGTAATTGATGGTGCAAAAAGTTTCCATTTCAGGAATGTGTGCACAGTTGTTTCTAAGAGACCCTTGTCAATACATAA
>JAUBOD010000907.1:3949828-3971188 GCA_032353885.1 Nothura maculosa
TGTCCTCCCCTCCATGTCAGTAGCACCAAATAGCAAGAAAACTGGAGGTAGGATGGCTCCAGGGCACTCAATCCCCTTCCTTTAATCCGGGAGAAGTGATGCTGCTTCCCAATGCTTGGAAACACCCAGTTGCACAAATTCTCTTTTCATCCCACTACCAGGAGCCTAACCTGGCCCCCACATGGTTTTCCCTCTCAGAACTGCATTTCAGGGAGCCAGGAGCTGTCGTCTGCCATGTGTGTGGTGTCTGCTTCCAAAGGTGACCCCGAGCATGTGCTTGGACATGTGTTTGCATATGTGTGTGTGTATATATAGATATATATATATATATACATCCAGCTACCTTGCTGCATGCGGGCACAGGGCCCCGCGGCGTGAGGCTGCTCCAGCACCCTGCGTGCATCCTGGTGCTGGGAACAGCCGCGTGGCACCTACAGGGCCTCAGGCCAGTGCAGCTGAAGGACGTGAGCATTAAGGGTTGCACATGAGAAGCGGTGGTGAGCTGGCAGCTGGCACAGTCCCTGCTTTTCTGATAAGCACTTTAGGTGGCTCATTAATGGGAAAACCTCTTCTAATGAATCCTGCCTGCAGTCAGGAGGTGTAACACAAAGGCTGGGTCTCAGCCCTCTCCTAAACTTGTGCAGGGTGGCTTAAGACAGCTAGGGCTTAGAAATGATCATTCATTGCCAAAAGACACTGGTGGGCAGGGGCCGTGAGGCCTCAAGGGCCCAGTTGCTCAGTCACTCGGAGGAAGGACATTCTCCAACAGCCACATCTGAATTTTAGCTTCTATCTGTGGGTCAGGTTCAGCCACGATGTGGGTGGTTTTGTAAGGCACCCATCAGCAGCTTAGTGGGGTGGCTGTATGCAGGCCAGCCACGCCACAGCTCCCACTGGCACCTTTCCACAGCAAAGATGCATGGGTCTGACTGGGAGGCCAAAGGAGAATTTCCCAGGAGATAAATAATGTCCTATCTGATATTTCAACCTTGGTTGCCTACAGTGTCCTAAGACAGTGGCAAAAATATGAAAGGGTTTTTCTTGTTGAGGTTGTCTCCCAGCTACAAATGCTCCCTGTAGGTTTGGAGATGTTGAAAATAATCTATGAGAATCTATAATATTTTTAATTGCTATTTTTTGTCCAGAATTGGTTTGGGAATGATAGTGATGGCAAGAAAGCTTGGCCAAGCTATTTGTTACAGTAAAGCCATGTTGTACTTTAGATTACTTATTAACAAACAGCAAATGTGCCTCTGCCTTGACCTTTTTTCATTTGAGCAAATATACTCTTCCTGCCCCTTGTAAACAGCATTTACTGGTAACAGATTCATGTACCCCCTCACATCACTGAAGTTGTTAGATTTTGTTCATCTGCGGCAAGGATTTTAGTTAAAATGAGTGTTGCCAGGCTCACTAAGGTTATTAGCAGTAGTGTTAGTCATAACAACACCAGCAGCAATATTCTGGATCACCAAGAACCTGAGAATGTCTAAGCACTTTAAAAATACTAATTAACAAAATTCAATAGGTCTTTTACTCAGAGCTGGAATACTGAAAACGTGGAGCCAAAATGAGCAAAAGGGCCAGTGTGGGAAACTTCAAACATGGCCTGGCCATGGACCGAGTGTCCTCTGCACTTAGATCCATGAACCTGGTGGCCCTTGGGAAGAGCCCGCTCCCAATGACCACCAATACCACTGAAGAACCAAGAATGTGCTGAGAGCCTATGCATGTTTTGTGCCAAGGGACTACAGAGACCCACCCCTTGGCCAGCTTTTATAGCAGCTCTTTCCAATGGAAGAGACAAACACCTGCAAACACAAGAAATCCCTTTGCAGTAGCCGATGACTAATTGTCCTGTCTAATTATTTTCGCGACTTCTCTCCACCTGTACTGAGGTCCAGTGGAGGTCAAGCTGGTGCCCAGGAGTTCACAGAGCTCACCTTAGGGGTTCTGCAGCACCGGCTCCCAAAGCCATTCTGAATCACACAGCATCCACACTCGGTAAACAAGGTGAAAGTTTCATCCAGATACTCCAGCAGCCTGTGATGTCTCTGTAGCAAGGGGTAATTACCTATATTAATTACAGACTCCTCTAGGGTACATTATGTCACTGTACAATGTGGACTGGACATATAAACCAGGCGAGTGACTCTCTTGTTTCTTTAATTTGTTCAAAAACTTACCATTTGTAGGCACAGAAAGGACACAGGCAAAGTCAATCACTGCTTTGTTTGCAGTCGGGATGACGCAGGGCCAAGAGCAACAGCCTCATCATTGGGAGATCCAGGGGCAGGTCCTCACGCTGACACAGAGCGTGCACGTGCCTTAGAGCACGTCATGTAGCTCGTCTGTCCCCATCTGTAAAATTAGGATAATGGTGGTTAATTCATGTTAGAGCCTGAAAGATGTCTGAACAGACAGAAGAATGGAGACTATTGCCACTGAGTCTTAATCTGTCAAGTGTCTTCTAAGAGTTGCTACATAAGCTGTGTCTAGACTGACTTCCCTATGACATGATCATTGGTCTTTGCCTGGTGGGCATCAATCTGCTCTGCAATTCTGCTCTGTGATCACTGGCTGAAGCTGGTTTTCCCTTCAGCACTTCACTACTCACTACTGTTCATTCCACCAGTTCAATCCATCAACCCCTCGCTGCTTCCTCAAGCAGCCCCCAACTCCTGCCTTGAACCACTGAGGTCCTGAAAAAGTCAACGCAAATACACTGACATACTATAGACACTGGACATCAGTACAGGAAACCTTCAGAAGAATAACTAAAAAGGTTATCCCTTTCCTCACTCCCTGAAAATAAAGCAGAAGTTTTGGGCATAACAACTTTTATCCATTTGGTGAATATATCTCTCTGAAAAATATAATTGTTTTCCTGAAAATTTATCACTATGTGAGGTGGCTACTTTGCAGATGAAAGTCTGTGAAGAAATTCTCCAAGAACCTTCTCTATAAATGTGCATGGTGAACAGATGCTCAAACATCACAGCTAAATTCATCCAATTTACTCCATTTAACTCCATCAACTTCTTGAATCTAGCCTCAGAGTTGGATTAGATGTTCTCCAACTCTGCAGTGGAATTTGAAGCATCTCCTTTGCTGACAATAAATTCCAGCATCTCAGATGCTCCTTCTCATCTCCTATGATACCTACTACAATTGTGAAGATGTAAGCCCCAGGGTTGACATTTTGTGCGGTGTTACTCCTGGAGAACGGCAGAGTTCATTTTCCTCTATTTTCCTTTGTCTCAGCTATTCTTCTGCAGAAAAACATTGATGCCACAGAAGTTTTCAGTCATGTGATGCTTAGGAACTTTACTGGGTGTCCCATAGCTGGCATCCCACACAGCACTTTGAAGACCCAGGCTCTGTGTTTTATCCCAGATAGACTGTCTATAAAAGTCTCCAAAACAATTCATGCACAGTCTCTGGCTTGGCAGCTTCCCATCACTTATATGTTACCCTACAGCAGCAGCCGCCTCCAGGCCTGCATTCAGGAGGGGATGGAAGTGACACTGTGTCTCTTCGGGAGCCTTCTTTAGTCAGCAGATCCCAGAACATATAACATGAGTCCAGCAAAGCGGGGGGCTCTGCACAGCCTCCTGGCATAATATTTGGCAAACAGGAGAAGGAAAAAACTCCTCCCTGCCAGACTTCTTGGAGCTCAGGGGGGTTTCTGTGGTGTGAGGCCTGCTCGGCTCTGGGCATGCACCATTGGCCTGCAATGAGCCATAACGTTTTTAGTCACTATAAGAGAAAAGAAATCAAGGTTAGGATGCAAGGAGGGCTGCTGAGAGTCTGAGAGGACATCTCTGCACAGGTGAGCAGGGGTCCTCGCTGCTGGTTCTGAAATGGAGGGGGAAATGCTATCAACAGGGGACAAGACCGAGACATGGGAATGTGGTAAAGGAATTAGGGCCCTAGCAGGTTTCTGAGGTCCTGGACTACAGGATTCCCATGCACATGGGAATGAGGTTCCAGCACTGATAACGTGATGACTTGCATCACCACAGCTTGCTGCATCCCTTCTCCTCACCGCTATCCCTCCATCAGCTGCTGAGGGCAGCTGCCCTGCGGGGCCGCCCGCTCCGCACGGCCTGGCTGTTCGGGCTGCTCCGTCCCGCTGCAAAGTGGTGCAAGAGCTCGTGACCTCATCCAACCCCTCTGCCCTTACCTTCGCCTAGGACCATCCCGAGCACCTGATCCCATGTTGTCGGCAGCTGTCTCCTGTGCTAAGCACATGCCGGGTGACGCTGACGGGTGACAAGGACGTGCAGGGAGCAGAGCCCATGACCCCACACGCCGGCGCTTGCATAGCTGAAGCAGAGGACCCGTGATGACCTGTGCCCAAGGTCTCAGCCTTCTTGTTCCCTACGGCTCTTCCTTGGAGATCCCCCAGCGGCATGAAGGGGGCAGGAAGGCTCCGGAAAGCGCCACAGCTCTGTGTCCTTTTCATGTTTGTTTATGCTCTCTGAATGGGCAGAGGTCTGCGAAGTCGCTGATTCATCAACATATTTGCCATCTGTGGCCACTTCAAATGGAAGCTTGTTCTGACCCAAGGATGATTTACTTTTCTTGGCTCTTCATCTCAAACTGGTGCTGTCTCCATTCCCTCAGACTTCGAGGGATTTGGGCAAAAACAAATATTATTGAATCTCTTGTGAAGTTGTTAACTCTAAACAGTGAAGTATTCAAGTCTCTGACAGAGAAGGAACAAACAGGCAAGAGTTACTCCTGGGAATGACTCCTCTCAGACTACATTCCTATCCATTTTCTCCAACCCCACTGGTCTCCACATGTTTACGATGTCAGTTTGAACTCACTGAAGACAAGAGAGCCTCTGCCACCCAAGGGCTTGGAGCAGGGTCTAGGCTGTGGGCTGGAAACAGTGGTTAAACAGTCAAATACTACACACATCCACGCCAGGCAGAACACGGCCACCTCCTCTCCCATCACCAGAAATGCCTCATTTCCTCCTTTCTCATCCCAACCATCACTAGTACCTGGGTTTTTCTCACAAGTGATTTTGGCTTTAGCCCTATTGCATTTCCAGCCTTCTTTTCTCCAATGTGCCCTCATAATCTTCCGTGCTGATCGACTCTCCCATTATTAATGGTCAGGTCTCACCAAGCAGAGCAAAGCTGTGGTCAGGAGGATCATCCGTCAGGGCATGCTATGTGACACTACTGTGGTCAAGCAGCTGCCCCCTCTTCCCCCCAGCTATGCCTTCCTACTTGTGAAACTGCCCCCTTAGAACCAGAAGAACCCGCTCCTGGGTAAGGCTAGTAGAAATTGGCCTCAAAACGTTGTTATTAGTGCTGACACTGGAGTCCAAAGAGGTGCTGCTCAACCACACCTCCCGCTAACGTCACAGGAGTGGAAGGTGCTCTGCATGCCTCAGTATTAGCCCAAGTGTTATCAAAGGACAAATCATAACCATCACACTAAAATTTTGCAATAACGTCAGTTTAATTAGTAGTGAGAAGAAAAAAAGTCTTCCCAGGCCAGGCGGCAAACTCTATGTTTCTCACGTGATTACTGTCAAATTACTGTCTCCATGAAATAACATCATAAGGCACATTTAATAAGCCCTGGAAGTGTTTATCAGAGCAGCAGCAAAGATCATGACAGATGAGCCAGGATCTTTGCGTATAAAAGAGATGAGTTTTAAGGAGTCAGACTGAAATGCTTACGACAAGACTTTGATTGATTGAACTCTGGCATTGATGTCCAGGTGCACGAAGGGCCTCGTCTCTCCACCACCTGTGCTCTGCGGTCTCTCCATTCTTCATGTGCACATTTTCTGCTTCCGTGGCTGCCCAGGGTCCCCTTGCTGAGAAGCTGCATTCCCGCTGTGCTCCAGCACCCAGAAATGAGGCAGCCGGTCCCGCATCCCCCGAGGAGTCAGGTCTGCTCGACCAGCTCTGAGGCCAGACGCGTCCTCAGGCTCCTCACAACATGCACTTCAAATCACTTCACTCCAAAACACAAGCTGGCCCCCCGCAGCGGGATGGGGAGGGCAAACATCCGCTTAATGGAAGACATGGTTTCACTCTAAGAGCTTCGCCCGGAATAGCGGACGAGCCGGCCCCATGGGAAGTGAGAGCAGCGCTCGCAGATTGAGGAAGGCCTTGAACCTGGGTCTCCCACTTCCTCAGCAAACGTGCCAGAAGACAAGACAGTGTCTTAGAAGACCAGCCAGAAGGGAGCTCTGCTCCGTTCCTTGAAAGGTCTTTCTGGCCCTGTCCCTGTGGAGAAGATTGTGGGCTCAGAGTCCTCAGAGGAGTCAAGCTGGGGCCCTGGCTGAGGCTTCTCCCTGGCCTGGGTATGAGTTTGCAGGATGGCTTCAGAAACACCCGTTTGTAATTTGCCCTCCAGACTTCACACCTGCTCTCTCTTTTGTATCCCATTCTCACAAATGTAGGTCAGGTCTAGATGCACCACCAAGGGCACGAGAGGGGCTGCACCGCTGCATGGACTTTCTGCTCCAGGCCCAGGGACACATGCTCTCCATGGCTACAACCCCTCTGCCTGGTTGTCCTGGCTCCTCTGACCATCCCAGGACATGGGCTGCCTGGGCACCATCACCCTGGATGATCAGCAGAGCAACAGTCCAACCTCAACCCTTCTGTGACTCTCGATTAGAAGAGGGAGCTTCATTTCATCTTTGTCCTTTGGATGACAGGATGTGGCTGACTGAGGCCACAGAGGTCCTCTGAACGTGCTCTGCAGGGATTTGCCTTGACTTCTCTGTTTATGTCTTCTGATGGCAAAGGACAGTTTGAAAATTGCCTTTTTTTTTTCCTTTTTCTAAGGAGCATAGGAAAATAAATGACTTGGCATTTTTACACTAAAGTAAAACTTTCTTTAAAGAGTACTGAATAAATTCTGCCTCATCTGTTTGAAAAATGCATGGGTTTAAGTGTTATCTTGTAATAGTAACAACAAGAAAACAAACCTTCCATATAAAACAAAGCAATAAAAGCACACCAGTTTCCAGTGCTGGCTGGTAATGCTGTGCAGTGTATTTTTAGGCCTGTCCTAAAAAAAAAGGACAACATAATACAACTTATGCAAGCTGTTTCTCTTGGCAGCTGGCATTTCCATTTCAGTGCAACTCCAAAGGCTAAAGTGACTGACACTGCTCAGCTAAGAAACCTTCACCGTAGCTGCTGCAGCCACTGCCGAGTTCTGCTTTCGTGTTGCTGCTAGTGCAGGGAGTTTCAGAAGAATTTTGGACTGGCTTGGATACAAGTCTAGCAGTGTTCCACAAATAGAAATAGCAGAAGAAGGTAGTGGAGCAAAGTAAAAATATTCAGTGTTAGATCACGGGTAGAGAAGTAGTGCAGACAGGAAGCCAACGGAAGGGGTAGGCAAGATGCTGCTTTCTGCTGCTTGCAGGGCTTTTGGACGTGCTCCACTTCCAAATCCCTGACAAAATTCCCAGTAACTTGAGCCTCACTTCCCTCTTTCACATTAACATTTGTAGCCATTCTGGATATAAAGACAACCGCATTAGGAAGGAGAGCGCTTGCTTTTCAACCTGCCTTTTCACAGGTGTCCTGGGCATTACATAATAGTTCACACGGTCACCACATTATAAAGCTTCATCTCACAACAAGCACAGTGGGGCTGAACAAAGAACCATGCATTTAAATCTCCCCGACCTTTGGGGTATGTGTTTGTAATCTGGGCTCAGGATATTCATAGAGTGGCCCACATCTGAAAAGCTGGGTGCCTGCAGCAAGGCTTTGTTTATGCATCTAATGGCCTGGTTCTTCAAGGTGCAGATCACATCCAGTTCCTACCAACTCCTGCGGGATTTGCCACTAACGTGTAGGCATCTGAACATGGATTTAGGAGCCTAACTTCTGGCACTTGGGGTGGAAAACTTTTGCCAATAAGACTGCAAAATCCCATTACCATGACAGCTACAGAATGTGAGAACTCAGCAGTTTGGAATAAGGCGCCACATTAAAAATAGATTAAACTGAAAACAGCCCTTACGGCCTACGGCGCCCAGGACAAGTGTCTGCCAGCTGAAATGCCTTGTAGGTAACTGTTCACTAGTGAATCAGGTGCTGGCTGAAGGTGCCCACAGTTGCCTCAAGACATAGACAGATTTTTTTTTCCAGAGACACTTTGTTTTTTTTTCTAGCACCATATGAAACTCAGCAGCTCCGACCCTGAGGGGATCCATGCAAACCTCCTGCTTGCTTTGGTTCCCATGGTACTCACATCCACCAAGTTTCACTTTGAACTCACAAACCTCAAAAGTCAGTTTAAAGTGATAAACTTTGCCAACAAGGGCTCTCGTTATAGTGTAGAACTGTACTCCTCTTTCTTCTAATGTAAGAAGCATTCTTCTAAGGTAAGAAACAACAGAGAAACTGATTTTCCAAATTGTGACCCATGAAAAGCATAATCAGGATCCAGTGCAAGGTGCTGGAAAGACTTATTTTCTGGCCCATTTGCAGCTTGAAGGTGGAACAAATAGTGAGCTTGTTTCCCAGGCTGGTGGCCTTCTGCTAGCCAGGGACAAAAGTCACCTACCCCTCTGGATCTTAGGTCTGCCCAGCAATGACCACAGGGATTTGCTGACCTGCCGGCAGGCACTTACAAGAGCTGATGGGGTTGCATTTCAGTGGCTCTGTGCTTTCCTCTCTGAAAGCTCCCAGAGGACAGCAATGCTTTCATGCTCATTATATGTTGTCATTTTGCATTATATCTCTCTATTTTTTGTTTTGGAAGTAAATTCATGAAAGACCAAAACAAAACAAAACCCCCAAACCCAAAACCCAAACACCAAAGAAAGCTGAGGGCTGCTGCAGACATCACCAATGAATTACTGCTCCTTTAATTGACACAGAGTCAAAAGAAGCCATAGCCCTGCCTGCTTTACAATAGTGATTTGCCACAGAGTGGTTTAAAGTTAGTGCCACTAACTTTACTTGCTGGGATTTTAGCTCTTTTTCTTCCCCAGTCCCATGATGTGGTGAGGCCTTGATAGAGGCTTTTGCTGCTGCGTCAGCATTTGTGGCCTAAAATAATTGTGACAATAGAGCAAATCTTTGGATTCCACTGCTGGGTTGCTTAAGTGCACGTAAGAGCAAGCACAAGCCCAGGTTCCCACTGCTCTCCTCCCCAGACCCCCAGTGCCTGATTCATGCACCAGTCACAGACTGACAGCTTGGATTATAGTCTTACATAAAGACTGACAAATGACTTGCTCAAAGCAGACTGGATATATTCACATGTAATGGCTCAATGTGCTGGAACAGTATTACAAGCAAACACCATCCAATTTCATCTTCAGCTGAGGACACTAACTCACTAAATATTGCAGTGCACTTGACAGATTAAGAAACCTTTTGTATTTTATTAGGTTTAATTCCCCATGTATCTCTCTGCACTTCATTTTCCCTGCAGGATTTGGAAATACCTCGCAACAACAGGATTAAGAAAAGAAAAATATCTACCAAGAATATAAAAGCCTAACCCTGCTCCTAAAACAGTGCCAAGATTTCTAGGGGAGTTTGGAGAATCCCTGTTTCTGTAGGATACAGGTGGTCTCAAAGCATCACTGACTGGGTTTCAGGAGAATGAACAGAATGAGATAAATGATAGATAGGGATAAATCTCCCTCAAACTTTGCTTTTCAGAGTTCCCCTGCTCCCGCACGCTGCACACACCCTATACATTTGGAGCTGTAGAACTCACCTTTTTTATTTTTTTTATATATATACATAACATCTTTAAAACCTTACAGTAGGCTTTACAATCCTAAAATACCTCTGTGGCACACAGCCATGCTTGCAATACGTGGGTGGAAAAGCTGTCAGCATAGCGGAAAAAATATTCTGCTGAAACTCCAGTCTTTGCAGAAAGAGCTGAGTCACCCTTTCCCAGTTAAGGTAGCCCAGGCGTGTTCCCCTGCCTGCGCCTTGGGAGGGTGTCTGCTACAGGCACCCGCTCTCCGATGGCCACAGCCTCCCTGCACCTCCAAACAAACTCCAAACTTCCCGCTGGGAAGCACCGGGCTCACTTACCCGGTTCACACACACAAACTGCTGCCGACCCTCCCGGAGGCTGGAGGCGTCGGAGCAGCTCCGGAGCAGCGGGAGCGTCGCCACGGCCAGTTCGTGCACGTCGGCTCCGCCGGCGAGCGGATCCGCAGCAATATTCCCATCTCAGGACCTGGTCGCAGGTCTCGAGGCAAATGTTCTCCTCAGCTCCTGAAAATTAGTGCTTTTTAATAAAAAGCAAAATCATAGCTTCAAAACGTAACTCAAATGCATAAAAGTAAAGGAGTGGGAAAGATCCATTCATTTATTATTCCCTCATTTTTCAAAGGCTCCTGATTTCTCAGTCTCTATTATTATTGTTTTGGCTGGAAGGAAAGAGCTGCCTATGAACCATTTATTACCATGTAAAATTACTGAAATTGTAAAGGTCTACAAATCATAAGTGCCAGAAGATTACAGACTACTGTTGTAGTTACACATGAAAGCTGAAGCTCATTTTTAAAGGAATTCTAGTATAGCCTATACCGTTTGGTCCTCAAAATTGCAAAAGTACAACATAATCTGACTTGAAAATCTTTGACCCTTCAGCCTGTGTTTGAATCAGAATGCAAGACCTGAAAAATTATGTTTATCCAAATCAGAAGAGTCTCAATGCATGTCAAATATATATATACATATATGCAATAATGTGCCAGGTTTTCAGCATATACAAATAGTTTTCCTATTGCAGCAATAACATAGGCTGATTAGCTGCAATGTACACATGCAGTCATGCAAATGCATCACTGAGAATCACAGCTGCCTATGGTGCAAGTTTATCACTGCAAGATGACAATATCAGAAGTAATTTTTGCATTTGAAACCTCAGAATGACTCTAATCTTCCATAAAAGCTTATTTGCCAGCTTTGTGTTATCTGCTAGTGCAATAGCTACTGGCTGGTTAACTTGCATCTGTGGGTTTCCTCTTCCAGTGGGAGGATTTAATCTCTATTGTACACCCAAAAGAGTGCCCAGAAATGTGCACCCTACATTTGAACCCTTCTCCCGCTCCGCACTGGAATGCACATTCCCAGGTGGGACACTGGGGATGGACCAAAAGGAAGAGAAGGATTCCCCTCTGCTGCAAAATTTTCTGAAACTTTTCTTGCCTTTCTCATGTTTCACAAAACCCAGCAGTCCTCCAGCAGGAGCACTCTGCGTTTCACGGGAAATTACTCTGACTGGGGCAAAAATATGCCTTTCTAAATAAACAGATTATGTTATATAGCATGAAAGCTAAGAAAATAAAGTAGCCTCAGCATGCCTACCCCTTGAGCGCATACACGCACACTCACACACACACCGGTTCGGGTTGGAAACCTGCTCCAGTGCTGGTGCCTTGAAGAGCAGCTGCCAAACAGCTTTCCAAGGCAGCCTGCAAGGAGCTGCATGGTGGCACCACATGGACCAAGGGCAAAGCTGCTCCTTTAGGTGGCATTCGAGGCTCTTGTGCATGCGTGGCAGCTTGGACAAGGCCCTGCTAGGCTCGTGGTGCAGCCTCACAGGGCTCCTCTGCTCAGCCCAACTTCCACATTAATACAAGAACCTCCTCCAGCAGGAACCCAAGAAAGAAGGTGGTCACAACTAGGGCCCTTCCAGAAAGTCCTCTACAAGCCAACTCATGAGACCCGGTGAAATAAATCAGTGAAAATGGACCTGTCATTTGGGCCTTGGATAAGGCATCAGAAGTGCCCAAGCCCTTAAAAAATATTCTTCTGTTATAAGCACGAAATAAAATACAAATACCAAAATACATACGGTTAGATAAGTCCCAACATGTCTGCATTATTTCAAATCATCTCCTTTTGGCTACTCAAAGGAAAAAAAAATTTATTCAGTGCATTAAGTACATGAAACTTCTTCAGTCTGTTGCTCTTGAGCTCTTGCAGGAATAATTCAGGTCATTGACACAGCACTGAGGAACATGTCCAGCTACTGAACCAAGTACATACACCAGGAACGTTAGGAAACATCTGTCACTGCTTAAAATTCTAAGGATTTAATCCATACAAGAAGAATAGCTAAAAAATGTTACAGTAGTATTACTCATAGCTGAAAAAGTCAGACTGCTTACGCCACTTGGTAATCAAATTACAAAATGATTTATACAAAAGTAAATGAAAAATGTGAATGACATTCTTTGGCCACTCTATAAACCAGGTCTCACGATATATTCATTAGGAATTTTCCTTTGCAAAGGCCACCTTTTAAATTGCTTTTATCAGCTCAGAATACCTGATGTGATATTTGCAAATGTTATTGTTCACAGTGCAAACATACAGCTGTATACCTAGAGCTTTATTTATTTACATGAACCTATACATTCACTTAAAAAATAAAAACTTGATGCTTTCATGTGGTAATCATATATTGACTTTTTAAAGTAAATGTTGCCAATGGACTTACACATCCTTCACTTAGCAAGCCAAGTCATACAGCGGTGTTTTTAAACTGTAGTCTAGGGAATCAAATCCTATTTCTATTGCAGGCAAGAGCAAGTCCCCTTCTGAAACAGGTGGAGGTCTGTAACCCATAATAAGGTAGGTCAGGAAAGGTTTGGTAGGAGAACTCAAGTGGTCCCATTCCTGGGACATCCACAAGCCAATACAGGAGGGTGACTGATTAGAGCAAAGGGCACTATTCCATAGCCTTCCTGATTGTATTTTTGATGAAGAAAAAACATCTAAATGCCATTTTGCAACAACATAGATCAACCACAAACACTCAATTTCAGCCTGTCAGCAACATTTTAACTGAACTGGCAAAGGAACAAAAATATTAAAGTAACTTTTACAAAGTGAACATGATCCCCCAGTCCTCTATTCTCTGCAGGAAACTGGATTCTGTTCCACTAGAGAGAGTCAAAATCTAGTGTATAAATGACAAGCTGATGGAAATAATGCACGTGTGCGAGAGGGAACACGACCTGCTTGCATGGGAGCGCTATGTGACACTGAGCTAAGAGCAGCAGGTTTGGCACCAGGCCCTATCCCGCCGTCCCTGCCGGGCTCTACTTACTGGTAGTGGCAGAGCCACCTCCTCTCCCCCCAGCACCACAGTATGAACCATGCAGGGGATCCAAGCAGTATTAGTAGCCCAAGATTTACTTGGTTCTTGAAGTTGATCTACAACAATGTGTATTACAAATAGCGTAGGGGAAACCTGGAGTAAGAAAATCAACATAAAAAAGCACCTTGATATTCAAGGATGCTCTGAACCACTTTGAGGCATTTTTTCAGTCAAGATCATCCCTGCCTGGTCCCCAAAATCCCTAGATTCTGACAGAAAAAGTGTGTTGAATGCCCTGAAGAGAGGCTAACTCCTAAAGGTAGTTCTCTTGCATCATGTAAGTGGTCAGAAATCACAAAAACTCCACTCAGAAAAGTTGCTGTGCGAATTCCCACTATGACCGCTCGTCCCTGCTGCTCCGCGAAGCTGCAGCCAGCAAAACCTCCCTCGCTGCCTCCCACCCGGCAGCCCAGCTCCGAGGGGGAAATCCAATGATCACAGCGACAGGGTAAGGAGGAACACCTAAAACACACACATGCGGGAAGATATTACATCCCTGTTGACTGGGAACAACTGTTACAGCCTCATCTGTCCCTTGTTACACCAAAAATGCAGGTAGCCAAAGGCAGGATCTGCAGCATGGGCCCAATTCTGTTCCCACTGCAGCCAGTGGCAGAACTCCAACCTGTTTAATGGGAACAGCAACAAGCTTTCTATCTACTTAATATATATAAAGATATGCATCTCCTCTTTGACATATTTTGGGCTCAGAGCCATTGGCTGACACTTGTTTGGTTCTCTGCATGTACATGACTCATAGGATAATATAATGCCTGATTTCCATTCTGCCAGACCTGTCTTTCTCAGTGGTTAACTATTAATTTGAGAGGCAGGATGCAATACTGCAGTAAAACAGGATGGTGTTAAATTAAGCAGAATACACTTAAATATTGAAAGTGAATCAGATTCCTTTGTGTGAAGGCTCCTTTCCATCTGATGATCTGTCTACATGTCTCTTAAGATATGGGGCTATTCTTCCAGCATAGAGTGAGATTTTGTGGAGCTCCACCAAACCGAGCAGCAGGCAATATAATGAAAATGCATTACTTGTACCCTACCAGGCTCAATCAGAAACCTGATAATGGCACTGACTTTATTCCAAAGAGCTGCTGATTTTTATTTCAATTTACCTACACACAGCTGGGTTTCTCTGAATATACAAGTGTCCAATACATTACAACCACCTGTTGATCTTCCACAGAAATAGTAAACTCTTTCGGAAAAGGCCTTTCTTCAGATCCTATAGGTCCTGGTCTAATCTGGATAATAAACACTACCATAAGAAGAATCAAAATCAAATATATATAATGATAATGTAATGCGGATTAGAAGGAATTATTTGAACAGATTTTCCAGTCTTTCTGAAGTTCCTTGTGATATGTCTGTTACTACTGAGTGCTGCCTTTGCTTTAAAGTGCCTCGGATGTGGCACAGCAACTAACACTGCAGCACAGACAGCTCCATGCAAGTTACACATGTGTGTGTAATTCCATACACACAAACAAGGATTTCATTACTGGGGAAGAAAGAGAAGCTCAGAACCAGAGCCGTCACCTCACTCGGTCACCATTATTTTGCCTTACTGTTATACCACCCGAGAGCTACGGGCCCATTCCTTTAATCCATCAGTCACTCGCCAGCGTTTGCAGCAGACATGGGCTCAAACCCAGCACGAGGGCAGAGCAGGGCACCTCTTTCCTCCTAGCAAGAAGCATCTTCCTCCATCTGCTTTCAGGGACGACGTTGGCACGAAGCGCTTTGAGAGCCGTGTCCCATCTTCCAGCCACCTGTGGCAGGCGACAATGCAGGCTCCTTGGTGGTCCTTCTGTTAGGACAGGGAGAAAGACACACACAAAATCCCTGAGAAACCCTCGCGGCCCTCCCTGTGGCCGCTCCTGGCTGAGGACGGGCCACGGTCGCGTGTGATGTCTCAGCTCCTGCGGCCCGAACGTCACTGCCGAGGCCTGAGCCCCCTGGACCGGGCAGGACCAGCCTTGGTGGAGGTCTGCACCACGGCTGGTCACGTTGCATTAGGACAGGCAGATGCTGGGACAAACACCACTGAGCAGCCGGGCTCACAGGCCACTGCAAGGACAAGGACTTGGCGGGTCACACACAGCCTCCTCCATGGCCATAACCCAGCCAATGTCCCCGTGCTGCTCATGAGGTCACCCTTGCAGCAGGGAATCGTCACGGAGCGTGAGCAACCACTCTGCCTGGCGTTACCTGAGCTTGTGCCTGTCCCTCGTCGCCAAACTGGCAGTGCAGCCGCCCCCTGCACAGGGGCTCGGCCAGCAAAGGAGAGCGCTGCTCAGCCAGCAACGTCATCGTCCTCGGGATGCAGGACAGCCCGTGCTCTGCTTCCCCAGACGCAGCAGGCCAAGGGCTTTGTTTGTGGTAGCAGGGGCTGCCCTCGCAGCACCTTACATAGCACCTGGGGGAGGGAGTGGTGAAAAAAAAAATCTAACTACAAACCAGAACCTGCAATCCTGGGTCAGCTGCCCCATGCCAGGAGCACCCCAGGCACCGTGGCAGGGGCAGACTCCTGTGTCCTTGGCCCCGGCTGTGCAGGAGTGGGATGTGCTCCCAGCCTCGGGCACAGCAAGGCTGGAGATGGGGCCAAACCCGGTGCCCCCGTGGGGCCAGGCTGGGCAGCTTTGCTGAGGACAGGGCTGCACTCAAAGCCTGGGGGCCAACAGCGCAGGCCCCACGGCGCCTTTCTGGGCTCTGCCAGGCGCCGTGCGAGGAAACACTCCCCAACGCGGCGCTGCCACGTGGCCAGCGGGACCCCACGCAGGACACGAGTGCGGAGACAGCCCCATGGGGCGCTGCGCTGGGGCAGCCCAAGGCCCGCGGGGTCGGGGCAGAGCCGGATCGGACCGACCCCTCCGTCCCACCGGGAGAGGTGGGTGGGCCCCGCTCGCCCTATGGCCTCGGGCCCCAGGCCTCGGCCCGGCCCCCAGGCCCCGCTCGCCCAATGGCCGCTGGCCCCGGGGTCGGGCGGGCGGAGCGGGAGCCCCGCGCGCGGCCGCGGGAGCTGGAAGCAGAGCGGGAGGCGGAGGTGGCGGTAGAGAATATGCAGTTTATTTATGAATGTAACCAGCGCTTCCACAACATTTATATGCAGTTCATACCTCCCCCCCATTAAAAAAAAATAAACCCAAACCACCAGTGTGTGTGCATGCACATACAGGTGTGCGCGCACGTCTAGCTGTGCACGCACATACAGGTGTACAGCCCCACACGCACGCACGCCTCGCACACGCACGCCGCGCGGCCCCCGCGCCACTCACGCCTCCAACAGCTCCGCGTTCTCGCCCGTGCGGGCCGCTCCAAAGCGCCCGTGGGTTCGTGCAGCGGCAGCACCGGGCGCAGAGGCGCCGCTCGTCCCCGGCGCTCGCGGGACGGCGACGCGCGCTGTTTATTTAGTTGCCTCTCGGTGCCGGGGGAAGCTCCAGAGTCCAAAGGTGGGGGCGCCGCGCGGGGCCTGCGGCCCGGCCCGCGCCGGCCCCGGGGCCAGCCCCGGCCCCCCGGGAAGGCCACACGCCCACTCGCTGCCACACACCCGCACGTGTAATAAAATAACGTTGCAGCACAAGGGCACAGTCTCTGTCACCAGATAAGAAAGTTGTGTGATGGCGAAAAATCTAAGTAATGCAATAAAAATAAGAGTGCAGCTAGTATACACGGAAAGGCTTTCACATTACATGAGGCACAGCTCGGACAGACAGAGACTTGGAGAGGAGCTGGATGTCCTGGAATAAAGCAAAATACACTGGAAGTTCATAGTAAATACCCGCATCGATAGGTATTTATTCATTTGTGCTTCGCCATGTCACGACATACAGTACAAGACTCCGCCGCTCGGGGCTTGCGGGGCGGCACCGCGCTGCTCCCTCGCGGGCCGCAGTCCTGCCCGTGCCCGGGGGCTGCGGGGGTCGCGGAGCTGCTCCGGGACGGTCCTGGGCGCAGCCTCGGGGCTCCGGACACCCGTGTCCGCGCGGGGCTCCCGCTCCCGCCGCCTGCGCCCGCCACGGCCCCGGCTGGGCCAGCGGGACCCTCGTGTCCCAGCCCGGCCAGGCTGTGCGTGGCGGAGAGCCCCGAGCTCCTGCAGCTTTTAAGGCACAACGTGGTTTGCAATGTGTGCTTTGTTATTATTATTATTATTATTTACCCTGTGTAGACACGTGGGCTTTTTTTTTCTCTTCTCCTCCTTCCCTTCGCCTTGCTCCTTACAAAACCCACCACGTTTTTTCAGCTTATTCGTGTGTCACCCCTAAGGCACAAAACTCGTAATACTACTAGAGCTGCCTGGCTTCTTTGATTGGTCGTTAATTGTTCCAAACAAACAAACAAAAACAAAAAGAAAAAAAAAAAAAAAAAAGGAATACTGGAAGCGGGGCGGCGCAGCGCGGCGCTCCGGGCCGGGCGGGCGCGCAGTCCGAGCGCGGAGCGGCTCTAGGCGCAGCTGCCCATGGCCTTGACCAGGGAGCTCTCGGGCAGCTGCCGGAAGATGCCGCGCAGAGTCTCGAGCTCGCGGCTCAGCTGCTCCACCCGCTTGCGCAGCCGCTCGTTGTCGGTGGTGAGCTCGAGCACCTTCTGCTGCGTCTCCACGTTGCGCTGCTTCGCCTTGTCGCGGCTCTTGCGCACCGCGATGTTGTTGCGCTCGCGGCGCACGCGGTACTCGTTGCTGTTCTTGTCCACTGTCTTTTTGGATTTGCCGCGGTGGTCGGCGGGCAGCATCTTGAGGGCGCCGGCGGCGGCGGGGGGCAGCGCGCCGGGCGGGTGCGCGTGGTGCGGGTGGTGCGGGCTGGGCACGGGCGTGGGCGGCGGCGTGGGGTGCCCGGGCTGCAGGTGCATGGTGGTCTGCGCGCAGTGCGCGATCTGGTACTGCAGGTGCGACGGGTGCTGCGGAGGGGCCGCGTGGTGCGGGTAGAGCGCCGAGAGCGCCGCCGCCTTCACCTCCTCCTCCTCGCGCGGCTCCTGCTTGATCACGAGCGGCCGCAGGCCGGGCGCCGCGATGCGCTCGTAGAGCGGGTCCAGCTTGCCGTCCATGTAGCCGGCCATGCAGCCGAAGAGCGGCTGCTGCGGGTGCTGCGGCGGGTGGCCCGGCGCCGAGGCGGCGGCGCCCGCCCCATGCATGCTGTGGAAGTCGAAATCCCCGGCCAGGATGGCCTTGGCTTTCTCCTGCTGCTTGCTGTGCTGGAAGAGGTCGGCCAGGAACTCGTCGTTGAAGGCGGCCGGGTCGATGTAGGCGCTGATGTCGATGGAGTTCTCGTTCTCGCAGATGTCGCCGAGCTCCGCGCCGCCCGCAGCAGGTGCCGCGGCCGAGGGGGCCTCTCTGTAGCTGTAGGCGCTGCCGGGCGCGGGGCTCTGGAGCTGCGCGTGCTGGCCGCTGCTCAGCGGGGGCCGCGACTCCACCTCGTAGAAGTTGGCTTGCTCCATGAAGCACCTACAGCGCGCCGGGCATGGCGAGGGGCTCCTGCAATCCAGCTTGCGGCGGGCGGCTGGGCGGAGCGCGGCCCGGCGGCACCGCGCGGCCCCGGCCCCGGCTGCGCTCCTGCCCGGCCGGCCCGCGCGCTGCCTGCCCGCCCCGCTGCTAGTGGGGCTGCCGCGCTCCCGCCAGCCCTATATATAGAGGCCGCCCTCGCCCTCTAGTGTCCAACCTCCCGCTGGGAACCTTTGACCGCGCCGGCTCCGCGCGGCTCCGCGGCCGCCGTCCCGCGGGGCCCGGCCGAGCGGCGCGCAGAGCCTCGCGTGTCTCAGAGCCCCGCGTGCCGCCGCCCCCCGCGCCCGCTCTCGGGCCGGGTCCGCTGGCGGCTCCGGTGCCGCATCCCGCTCCGGTCCCGGTTCCGCTCCGCTCCGGTTCCGCGCGGCCCCCGCTCTGCCTGTGCGCGGGGTGTCCCCAGCCCCGCGCTCCGCCCGTGCCGAGCCCCGCGCGGTACCTGCCATCCAGGCGCAGCGCGGGATGCGGCTCCTCGCTTTGCACCGCGCGGCGGGAAGGAGACGCCGAAGCCGCGGGAGCTGCCGCAGCCCGAAGTCACCCAAGGAAGATCTGCGGAGGAAGCGATTTAAACAACAGAGTGATGTCTGAAGTAAATAAATAAGTAAATGGGTGTCATTCCTTGTCCTGGATGCCCTAGTAAGTCAGAAACTTGTGACACAGTAACTTGCTTGCTCAGAAAGGCTTTGACACATTCCTGGCACTTAATAATAAATGACAAAGTCTTAAACAGGAAACAAAATTACAGCGCACAAGAAACCCATTTTTTGTACCACATATTGCACACGTGAACCTCTGCTTCAGGAGCAAAAAGCAGCACCAGTAGATTCAGACTCCAGGATCCCATCAGGGGAACAGATTCTGCAGTTACAGCAGGGCAAACACAATCCGAGCTGAGTACAGAACGGTGCCTTCACTTTGCAGTGTGAATCAATTATAAATTCTTTCTGTACGTGGTCAATACTTTCTAAAAGTGTACATGTTGCTTTTAATGCATTAGCAGTTCCCAAAAGAGGCGTTCCTATGCTCAACTTGGAGCTGTAGCACAACCAACACACCAGCAGTAACCGAGCAAGCTCACACCACAGGCAAAAGCCTCAACTCTGCGACAGAAACAAGTTTTGGGAGCTTTGGGAGCAAACCCCCCCCCACTGCATCCGACTGCCTGGATTGCGCTTGCTCTTCTCAGGCAATCCCACTCATAGCAAAGGGGTGAATCTGGAGCTTGACATTTTGCCTACCGGGAGACACAGTCTTCTGGGACACCAGCTGCCCGCTGGGTTTCGCTCCGAGGCCTTATCTGGCCCCAAAGCCCGCAGGAACGGGGCAGGCCACGTGTGCTTAAAATAAAGGGTCACTGCTGTGCAAAAAGGCAGCGACCTGGAACTGTTGGTCACTTCCTAGCACTACCCATGCCTCTGCAGTCACAAAGCACCTTCACGTTTTATAATCATTTTGAAATTAAGGCCTAGAAACGCATTAAAAGGAATCCAAAGTAAATCAGAAAGTTTAGGATCAGATTCCATTCCTAATTACTGTAATTAACGAACAAGTCCCCACAATTTAAGGACTGGTTTGCTCAGTATTTTTAACACAGACCCCTTTTATGTAAGTTAAGAACTTTAAAATCATCTCTTTTTAACACGAAAACATAAATTCCTGCTCATTTTTTTTAATATGGTATCAAATGAGACTCCCTGACTTACTCGGCAAGTAAGATCATCTTTACTCTGGTCTTGTTCCTCCTTCTACAGAAAATAGAAATTAGAAGCTGATACATTCAGGCACTCTGGCAGCATAAATGCACATTTCCATGTTTATATCAACAGCGTTTGATACCGAATAGTTCAGATGTGAAAAGTTCTGCCCCGTTGCTTCAGCCTGGTGTGCGTGGGAGCCAGCTGGGCTGCCCGTGGACGGGCGTCCGCTGCGCGTTTGGCTCCCCGAGACAGCCCCATTGTCAACTCTTGAGGGTGCTATTCTTCCATCTCAGAGTAGATGTTGCTGCTCGTAGCTAGGGAGGGTTAGGAAAGCCGCTCTGGAGCCCTGACAGTGCTGAAAGGCACTTACACCAAGGCGCTTGGACGGGTTGCTGCTAGTAGGGAAGAAACTGAAAATTATTATCAGGAAAGAGTGCAGATATATTTGCTTTGTAGCTTTTTTTTTCTGTGATTATTTTTAACAGTCCCAGAGCTCTGAATTCTCACTCGCTCTCCCGATCTCAGCTCTTGTCCTGTTCCCTGCCCTCACTCCTGTGGCTGCAAACGGGAGGTCTTGTGCGTCCAGGTGGGCTGCTGAGCGCCCAGCGAGTCGCACAGGACTCTGCTTCTCAGTCCTTGTGCATGGCAGGATGTTTGGAGCACGGCGTGGAGCAGCCCAGCAGCAGTCAGCACCATTATACAACCACTGCCGTGCTCAACTGCAGTGTCACTCATCACAGGAGCCCTGTCTGCAACTACAGCTCTGGCAGGGCACGTGCCAGCCCAGCCAGCCCCTCACCCACCTGCAAGGGCACAAAAGGTCTCAGTGTTGGCCAGGAATGGGCACTGTGGAGCAGGAGGAACAGAGCAGAACCCCCAGGAATGTCATGGGGACGGTGCCCTCAGCCAGGGACAGCACGGAGCCCAGAGCACACCAGGGAAGCAGGCAGGGATGGGGCAGGAGTTTCATGTGTGAATAAAAAGCTGGCAACCTACCATCTTACTTCTTGC
>JAUBOD010000907.1:4002670-4014708 GCA_032353885.1 Nothura maculosa
GTCTCCACCCCATCTCCGCAAGGATGTGGATCCGTGAGGATTCGTGCTGAGCGCAGCCGGCTTTGCCAGGTACCCGAGTTGAGCTGAGCCCGCACGCCCCGCGTGCTGCCCGCGTCACCTCCCGTCTCCCCGCCGGGCTCCAAGCACCAGCTGCAGCTCCTAGCTAATATCAGAGCTGCGGAGGGCACATGCCTCTTAATTGGCTCTTTTTATTATAAATGTTTTCACTTTCTTCCTGAGTATTAACAGTGGAACTGGGTTGAGACTGAAAGGCAGTTTCCTTGTGATGATGAGGAAGGCTCGCCTGCCATCTGCGATGGCAAAGGGCATCTCCTTCAAAAAAGTTAACCCAAAGAAAGGAAATCCAAGCCCAGCAGCAGAAAAGCCTTGGGCTTTTCTGCTGTCCTTCTGGTGAAATGTCCTGGTTAGACAGGGTCTGCATTGCACCACTGCTCTGAAATGGTTCCTGAGCCCCTCTCCTCTCCAGCTCCCCAAATCTCCCCCAAACTCCCCATTTTTTATAAAAACTCGAGTGCTGATCTCAAGCATCAACTCCCATAGGAAGGGCTGCCCAGAACTGAGCACTATCCGGCACACATGCAGCATGCTAGAGCTGGGATAAGGAGATCTACCAACCTAACGCTGCAAGGAGCAACAAAATCCCATGGAGGAAAATCTTACGCTGTGGTAAAATCTGCTAGTTGGAAGCTAGATCCAATGGATCAGCATTGAGCATTACGGATTTCAGTGCTACTCCACAGGGCACTTCCTGGAGAGTTGGAAGTCTTTACAAACTCTTTTGTAAAGCGGCCCACGAAACCACGTGGTGACTCTGCCATAAAGGAACCTAATGGAAAGGAGTGAATTTGAGGGGCTTCTCCTCAAAGCAGCAGGTTTCTCCTCAACTTTTCTCCAGCTCTACAGCGGATTACAAGAAAACAAAACAAAACAATCAATCAAATGAAAAACCAACCCTAAATGCAAAGCTGGTGAAAGGCCCTTTCCCTCCGTGCTCATGCGAGTGCCACTGCACCAGCTGCTCCACGTCTGCAGGTCCTGGCTGCACGAGGCCACAGCAAGGCTTTGGCTTTGCAAGGCTACAGCCAAGTGAAGCAATTTGCATCACTTGCACTCGGTGTAGAACCTTTAGGCTCCTTAATAAATTCACCTCATGCTCTGCTTCTTAATGGAAAAAAATATTAAAGCATCATTTGCAAAGCTAGCCACAAAAAAAAAAAGTTTCACCATAAAAGTAGTAGGATACATGAGGAAAATGATTTTTTGCCCGAGCAAAAAAGGGAACAAGATTATTCCTGCAGTCCCAATTAGGTTTAGTGACTTTCTGCAAGAGCCAGGCACATCTCTGAACGGTGAAGGTGCTCCCCAAGCATGCACAGTCATGGAAGGACACGGACATTCCAGGATCAAAACAAGCCTCAAACCTTAATTTGATGATGGTGAATAGCAATGAAAGGATCAGCTTTTCATGAGAGTAGAGAAATGAATTAAAATCATAAACTCGGGTAAAACATAAATTTTTGAGAACAAAACAAAATGGGACTCTTAATTCACAAGATGTTAAATGACAGTAGTTATTAACCCAACTTAAATTAGCTGGCTTATTATTATAGAAAGTCATAAAATGTACTTAGCATTCTTCAGAGCCTTATAGTCAATTAATATAACATGAAACTGAATCAACTTGAGCATCTAGAGACAAGGAACCTAGATTTAAATGAAAACTTCAGCCCCATCTACCTCAGGGTCTGAAAAGCTGGGATCACCTACCACACTTTCTCCATTGCAACAGGCACAAATGCTCATTTATATCCCATATCGAATTTACCCAGAAACAAATGAAGGAGTGTGGGAAAACTATCTCCACGATTAAATTTTACAGCTGAAGCTAAACCCAGTGGAGTTTTCACCCTTTGAAGCTGCCTCTTTCTGACTCAGGGCCAGATTTGCTGAAGTGATTAGTACCACTGGGGCTGGATTTTCAGAACCGCTCAAGTTTTAGCTAGATCCTTAAAAGAAGCAGCCAAATTTTCAAAGACATGTTCAATGCTCAGCTTCCCACTAGGAATAACATGGTACCCTACACGAGGCCAGATTCTCCAAGGAGCTCTTGACTGCCGAGTACTTTGGAAAATCAGGACATTGAATTAGGTGCTTAATGGAGAAATGTTGGAGGCCACGTTCCTTTAAAAATCCTGTCCTAAAGTAGTTGTGAGGCCACATTTGATGGTTAAAATGGCTATCCTTTACTATGGCAGTATAGGAAATGAAATTGTGTATTTTTTAATATCCAAGAGCACCCCTTACAGCAAATGGGCAAATTTTTTACAGTGTTTGTCGAAGAGGAAGAAAGTGCTTGTTCAACGCTGCATGTGAAAGCTGCTTACTGGAAAAGATGAAAACTTATTATTGCCAATTTTGAAAAAAAACAAAATTTTGGCTACTAATGAATAACTAATCTAAGCTAACAATGTCTGGAAATAGTTTTTCTGGAACATGCAAAACTTTGTGACGGGTAAAAATTAGGAAATTAAAACTTATTGTATTATTCCAAATGTAACTGTTTACACTTGAGGAAAAAATAATGGAATAATATCCACTTGGAAAGTATTTATTTTTAAAAAATCCTTTGTAATACTCCCAGAAATTCCCTCAGCCAAAAGCGAATAACTCGCTTCTTAACCAGTTATAAAAAAAAAGGAGCATGATACTACAGGCATGGGCTGCACAATAAACACACAAACAGCTTTATAATGTCCCTTGTAAAAACTCTGCTCACTGGTGAACGTTTAAAACACACCAAATTCATGCCAGAGTCTACCAGATGTCTCCAAAATCCGCCTTTCCGGGAAGCGCTGGAACGTGGACCAAGAGGCCGGCCCGTGCTCCTGCCGGGATCCTGCCCACACCGCTGCCAATTCCAGGATCTGGGAGCAGGGAGCTCTGTGGGCACTGAGCACCGTGACTTTATATATCTTAAATGGCAAAGTGGAGACCCAGCCAGTGGAGACCCAGATCTTACATACATCTATAACAGGTTGCATGTCAAAATGGCAGACAGGTAAAATTCCTTAAAAAAAGTCCTTAAATTATATAATACATTGGGTAATTGTTAGTTGTAAGTTTGGTCATAAATAGTCAAAAATCTGTGTCAAAATCAGCTCCCGTAGCTGCCATGCTATGCTACAGAAACCCTCCCCAAAATCCATCCAGAAATTTCCTCTGTGGTCAAGGTGCTTGCTCTAACTTCCAAAATATAGTGTCAATACATAAAGCAAAAATTATACTTTTTCACATCCATATTATTTTCTTTTCTTGTTCCTAAAATTTAGCTTACCCTCAATCTCACCAGGGCTTGAACATGAGCTCAAGCAGAAGAAACTGCACCCAACTCAATGACATTATTCACAAACATCAGCTTAAAACAGCCTGCACAAAAGCTCACAGTGCCAGACTCCTGCATTTGAGATTCCTGAGGTCTTCCAGGTGCCTTGTGCTTTGCTGAATGCCAGTATTTTCACACAGGCAGAATTCCATTGGGAGAAGGAGAGAGGACAACCACTCCCATCCTTTCTCTCCTAGCTAGTGAGGAAGCTTTGAATCCAGCACGGGGTTGCTTTTGATTTTTGTTTCATTTCCACTACATGTAAGTTTAATAGCCAATGCCAATATATTGTCATCACAATATTGTGTGTCAACAACAATTATACTGAAATAATTAAAAATACAGCTATCAAAGACCAATACTTTTTCTTTCTGCTGTGCAAAAGACAAACCAGAAACATGAGCTGTTATGTAGCCTTCACCCAACAGAAACAAGCTAACTGCTCTTGAACCAAACTCTATAAAGTTTTGGTTTATTTTTTTCAGATAGGAGAACTCTCTTACATAACAAAAAGAAAGGAGGACACAAATCCATTTTCATATTTTACTATGAAAACTCCTTGAACTGTCAGCCTCAAAGAACTAAAATACAACATAATAAAAATCCTTCTGAAACTGCTGCAAACTTCCTTTCTTTATTCAAAGCTTAAGTTCAGCTCCCATTAGAGATAATTTAATATCATGGCAAACATCTTACCACTGGGTACTGAATTATATCCATATTCTGCTTTCAGACCACACACATGAACCATCATGTTAGCTCAAGGAAAAAGATAATCACTCTGTGCTTTCCACAGAAACCCAGAACACCAGAAATTATGCTCTTAGGTAGGCGAAGAGCAGACAACCTAACAGCCTTTTCCTTCCTATTTGCACTCTGGGACAATCCACCTGTACTGATGTCCACACTGGCAGTGGAGATGGAAGGTTGGACAGCGAGGCCTGGACACGCCGGGCGTTGCAGACACTGACCATCTGGGTCCCAGATAAAGTGCAGTTGTGCTCTGCCAGCTGTGCCACATCTGGAAGGGGAATGAGCTCCCCTTGGGGCAGAGGAGGTACCTCCTGATACCTTGATACCTCCAGGTACCTCCCACAGTTGTACGGATGTTCAACAGCCCAAGAAGGCTGATGAGCAGCATCAGTGGCGTTCTCCCCCACAGGTAATGTATGTTTTAATGAAATAGCAGATCCCTACTTTAAGGGGAGATACTGCACAAAATACCACTCCCAGAGAAAGATCCACCCTGTGGTTCCATCCACCCCACCTCAGGGAAGAGGCGGCCGCCGGATCAGAGAGACGCTGAGCGACTCCGGAGGGTTAATCCGCAAGGCAAGCGGGAACGGGCTGACTAACCTCTGGGTAGCCTCCAACGTCGTGCACGTCAATTCCAAGGAGGTGTCCAAGTCCGTGTGGCATAAATATTGCCCCCAGATGAACCTTCACCATGTCATCCACATTGCCTTGCAGAATGCCAATTTTCGTCAGCTCCTCCAGATGGACCCTGTCAGCCAGACGGTGCATATCAGGCCAGGCGACCCCTTGGAGAGCAGAAACAAGCAGCTCAGTTAACTATTGCCGCAAGTTTTTAAAGGCAACTTTCGAGAAACAGATGCAACGCATGTGCCCTTCGTTTACTCAAGAAGAGCAACCACATTAGTGCAGAAATACTCTAAACAGCACGAGTTATCTTGACACACATGCAAAGCACAGAAAAACACAAACAAGGAGCAACAACATCCCGTAACATGGAGTTGAACACACCAAAAAAATGCTTTAAGAACCTGCATCTGAGCACCTCTGTGCAGATGTATTGGTGAGTTTTCCAAAATAATATAAACTGGTAAAATACAGTTATTTTGAATGTAGAGTATGAGATTTTACTATATCTATAATTCTTTTAATAGTGACCATGCCCATTTATCAGATTCGAGATGGCTAATACTTTTCTATGGATGTAGAAGATTTAAAGCTCGCATCTTTCTGGCAAAGACACTCTCCAGAAATTAATGATTCCCTTGTGTTAATGGGCTGTGTATAACACAAGTCCTTTAATACACGTACTGAAACAGCATTACAAAATACTGTTGGTTGACTAGAGACAGAGTGCCAGGATACATTAGATTTCTATTATTTTGGTATAGGATACA
Source organism: Nothura maculosa (assembly GCA_032353885.1). Classification (NCBI taxonomy): domain Eukaryota; kingdom Metazoa; phylum Chordata; class Aves; order Tinamiformes; family Tinamidae; genus Nothura; species Nothura maculosa. Next base: position 4,008,224 of record JAUBOD010000907.1, read on the forward strand.
ATTTTATTTGACAAACTGCTTGGGGGAGGAGGGAGGAGGAAAGCAGCCCTTTTGTTAGTAACACAGAACTGTCTTAATTAGTTCACCATGGCCTTGAGTCATCATCAACAGAGTGGTTGCACAGTCAAGACAACTAGGGCTAAGGTACAGTAAAAGAATATTTTCCTTGTTCAGTTTTGGCCTGATTAAATTAGAAATAAATAAATAAATCTTGAACCCAGCAATTTTTAGGGCTAAACTCCCAACAAGTTCCATTTGTTTCAGTTTGGTTAAACATACAGCTGTAGCATTTTGTGAACATTAATATCATTTCATAAGTATGTTAGCACTTTTTGTTAAAGGTACTGAGGTGTCAAAGGCTGAAATACAATGATCCCAGGGGAGAGCTTAGATAAAATCCCATTGTGTGATGTGGCCCCAATATAAAGGTCAGAAACAGAGTGAAGAACAAGTGGTTGTTGGATACAGCCCCCTGCCCAGGCAGACACAAGTGCACCCTGGTGCTACCCTTACACCACCCAAGGACCAGCTCTGCAAGCAAGTTGAGCAGGGAAAGCTCACATCTCATTGCCTTTCTTAATATTAACTTAATTACTACTTCTTATTGCCTTTTTTTTTGAGTATTGATTGCATTGCAATTTTCATTGATTGAATTGCAATTTTCACTGCTCTAGATTCATCTGGCGTTATTTTGTGGCTACTTCATGACAGATTCCCTTTTATTTCATGATAATTTCAAGTCATTATAGTCTATTGCACTGATACTACTGATACCAAACAGTAAGTACAACAGAATCACAGTAATTTTCCTGTTTATTCTGTAGTCATAGGAAAAGAGAATTTCTGTATGCAACTCCTGGTTCAGCTTCTACACTTCACCATCAACTGAAACTGCTCTAAAAGCCTCTACTAATTTTTCTGGGGAAATGAGATACTCTTTCAAGATCTCCTTCAGAATTTCTTAACTAAATATTACTATAAGTCTTCTATTTTCAATTCCATATCTGCAAAATCATATATAATAACAGATTGTGGTCAACTACCTGAAATTACATGCACTTCTGATACACGCACTAAGGTCAGAGTCCTGTTGGGAGGAGACAAAACACACCCAGAGCCCTGGATGCTCTGCATGAACTTAAAACACACTGAAATTGCTGCTTGCAGTAGCACTTCCCCTTGCATCTCCACTGGTGTTATTTGTCCTAATCCAAACCTACAGGCTCCTTTTAAAGAAATACAACTGCCTTTATCAAACTGAGGGTTTTTTTTTTGGCTATGCTATGCTAAAAACAATGCAAATTTTTGTAAGAGATGCAAAAAATACTAAATCCTGTACAAGCTTAGCTCTCTAAGAGGCTGGGGTTAGGATATCTGCATTTAACCATATTTTAAGTAAACTAGTAAGTCTGCAGGGGGTACAAAAGTCCTCCAACTCTGCTAGTCTGGTGTTCATATAGACATACTCCACTCTCAGTACTTATGAGGAGCACATAAGGGAGGAAAAATAAATATCACAGCCAACTTTCCTAGGAAAGCTGTGAACAGCATATTTTGGATAATCTGTTCTCATACAGTATGTGATTCAACAAGCTGGATGTGCCAGAAGGACCTGAAGTGAGGATCTCTGTGCTGCAGCACAGCCACATCTGTATTCACATCATAAGCCTGTGTGAATGTGCGTGTGAACAATTTCAGTATGTTAAAACATAGAAAATGATAATAAAGATGTTCTCCTGCTCACAGCCAAGGAACATCCCATCCGAGGAGACAAGATATTTCAGACATGAAGAAAACCAACCAACCGGCCAAAAATGAACAAGCAGCATTTTCCACAACAGCCTCTTTCTCCTTGGGGGCTGCCTGGCACTCAGGCACTTGGTCCCTTGGATTAGCCCCTCCTTGGAGATGCTGTCATCTCCTGCAAGCTCACACAGCACGAGCCCAACATCATATTATCAGTTTCAGAGCAAGACAAAACAACTGGATATAACTAAAGACAATAACCTGTAAAACTTCCACACAGGTGGATGTGACCCCGGTTGTGTGTGTTCCTGCAACCGCTGACAGTTTTGCAATACTGATCTGAATGAACCTCACACCACCAGCCACCCACTAAAGCGCCACACTGATTTATTATTTGGACTATTATTTTTAGGCTTGGGAGCAGTTAGCATAGCTGCAGACAAGCTTTTTTGTGTAGGTCCATCATTATCTTCCAGCCAGTTTCTAAAGCAGTCATATCCTACCGACGTGAGGTTTAGGACGGGATGGTCCTTGGACTTTGGAAGCTGACACCAGGAGCGGGCCGGGCTGGGGAATCTGCTGATGAGGTGTCTGCTCGGGGCCGCGCTGCCAGGGAGAGAGCGGCACCGCGCGCGGCCCCGGCCCACGACAGGCCCCGGAGCAGGGGCCCAGGAGATCCAGCAGGATCTACGAGCCCGCGAGTAAAACCAAGCACATGGCAAGGACCTGTATCTGAAAAGGGAACCTGAATAGGGAATGGCACAAGGCTCTGAATACCTCAGCAATATAACACCATAGCGGCTGGGCATTTTTCAGCCATTGCTTCCATGCCAGCTGTACAGCAGAGCTTTATAGCTTCCTTTTTCACAGGAAAGTGGGATGCACTGTGCTCAAAGCTGGTGAAATTAATATATTCAGTCTACCACAAAGACTAGTTTAATTTCATTTTCCACCAAGCTCAGTGTTACCAGGTATTCTTAGATACCATTGTGACTGGCAAATCAAGGGAGAAAAAAGCAGATTATTGTTTTACTTACCTGAAAATATTTCCTAATTTTCCATTTGCCAAAAAAAAAAAATCAGATAACACAGTAAGTTTAAAGAACTCAGGGATCTCATACAAGAACACTGTCCCTTTGATCATGCTATTGATAGTGCAAAATTTTGCTTCAGAAAGAGTGAAAGGAATTCTTGTAGTGAAACGAGGAATTAAATGCAATCCCTACTTGAGAAGGAACATGCTGTAACTGTGTAAACAGGAGAATTAAATAGAGCAATCGTTTTCAAATATCACATTATAGGTGTGCCTAAGTTGCTGTTACCTTGGAGGTGCTTTCATTCAAGTGATTATTTTCTATGCTTTACTAGAAACTATTCTAGAACATAAAGTAGAAAAGACAAACAAAAGTAATTTACAATTACTGCTTGGTATTTAGCCACTTCGGTCGGAGAGCGATCTGAAAAGGCCTAACAGGATTTTTTTGGCCGCTACTTAGGGTACTTTGTGGTTAAATTGTGACAATGATTAAACCACAAATGATTTAGCAGGGTTTTTTTTTGTTGTTGCTGGGTGGGTTTTCTTTTGCCAGCACAGATGTCACAATCTTACTAAAAAAATTTGCTATGGCAAGGTTGTAGTAACTGCTCCCCAAACTGTGCTAAGGTTAAGGCTACATTTAATTTCTGAGTGCACAGAGACAAGGGCAAAAGGCCTGATGTCCCCTGGCAGTGCCACTAAAATGCAGACAGAACACGCAATGCCTGTCCAGCCAGCAAACCACTGGAACAGATTAAAATCTGCCAACACACAGCAACCGTATCAGACATAAAACAATGGGTCCTCAACATTTCCAATCAAATCCAGTTTAAAAACAACCCAAAACGTTATGTAAATCATAAAAAATGATCATTTCTTCTCTCTCTGCTTGGAGGCCAGAGAAGAATTTCCGATTTTCATGCTTTGCTTTTGGCCTGCTGGGTGAAACATGAAGCAGACAGCCCCTATTTCTGATTTGTTCCTTGAGGCAACAGGTAGGGCAGCTCTCTGGTGCACCCCAAGGCATCCAGCAATCAACAGAAAACCAAAACCTTCCACCTTCCAGCACGGTGAAACGTGCCCTAAATGGGGCAGTTTCTCCCAAAAGAAATCTAAGCCCTGTGCATGAGTTGTCTTTGGTGGCAGGAGCAGGAATCTCTGAAGAGAACCAGAGATGGCCCTGGTTGCCTAAAAACTCCCACCTCTTTCTCAAGAGGGTGAATAGCACTGGGCTGTTTGGTTGTGCTGTGGTATTTGGTTAGTATCAGCACTACAGAAATTTTAAGCATCTTCCCCATTACAAACCCTGCATATGATAATCACCATCATCATCATCAACGGAAAAAAAAATCAAAAGTGCAAGTCATACCAAAATCCTAATAAATGCAATATGAAAAAATACAGTCATGGAGGAAGAAGAGGAGTTTCTTTCCACACCTGCCAACACAACATTTTGATGAGCAGTACCAGCAGATTTGGGGAATTCTGCCTCAGAATCATTTCAGGCAGGTGCATGCTGAAAAGAGCAGGAAAAAGGCTGGGAGAAGGGGGGAAGTGCTTGCAGAGAATGATCATGGTATGGAAACTTATCTGGGAAGCTTAGAAAAGACTCTGTTTAGATAAGATTCAGGGCAAACAGAATAATCTCTGTCTAGCGGGTTTGCACTCTGACAGCTACAGCTGACGCAGTGTCAAGAGCGAAGGACTCGTGAACTTTGCACTTCAGCTGAAATTGTCATGTGGAACGTGCACGTTTCCCAGCTTCTGAATCAAGAGAGTATTAGTGCAGACGCTGCAAACAGGCTATTCTGCCCAAAGTCACCGGTCAAAAGGATTTTTCTGAAATAGTCTTTAAAATAATTAGCACGAGGAAGGGTAAATGGTTGCAGCCAATTTAGACTCCCATCCTGCAGGGCTTTCTAAGTGGACCTGCTTTGCAGAGCTTTGTGGAGCAAGGCCCACGTGCACAGATGTAGCTGCAAAGCAGCAGGTCGGCCCCATGGCGCTCACAGCGGGTGACCCCAGCATGTCACCAAAGCACCTCAAGGGCAGAGCAGCCCAACTGCTCCGAAGCGCCTGGTTTTCATACATTTGGCAATAACTCCGGGTTATTTTTGTGTCCCCGCGCTGCAGTGGTCACTGTATGCATGGGTCAGCTCCCATGGATTAGTCACCGGCAGCGCGGCGCAGCTCCCGGGAGGTTCCAGCGAGACGCGCAGGCCGAAACGCGGCGTTTGGGCAGCCTGGAGCCCTGGGCCCTCAGCGCCAGGCCCAGATCCACCCTCCTCGGCCGTGCGCGCCGGGCCGGGCACGGGGAGCCCACTGGGGTCCCACACTCAATGTCCTCCTGCTCAATAAAACCTGGCACATTTTCCGAGCCGCAAGGACAGGCCCTTGTCAGCACGGAGCTGCGCGCCCCCTCCTCCCTCGGTTGTCATTTGTTTAAAGCGCTGGCTGATGCTGTATTAGTTTATACGGACCAAAGTTGAATGAAGTTGCCACAGAGAGCTGCCTTTTTTGGGTTCCTTGCAGCTACCTCGGTTAGAAGGGGAAACTGATTTCTGAACGTTAATGCTTGCAAAAGAAAACAGTGAACCCCCCTCAACAAATTGTATTTTATAGCATATATTGATAAGATTTACCTTCCAATTTGCCTTTCACACAGTAACATATTTTAAACTAGAACAGCTTCAAGAAAAAAAAACACAAAAAAATCCCTCCAAAAACAACAATGCGGTGTTATTCAGTATGACCTGTGAATATAAAGCACTAGTTAAAATATGCCCTGAAACCATTTATTCTTCAGAGAAATTGATATGAAATCCTCAACTTCTCTTATTAATGTTTTATGTTTAAGAATAATTGTTTTGCTCTAGATATTATAGCAGATTAATAATAATCAGTAGCACTACCTAAAATATGAAAACTTGAACGGGGATAATTCAAATGGACCTTTTGGAATTATCCAAACTGCAGAACAGACTTGTGCTCCTGCCCCCCTTCCTGATGGTCCAATTTTTCCTTCTAAAAATTCATCCAAATCAGCTACTGTTGTTTACAGCAAAACTGACAGATCTGACAACATGCTGTTACACTAGGTACAACTCTGGACTACATGAAAATAAAATGATTCACCTGCAAAAAATGCCCACTGCATGCAAATGAGGACCTTATACTTAAGTTGGAAGAGATAAATAAAAATAGACACTAAAACAGAGCAGCTACAACTACTCTAGGCCTCTAAAATATGAAAACAGTGGCAATTACTCTAAGTGGTATTTAAAATGGTAGCAAGCAATAACACACTTGAACTCTCAAGAAGTTATAAAAGTTACAGTCAAAGAGAAGTTTTGAAGATATGATCTGCAATTTCTGCACCTCTGGGCTCAGTTCAGCAACAGAAGCAGTAACAAGACCTGCTATGTCGGGTACCATTGCTACTAGTTCCTATTAAAGAACTTTTTAATTATTTTGATTATTCTAATCCTTGGTCTTAGTGGCAGTTAATCTACTAGAATTAAATTTTCCACTCATTTTTTAAGAGAAATTTTATTAAAATATAGAGCAGGGAATCATGTTTGACTTTGAATTCAGTTCACTGCACTTTCTGATCTTCGATGCTGATAGCAAGGCCCTAAGAGCTGCACTGAAAGAACCTGTGTGTGAACTTGAACTCTGAGTCCTGCAAAAGTTATAAATCCTC
>JAUBOD010000907.1:4014808-4025139 GCA_032353885.1 Nothura maculosa
AGGCCCCTAAGCATGAGCTCCAACCTGAAAAAATTCAGAGACAGAAAACCTATAGGGAGGCCCCAGAGTCATGTCAGTGTACCGAGGAGGGAAGTTTTCACACTGCATATAAACTGGCTTGGTGAACAACTTCTGTGCATATTTGGAACAATTCTGTATTTCTTGTTTTATTGAAACAAACAAACATCAATCAGCAAATATTCCCAGCTGCCCAGCTAACGTCTGAATGCAATTGCAGTTCAATAGGGACTTTGGATATACAAGCTTTTTAAATCATATAAATGTAGAGATAGGGAATTGAATGGTTGCCAACCTGCCCTTACTCAACTGTTCCTTGGGAACAGTTTGCTAGACAAAGAGGACTTTTCTTTTTTAAACTGGAATTTAGAACTGTAGACGTTACTGATGGAGGTGTTTTAATTCTTCCTCCCTCTCCCCAAAATGCTAACATGTAGAAAGTGATTTGTGAGAGATTGGAAAAAATAGACTTTTTAAAAACAAACCCAAAAACCATAGGCAGGCTCTGCAGTACAAGCTACATAGAACAAGCTGCTTTCCTGCCCCTCTCTTCTGACTTTCTGCTACTCTATAGAGAAGACAGAGGGAGAAATGCCTGAAGATTCCAGAGAGTGCAACACAAAGGGATGAAAATGGGAATTACACCATTGCTCCAAGATTTAGCTCATTGCTCTGAAACTTCATCTGTTTATGATCCAGTACATTAAGCCAAAATATTTTTAATTGCGAGGCTTAAAAATTCATTCTTCTTATTTCTTCTCTATACAGTAGCTGTTTAAATACATTCAAGAAACTTCAATGTTACCAATATAATGTCCTTATTAAGTAGGATTTAGATTTATGGAACTCTAATTCCTAATGTTGTCTAAATGTTCAACATAATAATCTACACAGAAACCTTCAGAAACGACCCGGCAAGCTGGGAGCAGTATGGACACTCAAACATGTATTAGAGAAAAAAGAATAAAAAGGAAGCTACTCTGCCCTCAGATTTCCCAAATACTACAGGACTCATACATCACTAACAGTAAAGCATCCACATGAGTTCTGAGCAGTGCCCAAATCCTGGTTTTAATATTTGCAAAGGTCACCTCCTGTTCCAGAGCCTGACTGGAGAACACAGCCACTGACCTTCACATCAGCATCTTCTTCTGAAACGACTGACATTTGCATTTGCACATTTCAGCCGTATTTAGAATCATGGACTAATTGAGGTTAGAAGCGACATCTGGAGAGTATCTAGTCCAAACAACAGCTCAAAGCAGGGCTAACTTCAAAGCTAGATTGTGTTTCTTCAGCAAACTGTCTCTTACAGATTTCTGAAAAGGATTAGCTGCTCTTTTACACATTTCTTCAAATAGATTTTTATTAACGACTAAGAGCAAATGATACTGGCTTCCCAGCTGTAACTTGTGACAAATGATTCTCCCGGTTAATAAAGCTCTTCCATTGACATTAGTACCTAACTTACATGACTCGGAGCAAGAATGGAGGCAATATGGAGTAGAGAATTTGGGACTGACACACATGTTCCTTGTCAAGTTCCCTGGGCTTCTTCAAATCTTTCCACTATCAACAAACATCCCGAACTTGCTCACAACAAGGTCTAACAGACTGCTGCAGCCCAGACATTTGCTAAGCAAAGGCCACCACCGTGGGTATCTGCTGCAGATACTGCAGACATTAGACTGACACTTCACAGCCTGCCATTAAATATTGCACTATACAGTGCTAAGCCCACCGATATTATGGTGCACAATGCTTTTACCCCTTAGGGTTTTTCTTTTAAGTGGAACAATTGCAGGGAAAAACAACACCCTGCACTGAAAGCAATATTTCTACAGTTACAGCATGAGGCACTCCAGTGTCAGGAAATGCCCATTTATGCTGTCTGTACAAGCTTTGTTTGGGCTCTCGGTGCTGACACGTTATGATCCAGTCCATTAGTTACAAGACAATCTACCACTTTTAGTCTGGCCCCACGGAAAAGCTCCTGTCACACTAACCACAGCTTCCGACCCACAAGATGCCGATCCACACAGAAAGCCCCAAGTTCATTCAGTTCTAGGGCAACCTTATTTCCAAAAAAGTGTAGCTCCAAACAAACCTAGACAAGCTCAGGCAAACCAAGTTCTCCCTAGACCACTGAGAATATCTGTCTTCTGCAACTCCTACTCTACCTGCTGCAAAAGCCGAACGAAACAGGAGATTTTACAAAAAGCAAGCATGGCCAAGGCACATGAATATTGCAGTTTGCAGCTCTCCTTGCCTTGATCTCAGATTCCAGCAGGATGCTCGGAAGGCTGCTTAAAAGACAACTTTTTTTTGCATACTGTCATTAATTGTTTTCCTTCACTTTACTAGTGCCTGGCTCAATACTCTGGAGCCTGATTAGCAGAAAGGTTGGGCACTCACAGCTGTAATCGAGGTCAAAGCCATTGGGTTTTGAACAAGAACCCTACGTTAGAGAACCACAGAGTAATTATGGTTGGAAGGGACCTGTGGAGATCATCTAGCCCAACTAGTCTCAAGAGTGAATACTCTTAAACCCAAGTGTGATAGATTTCATACTTGGAATCCAAAACTTGGTCAGCAGGTTTTCCAGTGATTTCTCCTGTCTGTCTGCCACTGCCAGTGATGGGGTCCCGTGGCCCTCTCCCACACCACAAAGATGATGTGCAAGTGAGCTCACTGTTTTCCTAGCACTTGCATACTGGTGTAATGAGCACCACAAGAACTAGTGAGGACATGAGTAATTCTGAAGTCAGAGCAAGGTTAGAACAGGAGGCAATAAAGAGACTCTGGGCCACTCGTGGAACAGAAGGTTAAAGCAGGATACTGAAGAGCTGAGTTTGTTCTATATCTGGCATGAAGATATCCCAGAGAAACAATGGAGGCAGCTACATTAACTGTTTTGGTTCTTGTCATCTCTAGATGAGAATCTCTGATGATTTGTCCCTGCTCATCATTGATTTGTATAGTAGAGTCTTGAGTGCACAAATTAAGAAGACTGAAGTAGACGTGCTCGAGGGGGACACCTAAAGCACTTCAAACACTTTAGCTAATTCATCTAATCAAACAAAATACAATGCACAAGTGAAACAAATTAAACCACCAACTTCTAAGATCAGAACACTCTGTTTTGTAATTTCACAGTTTTTAATAGTGCTTTTTGTGTACAATATTCTGTGCAAAGATGAACTGTTTTCTGAAATCACTGTTCTGAGCAAGAAACAGATGATGCCTCAGCCACTGAAGTGAATGTGTCAGTATTTTGCACATCCGCCCCTGTATTTTAGTTCCATGGTGGAGTAAATCTAACCCAGATGGACTTGACGCATTAAGAATATCCCCTGAGCAGAAATGCAACATTCCTCTCTGGCATTTTGGATCGTGAGTCAGACTTTGTAGGAAGGAGACAATTACACCGACAATTACAGCCGAGCAGCCCTCCTGCCCCTGCTCCAGCGACCAGCCCCTTTACACCAGAACCGTGTTCGGTCCCCTCAAAAATCACTGCTCATGCAACAGAACTGGACAAGCCTCTCTCCCCTTTTATTTTAAACAGATTTGGTTTGTGGCAGGAGTTGTGATGACTGCACTAAACATAGTCTATGGTCCCACAGGGAGTGTTTTTTAAAAAAAATTCAGCATATATTCTTTGGCTTGTAGAAAGAATTCTTTTTGTTTAGTTGGAACTAGGAAGACCCATATATGTGGTTTGTGCAGTTTGCATTTGTGCACCCTGCATGGGACAAAGACAGATTTTTTTTAACAATAAAATATGAAGTTTTGAAATTATTTGAGTAAATTATGATGACTGTTTATAAATAACAAACAACATACATTGGGGGTTTCTACGATCTCTTAGAAAGTTACTTCATTTGAGAGTCAACTAGGTTCACATAAGAACCCAACTGAAAAAAGAAACCCAAATCTCTGAACCGTACACATCTACACAAAATGTTTTAAGGTTGCTAGCGAAGGTCTGTGCTTCATAAACACAGTTATGTAACACAGTATTTAGCTAGTGAATCTCCTAAGTGCTTGCTCTGTATCTCACGACGAGAAAGACTCCAGGAATCATTAACCTCCTGAAGATGACAACCAGACGTCCCTGGTGACCGCTTGCCACAAGGCATAATTAAGGCCCTATGCTACAGCTGGGGTGAAATAACAATTTCTAGAGTTGCTGACGTTGCAGTTTACACTCTTCACACAAACTGCCACATTAAGGGCTATTGTCATGTGAGCCATGGCATTGGACTGTCTTTTCTCCCTCCTTTGATCTAAGTAACCCTGGAATATGAAGACAAACAAAAAACAACAACAAAACGAACAAGGACTCCATATTTCAGAAATTCTGATTACAACTTGAGCCGTGTTTTTCATTTAATTCCTTTAAACCATGAAGTTTTTTGCCTCCCTAGGAGGCCTCAGGGGTTTCCTTTCTGCTACAGAGCAGACATTTGCAAGCTGAATCCCCAGGGCTCCTTCCCACCCTGCTCTGGGAGGGTGCCGGGCTCCCCCAGGAACAATCCCGGCACTCCATGGGGTTTGTTCAGCGAGGCCAAGGAAGTGCCAACCTCCCCGGCAGAACCAGCCGGAGCAGGATGGATGTTCAACCTGTGAAGGCCGCAGCACTAACCAGGCTCCATACAGTCCTCCTCCTTTGCCCAGCACTGTGTCACCTAAAAAGCTTTGTCCAGATCTTGCAGATCTTTGTATCTAGACTCTAGCTATAGTTGTAGTTCAACAGGACACAGAAGGGCAAGGTTGCATTTCACTGCCTTGGGTACAGAGAGAGTGAATGAATGAAACTAATGAACTAGTACATGGAACATGCATGGAAATTTCATGACTACCAGCTCCTAAAAAGCACAAATGCATTTGTACCTTTCTAATAACCAGGCAGGACAGCTACAAGCACAGGGAGCACAGCTGAAATCCAGTGCCATCCTCTGCACATAAAAAAGGTGTGAACCCTGTCTACCAATCTCAAACTCCAAAAGCCAGGAAAAGATCTTTGCAACTAATTTTCAGGAATATTTAACTTGGTATGCTCTTTTTTTTTCTGACACTACAAATAAATGGGTTGGTTAGCTGGGGAATTCTGTGTATCACTCTGATTATAGCATTATATCAGCTTTCAAACCCTCAAGATAGCCAGCAGCTGATTTGAACGCAATACTGCCCAAAATGTTACATGGAACAATTGCATGGGGCACTGAATATAACACAAAATTTGAAGAGGAGCTGGAAGAGGACTCTTTAAGGGGAGAAGGAGCAGGTGATGAAGTATGCACGTGGTTATTAAAATGGTAAAATACCTAGTCACCATTTTCAGATAAGCTTTGTGTGTTAAGAGTGGCTCTGTTCCATGCTGTTTGAATGAGCAGCACTGCTGCCAGCTCAAATGTAACAGGAAAATTATGTATGTTGTGACTGGCAATCCAGAAAGCCCAGGCACTTGAGGGTTGATGGCTGAAAGCTAATACAGTAAATTTAAAGGATGGGAATGCTCTATGCATTAAGTACATTTGTCTCAAAGCTGTTCTATTAGTAATATTGAGAAACGTTTAAGTACCTTCACTACTAATACACTCAAGATCACAGCAGCAGTTAGCTCTAAAAGCACTTATTTGCTGCCCTTAAAGCAGAATTGTAGAAAAATAAGCTTTTCATCAAGGCTGGCAGCTGTTTTGACTATGAAAACGTATATACTTAACTTGATGAGCTCGCTTGCCTACAATTTTCAGGCATACAATGAAGTACTCAATAGTCAGTATTTTCTAAAGCTTTTTAAGGCTAATTGAGTATCATCTTTCCTAAAGATGCAGACTCCATCCACTGCTTCATCAGATGGTTTCTATTGTGCTTACATGTAAAATATAGCAAAGCCTGAAACAACTCAAAGCAAAACAGACATAGTTCATGCAAACGCTGACTTATTCTTTGGCACAAAGTTCCTCAAAACATGGCTGCCAGGATAAACACTGGAGTTACTACTGTGACCACTCTACTCAATGGATTACAAGAAAACAGAGATTAAGACACCCTTTTAATCTTATTAAAGAATATTGGCCCATATATTATTTCCTTGTAAGTGTCGCATGGAAAAGGCCCTATGCTAGACCCCATTCTCTATGGGGCCACCTTCAAAACAAGAGTTTTGACATCTTGTTGCTTTCCAACTCTTTCCAAAATGCCAATGTAGTTGGTTTTGTCAGGGTGAACACCGCCTGTGGGCTTGTCAGGGCCTGCTGAGCTGCTCCCCTGGCTTACCTGGCTTGATGGCCTCCATCACGGCCCGCGACGCCTTCAGCACGGCCTCGTAGACAGCCCGCTGGTCAGGCGTGAACTTGCCGCTGGCGGGGAAGGTGCAGGTGATGTCGGAGCCGTAGCAGTAGTACTCGCCGCCCATGTCAAACAGGCTAAGGGGAAACAAAGGCAGGGGAATGAAAATGTAATTCCAAAGAAATCAGTTGAACTGCTATTTCTCTTGTTCTACACTTAACAAACTGTATGTTGGTAGTGGGTGGCCGTGGACACCCTTACTGGCAGCACGAGCCAGGGTGGAAACACTGATAAAAAACACATGAAGAATCCAGCTTTTGAGTTCTGGTTTCTAGCAGAAACATCTCTGTTTTTCAGAAGCAGCAACATGTCACTTTGTTCTCTCCTCAGAAGTGCTAGCATCACATAGATGGTCTAGCCTAAAAACTTAACAGAGAAATGTTAATTAATTTATGGCCTTTTGTGTCTAAGTGTCAAAATGCATCTAATGGTTTAAATAAAATGTCCCCAATAAGGGTTGACTGCCACTACTCTGGACATGGACTTTCCTTTAAGACAAACTTGTCTAACAAGGCTTAAAGAGTAAAGAATTATGAGTAAAGAACATTTAGTACAATTCCTAGTATCAGGGGTGGAAAAAGTTACAATATGCTTTCTTTTATGGGTGAAAAAAATGTTTTACCTTTTGAGAAGCGAACTTATTCTATGCCTGAATAAATGATTTACCACCGATTACTCAATTGCCAGAAATCAATCTATGAGAATAGTAAGTGGTTCCTTATGCCCTTGTGAGAAGTCGTGCAGACATCTGCAATATTGTGCTTCTTGAGCCGACCTGATAAGGTGCTGGTTTCAGCAGGCTCAAATATTAGCAAATAACCAAATAACCACTTGGACCAAACAATACCTAAGTAAATAACCCTCCAAATCATCGTATATTGATTACAAGAAGACACATTTTACATATAGGACTTTGTCTGGTCTTGACAGATAGTATTTGAGTGACCTCCTGATTTCTTAAGAAATGAATCACAGTCCAAATTTTCTAGTTTACCTCTTTTTAAAGCTACTTCAGACACGTGTAAATAACACTCATTTTCACGAGAAACATCATTCTCCTTAGCTGTGTTAGAAAAAGTTGGAGGTTCTTTCCTCTTGCTTGTGCTCCATAGCAGGATGAGTCAAAACCAGGAGGAAAGTTGCTCATTCAGAGACCTTCTCCATGGCCAAGTCCCAGTCCCAGCCATGCTCTGACAGTGCACAGGGTGCTCTGTCCCCAGCACAGGGCTAGCAAAGGTAACAATAAGCTACTATCAAGGAGGGCCATAGCATTTAGCTTTAAATATTCACCATGTCTAACTTAGCTGTCCTTGAATGCAACTAGTTATAAAGAAGTTAAGACAACCACGATGAAGCTAAATAATGTTTTGGCATGGTTGGGGCTCTTCCTGCTGCACTGAACACACAGATACTCGCTCATGTGAGGATTTACTCCAGGATACTTTAAAATGCCCCCTGCAAGTTGCTGGGTGAGCACATCCCTGCCCCGAGTCAGCGCCCGCCTCCGACGCGGGGCCGGCTGCACCCGCGGCCAGACCTGCAGGACGGGAACGGCAGCACAAACCTCCGCTTCGCAGGTGCAGAGCTGCACAGGGGGTAAAGCAGCAGGAGCAAACTCCTCACCAGGATGACTTAGGAGATAAGTGACAACTTAGGCAATACAAACAAATACTACATATGTTCATTTAAATATTACATGCAGTATTTTAATACAGAAAGTTGCTAACTGAAGACAGATACACAGTGGATGGCAAATTTCAAAGCCACAGGGTGAAAAAACAAGATTTCAGATCAATATAGCAACTGCAAACAAGCCCAGCCAAACCGCAAAATCAGAAAGGCCATCGACACTGCCTCAAGTTTTGGTTTTATGGTTAGGCTCATTTCAAAAATTAACTACAGAAATAAACAGAAAACATAAGGATGCAGAAAACTGGCAGCAACAATTAGAAATGATGTAAGAAGTTACTATGTTCTCTAATGTGCTAACAATATTTATACTTCAGATTAATAAGATATCTTTCAACCCATCTCAAACTGAATCATTTCAAAATCACAGATTAAGTTTCAAGGTTCTTGGTGGATTTATTGAAGTACTGTGGCCTAATTGTGCTCCATTTATACCTATGAGTAATAATTTAGCATGGTCAGAGGTGGGCTGTGACCAACAGCTTCTAAATGCCCTGTCCAGCTGTGCTGGATCTTGTCAGGAATTCTGTGTTCTACCTGGAGAAGAGTCATTCCGAATTTACATCAGGCCAAGCCTTAGGGATTTCTTTAGCCTGAAAATTATTATTTTCTGAAAACCACTCACAGTTTTGTGATTGTAAATGGTTTTTAGGATTACTATAGCAAGGAATAATGGGGAAAAAGATCATGTAAAGCAGATGGTGCACTGGAATAAGGCTCCTAGGCTAGGAAGCACCATTTGTTTAGGTTTTGGCTTTCGGACAAGAGGAGACATGGGGAAAGATGATCCTTCAAACTCTAGATCAGAGCAATAACACACCATCCAGTCTGAACGCTCCAGTGAAAAAGCATCCAAAACAAACCGTACATTTGGGAGATATTTTGGCTCTTATTGGGAATTTTCTTCCATGTAACTTCAGTTGGGAACATATCCATTAGCTAAAATGTTTCCCAAGACATGGAAATATCCCAATTATTGTAGCTATCCTGAGGAAATAAAGGAAGCCTGAGAAGATCTGAATTTCAAATCGTTGCTTGCCAGGCAAAATCAGTGATCAAGCACATTTGATTCCAACAAAATGCATGTGAGCTACTATCTTCTCCTACTGACTAACAGCAAGAAGTTTGTGAAGATGTGTTCTTTGTATCCTGTTTTCCTATATAAAACAGATTTATTTTACACCGAAATTAGGTGGTAACTCTTAGGTAACAAAAAAGATACAAATGACTTTATTTTCCACTGTGTGCGCACATAATTACCTGTCTGATAATATAATCTTACAGGGATCTTGCACAGAAACAGCTACTTAATCTTATTTGGATTTTATCAAACGTAGCAGCAATATAAACAAATTAAATGCACAAATACAAACAGGCACAGTCTTACAGGACATCTTGATCTACAGCCAGTGTATTAAGGATCGTCATATCTCCAGCAACGTATGCAATAATGTAACACGGTATCTCCAAACACTATTCACTTATCTAAAATGGAAATAAGTTACATGTCTATTGAACTGCATACGTTGTCCATTGCAAAACCTAATTGTGAATAACTTTTCTGTAGAACGAAGACACATTTAATCAAGACCGATGCTCCTCCTGCCCCCACCTTCCTCTTCAAGAGGCAGTTGTTAAGTGCTGAATTCAATGAATGCAGAGATGACATGCTGAGGTTGTCAGGTTTCAGAGGAGTCTGGAAGGGGAACTCGCCCACAGAGGGAGCATCCCTGATCAAAGAGGAGCCATGTTCTTGTATGTCAAAGCACTGATTTAACTTGAATCTGATGAAACCTTCTATTGCAAAGCTCCTTCGCAACCTTTGGAGGGAAAGCTAATCTTGCTTTGTATCACTTTGCCCGGAGTAAAACCAATGAAAACCTACCTGGCCACATTTCCAGGGTGAAAAGTGCATGGTATATAAGCATAACGTATAGTCAGAAGGTCCAAGCCTTCTCCAAGGATTCCCCGATACTGTTTCCCCATCCCCCTGTTTTTTTTCTCCTGAAATCATATAAAGTTCTACCACATGTAGAAGATGCACAGCAAAAAATACTCCAAACTTCTATTTGGAAGTATGGACATAAATCTCCTGAGGGAGGCTTTAGTTCTGTATAGATATGATTTATAATCTTTCATCCTCTACATGTTGCAAAATACTGTAAACATTATTAACTGAAGTTGAACAACACAAAGTATGAGAAAAATCAGATAACCTTTCAGTTACTCTACTGACAGAATGACTTGCTTGTGTATCAGCAATATAA
>JAUBOD010000907.1:4025239-4044111 GCA_032353885.1 Nothura maculosa
ACAAAGTATGAGAAAAATCAGATAACCTTTCAGTTACTCTACTGACAGAATGACTTGCTTGTGTATCAGCAATATAATATTAGCCAACATGGTCAAACAAAATCTGCCTTCTGCATCTGCTTGAAAAGTAACCTTCCAAAATCACAACTCACTGCTTTCACAGTCCTGACATCACAGCTTAGAATTATTTTTGCACATAAAACAGCACAAAGTCCAAACGAAGCATAACCACACAGCTCATGCCTTGCAACTTCACAAGAATTAAACAGAGAAAGAAAGGACTAAACTTCTCCCTCTGTTCCTGGAGTCTTTCCAGTCCTTCCCTGGGGGCCCCAGGTTTCACTGCTAACTGGTCCCACGGGATCGGGGTCCTGCTCCAGGTACCCACTACAGGAGAATGGAGAAGATTTCAAGAGTGCTTAAGTGCTGCTCGATTTAAAGCAAACACAAGGCTTGCAAGTCACTGCTGTAACTGAAAAGGTTACATGATCCTATGAGCAAAAGTGCTCTTCACGCTCGCCTTGCAGTCACGCTCAAGCAATACAGATGCAGTAAGACGTGGCCTTGTCACCTTTACAAAACATTGGCACCACAGAATGCATTTAAAGTTACTTTTTGGCTTTAAAGCCCAGAAAAATAACATGTGGTTTGGTATTGATTTTAGTTTTCTTAACCTCTGATTGTGAAGCCCCACAAAACATTCTGGTATCACTTTAAGCTTCCAAACCAGGGACTATCAATGGCCAAGACTGGTTTCTTCATAAAGTCACGGTATACAATTTTTTTTTAAATTAAAGCATCATCTTCCTCTAAACATGCTTTAACTTTTATAGGCCTGCTGACATTTTTATTGTCAAATAATTTGAAACTGCCAGGCACTGAAGCAAATTATGGCCAATATCACAATGGGAAGCAATACTTTATTTGGGGTCTCTGAGCCATGTGTACAAATGGTTAGTGACCCAATACAGCTGACCCAGGGACAGGCTCTCACGGGCATTCCTGGGAGAGCCCAGCGCTGCTCCCAAGGCTAACACATAAAACTGTCACCTTACTGCTCCACGGGCCTGCTTCGTGTGGCTATGCAGAGCTGGATCACATCACGATAGCCATAAAAAAAGTTTTTCTTCTTGGCTATTGTTAACGCCACGGAGCCATCCATCACTGCTGCGAAATCCACGGAGTTTCCACCGGGATTAGAGCCGGCCCTGCCTGCTCTTTTCTTCCTGGGTCTCTTTGCAGGACTCGGCCTTCCCTTCCTCCAAGCAGCCTTCAGGACTAATTACCAAACTGATATCCCCATATCTTACTGTGCCCTCCTCGTACCTCGGGTTAAAGGTAAATAGGTATCAATACTGATGCACTTTACTCAGCGGGACGTTTACTGAGGTTTTAGGGTTTCCAGCCACTATTAACCAATATGCTTCTGAGCAGCCACACAGATGCATTAGGAGATGAACTGGTGCCAGCGCAGTCTCAGGACAGAAGAAATAAAGGCAGCCACAAACCTCCCTCCTCTTGTCACAGCAAGAGCCAGCCAGTCCCAGCTGGAGACTGAGACGGAAATAGCCAGTGAATTGGTAAAGTTAACTGTGGGGCTGAGCACTGGAACAAGTCGCCACGTGGGGCTGTGAAGTCTCCATCCTTGAATGTTGAAGGAGAAAGGATTACAAGCCCACACTTCCACACTAACAGTTGCAGATTCCCTTGGGGAGCCTAGGAGGAACACACACATGTTGAGGTGTCTGAATCACCAAAAATCTGCCCTTCTGTAGGTGTTCCTGCACTGCATGGACTGGGTCTCCCTGCCCTGCAAGACACAGAAACGCGGCTCACAGAGCAGAGCAGCACCTCTATGCTAAGAGATTGCCCTGGGATGTCCCCTAAGTCACTTGGAAGGTGTGTCTCCTTCCTCCTGTCCATGTGCCCTGCCGAGGAAAAATATTTTCCTTAGCCAACAAAATGTGGGAGTCTCCTTTCTCGCAGTAACTTGAACCACGTACAAGAACTTCAGATTTATCTGTCTTGTGGAATATGAGATTTGAGTCCCAGTCAATTCACCAAAATGAGTTGGATGCTCAGGGTTGGTTCAATAAAAAATAAATAAATAAAAAGAATAAAAAAGTTCTGGTAAGATTTTTCTGTGCTATTTCTGATTCTTGTCTCACCCATGCTGAGAAGGAATCCCTTCCTTACAGTATTAGCCTGTTGAAGAAAGCAAACAGCTTTATATTTTTGCATTAAATAAATCAATTTCAATAACCAACCACCTCTCCTTTGCTATTATGTAGTTTGCATCAATGCCCTATTAAAGATGCAGTGCTTGCCAGAGCAAGCAGTACCCAATAAATCTTGATTGGCTTGTTCACAATTCAGTTCTTCTGAAGTGCCATCTTCCAAAGCAGGAAGGTGTCTCTAAAACAGAATTTCTGTATTGGGAACAATAAACTAGTATTGCTAGACCAGAAAAAGCATCTTTGTAAGATGCAGAAGGCAAAATGTCAGCACTGCCTTCTTAGCACCTCAGCGAGGGCCATGCAGGCAGTGTCCAAGGACGGGGAATCCTCTCAGTTGAAGTTCGGCCAAAGAGGTTTACCTGTTTTACTTGTCTTTTTGCTGAAGAGATGATTTTTCCCCTGGTTTTATTATCCTAATTATCATCCATTTTTAATTGGCACGGTTTAATAAGCAGCATACTCCCCTTAGCAGAGAAAATTCTTTGTTGAAAAGTCAGCCCAACACAGATGGCTGCAAACCCAACATTTTGGCAGCTCCCATTTGGTCCATATTGGAAAAGCCTCCATATGGAACAAGCCGTATGTGTGGGGTTAGCTGCTCCTGCCAACTTGCTCCAGAAAGGAGCAAGGATGTCGGCGCCACACGGAAGGGAGGAAGGTCTGCAAGGAGAAACCTGCCCTGGCAGCTAAACACTTCTCAATGAAGCTGATCACAGCCAGGCCCAGTAGCTGCTCGCCAGAACACACGATACCAGCAGAGAGAACACGGCCACGTGTCCGAGCTACGACAGTTTGTGATTAACTAATCACTCCGTTTCTAGATGCCTCATGAGAAGCAGAGCATCTACTCGTGTTGAACTGTACAGGTTCATACTTCTAATCCAGACCCCAGTTGTAGGCACCAACATTTGGATTTGGGAGCTGTAACTTCCAGCAAAGCATTTTTGGGCACTTTGACCTGTGTTCCCCAGGCCAGATAAACAATCTCGGGAGATTACTGGAGCAGGTGACAGGTTAGACCTCTCCTTATTGATTCTTACTGTAACGATGGCCAGTGGCAGTGTGGGGCGCACACGTACGCGTAAGACATTAACGGTCTCATCTTCTCTCCTGACAAACCTGCGCCAATGTCAAATTGTGCGTGTTCATCTAAATTTTTAGCCACCTTGTAATTGTTTTTTGGCTAATTAAAGCTCCCTAAATATCAGTTTCCCATGGAAACCACCAGGCAGGGGTTTCAGAATACTCTACAGAAGACAACAAGTGAATACAAAAAAAAAAAAAAAGGCTGATAACTTGTCCACCTACAGGGCCAAATGTTCAAGTGAAATGAACGCTAATGAAGGTACCAACCAGTGCCTCAGAACAGGAGGCTGACATGCAGGCCTGCTGTGCTGCCTATGAGGAAAAAGGGTCATGTACCCTCCACGTCTATTCTTCACAGCAGCATCTACTCTTCTCAATCACCTACTCTTCTCAGCAGCACCTCAAGATGAAAGTACAGTGTTGCAATCTACAACTGCAACGAGGAATAGCTCTGCTTGAAAGATCTAAACAGGCTCAGCATGAAGACGGAGCAGCATTCAGCCCAGAGGCAACACGGGGAGGCTCCTCCCAAGGCCCTGCTCTCCATCCTTTGGGTAACGAGCGGCTCTGCAAACAGACACAGGAGACGTCCCAAGGATGGCCTGACTGCGGGGACTAGGAATTACACCTGGTTCATGTGGGACAGGCAAAAACTGTGCAGGAGAGCGGCCACACCTGCCCTTGGAGCTGCACGTCAGCCAGAGCCAGGGAGGCTGCCTCCAAATTGGGCTTGACCAACGCAATTGAGCTCCTCGCACCACAGGCCAAGGGAAAGGCCTGGCCGCAGGAAGCCATCCAAGGCAAGCAGCGTCCCTCAGAATAGTCCTAAATCCTTCACCTATCTGACTGTTAACAAGGACCACCACAAATACTCCATTCCATAAAGAGCATTTGCAAGTGATCAATATTAAAGCAATTGTTATTACAAAATACTATGTTTTATTCTGCTCATTTTATCTCGAGACAAACACCCTACACTTGCTTAGGATGGTAAACATGTGCCATTAATCAAAGCAGAGGAATGAAGCCAAAGGAATTATTTCAGAAATGGACAGCCAGTTGCTTTCGCAATCAACCAATAAGTAGTAGCAATGTATTTCTTCATATTATTATTAGAAACAAAACCATAACTAACAACAAGTTGTTTCAAAACTGCAGACTGAAAGGTTAAAGCAAACCACAATTTTTGCATATTATTATAGCAAACTTCAAAATGCATAAAAAATACACTGGGCCAAATGAAAATACTAGTCTCACCCACATAAAATACTTGAGCATTTACATCTGACACATTAATATCCTGGCATCTTAAAAGCAGTGCTTTCAAGAAGTAATAAATACAATATTTGGTTCCGTAGGATAGATTGTTTTAATAGCAATGAAATACTTGGAATGGAAAAGGCAGGACTTCATTTTCTGATGAAAAAAAAAAAAAGGTCAGGTCCTGCTTTCTAAT
Organism: Nothura maculosa; assembly: GCA_032353885.1. NCBI lineage: Eukaryota > Metazoa > Chordata > Aves > Tinamiformes > Tinamidae > Nothura > Nothura maculosa. Next base: position 4,030,019 of record JAUBOD010000907.1, read on the forward strand.
GCAACATTGCCCCCATCTGGACAACGGTAGCTCGCACTAACGCCAATAGGCTGCCATCAGCGCCATAAAAGTTCGATTTAAAAAAAAATAAAGTGAATTTTCCCAAATGTCTTTCAAAAAGGGTCATAGCAAACTTCTGATTTTGTAGTACCCTTTTTTTTCAAGCTCATCTAAGTCTTTTTCTTGACTATTTGAAAATCCTTTAAATATTGGACTTAGATGATAGCTACTCAATATTCATGAGAAATCCTTTTATACTATATGCCTGTTTGTCATTCCTGCAAAAAGGGGAATAGTGCATTTTTCTAAAAATAATATTGTATAAAATCAAAGCATGCTTCTAGTTTCAATGCAGTGTTTGCAATTTGCATATATATATGCATACTGTTTGCAAATAATAGGTATATGTTCACAACGTGCATAGAAAATGATAATTCTTTTGATACTACAACACCATATGCTATTCTTTTAGATAAACACAGTAAAGTCACTTACATTTTCACCAATTAAGCAGTTCTTGCAACAAGTAACTTCGTTCTGAGTGACCAACTCCAGGAAACCTGAAAACTTCCCTTCACCTTTTGAGAAATTACAAAATAAAAAGCTGGGAAAACTGAGCATATTTCCTCTCTGTTTCATCCAGAGCCTCTCTCACATGCCTATTTTTGCATTCAATGAAAATTCCCCACAATCAATAAAGCCTCTGAAATGATAACAGAAGGTACCCTCACAGTTAAAACAGATCTTACGAGAGCACTAGAAGCTATAATTAAATAAAAATAAATAAATAAAATTGGAAGACTCACATAGGTGCCATGCAGAAGAAGGGAAACTGCATTTCAGTACACGATTGGAATACACATTATATACATATGGACCTTATACACATACATTCCTTGTACGGATGGATGCTTTGCCTCTCAAGCAAGTTGCCTTTTGCAAATACAACTCATTACCAATATCGAAATGCGAGACGATCATTTCCTTCCAGGCAGCACTTATTTTAGTGCCCCCTGCTGTTAATATTACTCGGCGGCTTTAAACTGGCATTACAAAATAGAGAGGGGAAAAAAAGAAAGAAATCAGAGTTGAATTTTTCCAGTAAAGTCTCTTTGCAACACCACATTGTTTTCCATATCATCTGACTCTATTAACTGCTATTTGACTAAGCAAATAGTCACCTTTTCATACTGTCAGGCCGTATTTCAAGTAGTACGTTATGCAAAGATTACACTTTCATGATAGGATGCATTTGATTCTGTGGCACTGATTAAATTTCGCTCGCACTTGAATTCTGGTTCCTGAATGCAATGAAGTTATTTGCAAGCAAACCTTGTTTTCCTGCCACGAGCAGCAGGGCCCAGCAACAGCAGCAGAGCGTGGGGCCAGGAGGGCTCCTGCACTTGCAGCCACTCCACGTGCTCTCCACAGCTTTCATTAAAAATCTGCAGGCTGAAGACTACAAGTGGTAGAAGCAACTGCTAGACAAAATGAAAGACATCACCTGAAAACCCTAACTGCTTCGGTTTAGGCTGCCAAAGTCCGTTTATTTTATAAATAATAGATAGGCTCTCTGTGAACACAAGGTTAATGCCATTTCTCTGGGGGCTGCTGCACTTCATAGGCAGCTGATGCTCCCGCTATTTGTGATTCCACTCGCGCCCTCTCCCGGAGGGCGTGACACCCGGAGCAGCTCCATCCAGCTCCATCCAGCAACGCTGGCAGCTCCAGGCCCTGGGCTGCCCACCCTGGGGCCCGCAGCTCTGAGCCCTGCACTGTTCATCGGCCACGGACTGTCCATCTCCGGACTCACCAGGGCCTTTCAAAATACTGAAAGCACCGGAGAGCTGGGGCGAACTGCATCACTTCGAGCAGTAACAGCCATATCTGTTTCATCAGTATTAGAGGTCAGGCTTATTTTCTCACATCTCTATTATTTAAGCATGAGCTTCATCATGAAGAATCAATCTTTGTTTTACGACCATAAAATTGTTTTCGATGTGCCCGACGCCGCGGGAGCCCCGCGGATCAATCGCAACGATCCGCTCTCCTCCCGGCGCTGTGAGCGCGGCCGCAAGGGCGCTCGGCGGCCTGGCCGGGCCTGGCAGCCCCCGCGTGCCAAATCACACACAAAGAACCCCCGTTTCCTCACACCTCTCATTGCAACCTCACCCCAGCCCATTTCTGCCTCAGCACAGCTGACAGTGCCTTGGTGACTAAAGGTGAAAGGGGCACTGACGCCCTTGGCCCGTTCCCCCTCGCTGCACCTACTGCCCTTGGCACTGGTTTTCGCTTGTCCTTGGAGCTCTCGTTTGCCCTGTGATGTGTCCAGAGCTGGGGAGGACTCGGCACAATTTGTTCGCTTCATTTTTGAGAAAAACAGATTTTTGGAAGGCAGACGCTGCTGTGCTGAGACCAAAGCTTCTCAGAGAAACACGCCAGCTTTGACCGAGCTCTTCTCTGAAGATACTTCCCAGGGTCTGGCCAAACTCAGAGATCACTTTGAGAAGAGCTGAATGCAGAGATTGCTGTGTCCCTTTGGGGCTTTTTACCGCCGAACACGGCTCCTTCTCCAGTTTGAACAAAATCAGCACTGCTGCAGAAGGGGAGATCACAGAAAACTCGCCCAAGAAGAACCGATAATGGAGCGGGTGCCATCTGCTAACCAGCAGCCCTCTGTGCTTGATTTGGGCATAGCAGGGAGCCAAATCTCTGCTGCTTGATATTTTTTTTTCCTGAGGAATAACTTTTTCCATTTCTTTCTCTGCCCATTAAGCTCTGAAACATCTGTGGGTGCCCAATGTGAGCAGGGAAGCGGAGGAGCTTCAAAAAGCTCCGCGAACGGGATGGGGTTTCTTTCTGGTGGGGGATTACAAGCTCTGACCAGCACTTTTTCCTATGGGTCCCTTTCCAAAGCACATGTGCAGGTAGAGCCCTGTCAGAAACAGCAGGAATCTCTGCACAAATTGCATCATGAAAAACCTTGCAACAGCATGACAAATGTCAGTCTCACACTCCATTTCTATCCAAGCTGTCATGCGTTTAAGAACACCACAGAAAGTCAGTATTTGTAGCTGTTTGGCTTTATGTAGTCCTCACCATAGGCTGCATAAGTAATAATTATTTGTAACATTTTGGATAGATGATTTTATTTAAAAGCAATGGCAAATGAGAACACAGGGTGTCCAGAGTCATGATTCACAAGGCTGGTCAGCCTACCAACCCATTGGTGTGGCTCTCTTGGTCACAAACAGGTTTGTGACCAAGGTTTGCTTACAAGGTTCCCTTAGACCATATTGTCCATTACTGATTTACATGTTTGCCACACATATATAAGAGTATATGAATTATTTACATAAATAATTCAGCTGTAATTGCAATATTACATTCAATATTAGTATCAGTTTAGTGCTTTGCACATATCTTAAGTTTATCTTCCCTTTAGAAAGATTGGCTACCTCCTACATCAATCATAAAGCTGTGTGTTAGTTTGCTATTTTGTTTTAAATATTTAATAAACTGCAAGTGACAGTCCTGCTTAGCAAGACAATCCACTTAGCAAAAAGTGTCAGAAAGTCTCTTTAGAGCCCTTGTGTTGCACTGAGATATTTTAGCACACAACCTGTACCTGTAAAAATGTGGTTTATGAGGAAATAGCAGAGATATAATGCCATACTAGCTTCTTACAGAAGCAATAAACCCATTTAATGCAGATCAGTTTTCAAAGATGTAAGTCATAAAATCAGGCTGTTTTAAATGAACACAGTTCTGAAAAAAGTCAGCGCAACAGTCTCAAAGGATCAAAAATGCAATACTGTAGTTTTGCCTACAATTTCCTGTTGATGTCATCAAATCCTTCTAACAAACATTGTTCCAACAGTAAATAAAGCATGAATTTGGCTGTTTCAAAGGAGCAGAGCTAGCTCGCCCAAATTTAGCTTTCTCATATTCAGGTGCTTTGTTGATTTATTAACTAGCACACACTGCAGTGCACTGTTTAATACATAAGAGAACTGAACAGCACATTTCTGTAGAAAACGTGTATCTTATATCAACTACATAATCTCTAGAAAAACACATGAAACTCTGCTGAATAATCCAATAAAAATCACACCAAGTGCTCTACCTTCTAATTCTCTTACATACCAGTATACGACTTGTTAAGGTAAATTTATATCAAAATACTGGCAGAAGCAGAAATAACCCTCTAGAGACTTCTACTACTTTTTTACAGAAGGCCATTTTTTCTTATTTTCATGGCTTCCTAAGATTATCCAACAGAGGGCTCCCAGAAGCTATTAAAAAGCTTAATGGAGAGTCAAAAACAATAAGCTCTAGTATATACATATAAATTATCAAGCTCATTTTAATAAATCTGTTCTGTATATATCCACACAAATATACATATGAACACATACACACCACAATTAGAAATTTGTAAAAGCACACAGTAAAACCACCCAGGAAGTTCCTCATGTAATCTGTATTCTGCTACAGCAAGTTAGCTCAAGATTTTTTTCAAAACAAAGTTCTTTTTAAGTTTGAAAAGCAGTATATTTTTAAATGGTTGCTGCACACATGAAGCTACACTTTTTTATAACTTCTATGCCCATCTGCTTTGAAAGAACAAACACAAAATGGTGTGGAGCAAAGTGTGTCTGTACAGCATGAGCCAACGCAAGGGGCAAGGGCAGACTGGTGCTCTACACAAAGTGTTTGAAAACAATCTCTTTTTCCCTGCAATTTGGAATATATAGGACCTTTGGAGAAAATGACTAGCTGGCACATGGGACTACATTCTGTTTTATAGACTTAGACTTCTTTCTTTATGCAATTATTGCCTTACTAAATTCAAAAGTCCATACAATGCAGAAAGTAAAATTCAGTAGTCATGCAAAAAAAACCCAACAAATCAAGTCTAATTGTTTACTTACCACAAGTCTCCATCTTCAATAGTCTTGTCATTTGGGGCTCCAGCATGGCCATAGTGTAAAACAGCGGAGTTCTCCCCACTGAAGGTGAAAAGAAAACACAGCAGAATTAGCAGAAAAAGAACATGAAGGTCCACAACACGTGAAGGAGTATCACAAGGGGTGAAATAATCACTAGAGCACTGATATATGATGTTTGAAAGGCTCCAGGAGTTCCTAAGCCTAGAAAAATTCACCCATTCCCCTGGCACACCTGGTGTATAATGTCAGCAGTAATATCGGACACAGTAACTATCACTTTATTTTTACACCATTTAAAGTGCAAAAAAAGCCTATTAATCCTCAACTATAAAGGAAAGACTTCAATCCCTGGAAGCTGTTCAGACTAAACTGCTGATTCACAGGAAAGGGAAAACTTTCCCAAAAAAGAACAGACCCTCATTCAAGACTTCTGAAACGCTGTGATCCATTCAGTGACCTGTCTTTGGTCTCAGCATCCTCTCTTGTCTACTAGTATCCCTCTCATTTTATCAAACGTCAGTTAAAAGACAGGCGAAGATTTCAAGCTCTGCTGATTTTCCTTTTATTATTCCCCTCAGATAGATGCTCTCTCTTTTATTCTTCAAAAGGCTAAGAGCATTAAACCATTTCCAAAAATGCATGTTAGAACATGGATACATTGGTGTCTTGCTGATCCCTCAAGCTGACTTGTCAATCCAGATCTAACCTTTTAGCAAAACTGGGGCGGTCATTCTGCTCAAATTTGATTCTTCAATTGTGGTGGAGAAACAGCTTAATATTTTAGCTGAAAGAAATGGGAAGCTCATTTCAGTGAATCTTTTGTCATATCTGAAGTGAATGTAGCACCTGATGTATTTTTCATACTATGCTTTTAATAATACAGTTTAAAAAATCATTAGCACACCTGCTCTGTATCCAAAAAGAGATTACCTTCAAGATACATGAAGTAGTTATGGACAACTGGATATTTAATTGATCATTTCTTCACATAGATTCAGTAATTCCTTAAGCAATGACTATGGAGCAGAAAGTAACTGTCTTCTTAAATTTCTGAAACCCTTCAGTCTAAAAGACTGGATTTCGTTAATATTTTCAAAGCAATAACATTTAATTGCTTATTAATAACATTTAATTGTATATTTTATGTATACAAGAATGACTGTGCAATAAGGCAGTGGGAAACAAAGTTCTAGGAATGATGTGCTGAAAACTGCATTTCTTCTGATTACATGGACAACAAAGAAAAAGAAGTGAAATTAAGAATAAAAACACACAATTAAGGCTGCAACAGACTTTTTTTCCTGTGATATTGATTCAATGACTTGAAGATATTTTTAGAATTGGTTATCATCTGACTGATTTTTATTTTCTATATGCCTGATCTGAGAATCTCTTCAGTTTTGTAGCAAATAAAAAAGCAGTCCCACAAAAATTTGTAAGAGGCAGACATAAGCCAGCTTCATTCCAACCCTTCCTACCTCTTGGGCACTTGTGGAATAATTCCTTCTGGCCACAAGTTTTCTTTGAATTTCCTTGGCTAGAAAAGTAAAGCACTATTAGGGCAGCAGACAGCAATCAGAAGAGAAGGTTCTGAAGCCCTGTTGGGCTGCACTCAGAGCAAGAACCGCGTTCCCAGCGCCAGCTCCTTTCACATGGGGTGGACAGCAGCAGCGCCAGCTCCTACCTCTGCTTTGGACCGTCAGCATCTGAACCCACAACCTTTCTGTTTAATGGGGATAAAAGGAAAAGCACAAATGAGGGAAAAAAAGCCACGTGGCATCACACTGGGCGCTGCCTCCCCAGCAGGAGCGCACGGCTTCGAATCCTCGTGCATGGACAAGCGAGCAGCACCATTGTCGCCAGCAGGATTAGAGCTGCAGCTACTATTCTGTATTTCTTTCAAAAAATGGGGGTAAAGCACGAGAAGCAAATTAGCATAAGAATGTATTTATGATCAACTTTACTAGATTTTTCAGGAGGCTAAAGGGCTTGACTCCACTCCAGTGTATTTGGAGATAACTTGTTTACATATACGCTGGAACCCTGTGTTACACAGCAAACCAGACACATAAATAAACCATATATTCAAATGCCAGTACAGCACAAATGTTTTCAACAATACATGTTCCAAATCCAAAGATATGGAATTTTCTTAGCACATTTCAAGGTGGAGGTTCTTAAGTTTACAAAATAATTCTGAAAGGTTGAGCACCAACTGTTATGGAAGATGCATGAAAATCTGCTTTTCATCGCTGTTATTTATATGTTAAGCAGCAAACGATTTTTCTTGGCATTATGAGGTTGTATCATGTAAACCATGGCTCGGCAGCATAAACAGGACTGTGCCAGAGCAAAAGGCAGGTGCTGCTGCTCAAGACCTGGCAGGGACACACCACACAACCCAGGCCTGGTGCCTGTTGGAAGCAGCGGTGAAGCTGCCTGCCTTGGACCAGTCCTATGAACCGAATGCCCAGCAGAAGCCCTTGCCTGGGAGAGCTCTCCTGGCCCCCTGCCATCTGAAAGCAGCCAGTCCATGGCACGAACCACAGGGATGAGTGGGAGATCTCCCTCAGCAATGAGCCAACGACCTGAACTAAAGCAGGGATGTGCACAGCCCTCCAGCCGGTGTCTGCCAAGGGATGCGAATCCTGCCTCACTCCCAGGGCTGTCTCAACCACTGCTCCGGGACAGAGGCAAGAAAAAAGCTTTTAAAGGGCAAAGTCAGGGAGCCTTGCTGAAGTGATGTACATCCCCAAGCTCAATGCTGCGGTCGGACAGAAACTGCTCACAATGATTCAGCTACACTTTCAAATGAGCTTCAGAACAATTGAAATCCCCCAGGTGCTGGCAAAACAAATGAGCTCTTGCACGGGAGCTGCTCCTTTTCTCTGCAACAACAGTGAACAGGTCTTGCAGGAGAAGGCCACGGTCAGGGTGCAGGGCTGGCTTCCTCACTGAAAGCACTTCTGAAAATCACTGTGCATGTGGATTTGGATGTCTGCATTGGGCATTCAAAACAAAAAATTCTCCACAATGTTTCTGTGTCTCTATTTCCATTCCTTTAACAATTTGCCTCTATGGGTGCCAAAGACATGCTTGCTACTGAAAGAATTGCATAAAGAGGCAGAAAAGCTACACAGAGAATGCAAGCAGTAGGAAATTTCAGAGTGCTGAAACTGACTGCAACACTGCATAGTGACAAATTTCAGAAATTTCAGAATGTTGTGTCCCCAACAACTGCTTTTTCACCTCAACGACACAAATCATGCAATATTGTAACTTCAGACTATAGACCTTAAAGATCAATGATTAAAACCACATGCGTTTACAAATAAACATGTGTGTAAGAGCAAAGCAAGTGCCTCAGTGGTGACACTGAAGCTGGCAGCAGGAAGCACCACCAAGTGAGTTGCCCTTCGCTTGCCTCTTGGTGAAAACAGCTACCTGGTACCCAAAGACACTGCAATGAATAATTCACTCCCATTTGAACACTACTCTGCAGTCAACATCCTGAAGATTAGTACCAATTATATCCAAGGACATTTATTAAATACTGTTATTCACATTTAGTTGTATTTATGTGATGTCTGTTTGCATTTCAAATCACTTACAAGTTCAGAGTGTTTGCTAGCACTGCTCACTACAGGAGTAATCAAATTATACGACCACCCCTAATACTAACAAATGTACGTTATTATTCTCAATGTATTTGAGAGCGCATACATGCATGTGAATACATAAAGTCCTATTTGGTCGCACTAAATATTCATTTTCCATCTCCTGAAGACTGCAACACTGCACAGCGACAGCCCCAACTGCATGTGCTCAACACGCATGCCAAGCGATTCATTTCTTTACAGAAATATAGTATTGATTACTCTTGTTTTCTGAATCTAGGATTTGCTTCATAAACTTCAAATCATATGTTACCATCCAAACATTTTTAGACATTGTAACATCTTCAGGGAAAATAAAAAGGGAATTTTGAGACAGAAAAAAGCCCACCAATACATTAGTAGTCTTTAGCAATCAGTGATCTTCAGTAATCAGTTTGACAATGTGAGCAAAATACAGTAATTTAGTCACTGAAATATGCCTACATCATCAACCTAAAAAAACACTTGAATAGCTTTTTTTTTTTTTTTTAAAAAAAAAAAAAAAAAAAGAAAATGATTCTCTTCTATGGAAGGTTTTATCCAGCCTTCAATTTAAAAAGGAAAGTTCCTGTCAAAATATTGAAGTTTTAACCATCAGGAAAAGAACAAAACTCAGCATGAATAGAACAATGCTTAACTATTCAAATCCCTAATTGCAAAAGCAATTTCTTAATCTTAAATGCAGCTAAGAATAATATTTACAAAGCATACATTTTTCATTGTAATAAAATTCGTATTATTTTTTCATTATGATGTTAATTGAATCTGTCAAATGGATCTATTCGGAGTCACTTTATTATGACCTAACTTAAACCAGTTGATTTTATACATCAGAAAACTGCAATTTATTTGCAGAAATCTTTGTATCGTAGCCTACAGATGATTCCCTTAAATCAGGTTTGTTTCTACCTGTAATAATACTGGTAGGATACAATGCTTGGTCCTTGCCCAACTGTTTTGGGGTAAAACGAAGCCCCACAGAGAAGAGGGTGCAGACAAAGCAGGGCTGTGGAGCACGCAGAAGCTACTAAGCCCCTCCAGCCTAGTGGGAATGGTGGGATGGGATGAGATGGGGTGGGATGGGGTGCCCAGTCAGCTCCTGTTATGACTCAGTTGTGATCAGCTGGGGGTTCCCTGTATCAAGCAGTGCCAATCTGGGAGCTTTCATCCATAGGGGTGTCCCTGCAGGATCACAAAGAGCGGCACAGCAGAGGTTCTGTAGGTCTGGAGAAGACACTGATGGTCTCTAGCTGTTGTACCCAAATCAGATCCTGCAGCACATATCCTAATGCACTGCAATTAAATGTGAAACTTATATGACTGCAAGAAGATCATATGCAAAACCAGCTGATTTTACCATCTCAGTCTACAACAATACCATGAAGATGGAGTCTTATTTCAATGGGATGCTAATTCTCAAGTTATATGATGGCACTAAAGCGGGCAAACTTTGCAGACAATTTACACGCACAGTCTGCCATAAAACTGCCCATGCTCCTACTCAAATTTTACATATAAATTGGCAAACTGCATTTACAAATAACCAATTGAATAAAGAACAGAAGAAGCAAGGATGCTAACTGGCCTTATTGCAGTCAAAACAATATAACTTTAATATCATTAGCTTAAAAAATATTTTTAGAATAGGTCTATTTGGATTCAATGCAAGATAAATGACCATGACTAACAGCAACAAATGAAGCATGTACACAAATATATACCTCATCTGACTGTTCTATACTACTAACTAGTTTTACTCCACTGAAAGAGTAAGACTGATTCCTGCATAAGGTACAGAACTGTCCTTCTACACTATTCTTCTGCAGTTCTGCATTAAAAATTGGTATTTCTACAATGACACAGAGTTTTTTAAAAATAATCTCCAAAATACAACAGTTCCAACATGAACTGTTCATCAAGCAAGAGATGAAACAATCTTTTCTTCCCCCAAATTCCAGAAAGATCAGTTTAATTGCATCCTATCCTCAGCGGCAAAGAATTTCAAGAATGATGCGAAATACTTATGGTGCATTTCAGAGAGAGCATTTTGTGAGCAACTCAAAGCAGCTCTTAAGCCCTTCTTCACGATGCTGTTTAATAAAAAAGCCAATTGCAGCACAGATGTGAGCATAAACATGATATTGGCAATGGCAGCAGTCGTCATGGCACCTCCTGCGTGCAGCGAGCGTAACCCAGCTCTCTCATTAAGACAAAGCACCAGCCACTTCCCCGTTGCTCTTGCAGAGGAAGTAGCTTGGAACTCACTCATTTGCATAGATCCAGTGGGAATCCTGCAATAATAAACTCCAAGTTTGGCATGTGCTCAGCTTACCTGCCACAGATGCACGTGTAGGAAGTATGGCGCATCCCGCCTCGAGCATAGCAGTAGTGCTGGAAAAGGCTGCAAAGAAAGAAATTGGTTATTAATAATACATTCTCAACGTTGAGAAGGCAGAGGGGAAAGCAGGCCTTGCTTCGGCACTGCTGCCTGCTGCGGATTCCCGGCTCCCTGACCCAGCTCTGCCCTTCGTGCTCCGTTTCGCACTGGAATTCACCTGCAGCCGGAGCCCAGCTGCTCTGTGGGTGTCCCGTAGGTTTCGGGAGCTCTGCACCCAGGAGGAGGTGCTGGAGCGCAGCTCAGTAACTGCGGATGCCTTTCCTCACAATCCAGCAGAGAAAGCAAAATATTGTCCACACAAGGGTGTCAATCTGCCCACAGAAAGGCACATGGTAACAGTTCAGCAAATGCTGAAGCTACCTGAAGGCTGAGAGCAAGATTTTGTGCTGGCATTTCAGGGGCGCAACCCCCCCACAAAACCCATGTTCCAGCCCTGGGGCCTTGCAGCCACGGCCTGGGGCTGCAGCGATGCCCGAGGCACCACGACCTCAAGGGCCTTGAGAGGCCCAAGGAGGGGCCTGGCTGTGGGTGTCACTGCCAAGGAGGCCAGGGAGGCTCTTCCCATACGGGCTGCGGCAGAGGCTCCCTCACAGGCCGGGCTGTCCTGCTTGGGGGGGCCTCTGTGCCCCCCTAGGCCCCAAACGTTTTGATCTTTGCTGTCAAAGTCCCCTTCGTATGAGGGCAGCTGTGCCCAGAGCACAATTAATACAGGATTAGGTGCTTTACGAGCTAAGCTCATATCATGGACCCTTTTGTTCTTTTTGAAATATGCTCTAATTACCATCCAATTCCCTTTAATACTGAATGGATTTGAAAAACTCATTTGTTGCAATACTAAAATCATTTCATTAACACAGAGTGATAATGGTGCTATTCAAAGGCGAGGGATGATGTGATTTTGTCCTTCTGCAAGCCGCGGAACACAGCTCAAGTTCTTTGAAGGATATTAAACACATTACACACCGAACTAGACTTTAAAATTACACAGAATGACAGCATTTCAAGAGAAGCAAAACAAAGCACGCAAACTGAAGAGACAAGAAAAAAGAAAAGTCTACATTTTGGGACTATAGCCTGACTTTGCAAGGTGACACATCTTACAAGATTTTTCTTCTGTTCAAAATGCTGTCAAGATAGAAATGCTAATTTTGTATTGCCCTAGAAACCTGTAGCTGTGAAGAGTAGGTCAAGTGACAGGGAACCTACGGAGAACCTCTGAAATGGAGCACACATAGCAGAAATATCACTAAATTCAGCAACTGAAACTTGTATAAACTGCCTTTTGCTCTTGTGCAGAAGCTTCTTCACCTTAGGGACTTTTCAGATGGAAAGAGTTATTGACCTTCTCCTCCATAGCATGCCTATCTCTATGCAAGATATATGCCACAAGACATGGTGCACAAGCACTTAGCACAATACTGTATTATACTGATAAACAGAGTCATGTTCTAGAAAGTAGCTTTCACCATATTTTATAGACCCTTTGCACTAAACCATTTGCATCTCCTCTCCACAGCAACTTTCAGTAACCTTCTAAAGAGCTTTAAAAATGAAATAATGAAGGTTGTAAACATCCTTCCACCATCAGCGATGCAGAGATAGCAGAGTTTGCTTTGCCATATGACAACTGATCGCATATTCATGGTTGAAATTTATATGAAATTGTGCATCAGGGTAATGGCAGTCACCTTTCACAGCATTCCCAGATTAGCAATAAAGAGTGGTAAATAAAGACACGCTTCATATAATCCAGCTGTTGGTTGAACTTCATTCCTGTTTTCTGAAAGAGGAAACTTGATTGTTTCATCAAACATTTATGGATTTTCTTTTAAGGGCAAATTAGAAAGGGGTTTTTTTTTTAAATATGCTTAAGGTGCAATAGTACAAGTTTACCAGGTAGCGTTTCCTTCCAGAAGTAGTAATTTACTCGCATCACTGAATGTACTTTTTCAAGCTATGACTTGTTAGAAATGTGTTCATGAAGTCAGCAATTAATTCAATGCCGCTATCAGGGACAGCTAACATTCTTGCACAACATGTGTAAGAGTTAAGTACCACATAAGCCTTTGTTGGTAAATGGTGCTTTTCAATGCTGAAAACACATATATATAACTCTGGAAATCACTAACACTTTCCTGTTAAAATCCTAACTCTACTGAGGTGAGTGCAATTTCTACCACTAAATTTTATCATGGCAGAATTTCTCTGTCTAGGCACATGAAGTTCTTTGTGTGTGTGATACAAAAGTGAGAAGTCTGAAATAGAGAATATAATTGAAGAGAACATCAGTGAATCAGCACCACCTTGTATACTGCAAATACTGCATCTTCAGCTGTGCCTAGTCCTTTTGACTGGATGATCTGTGTGTTTAGGCAGTTTTTATATTGGTGCCGGATGACTTGCTGTGAATATCTAATGCAGCCCACACAGGCACAAGTGCTCAGAACCTCTCTCTCTCCTCTCACACTTGTTTCAAAGCTTCCTGCCATGTCTAATGCAGCGCTTCCCTGAAGGGTGTATATATTGCTTATCATTCACATGCTATCTCAGTGGTGTACACAGACCAGCCACTGGTGTTTGAGCATAGCAAATGTTAGCTTTTCAATGCATATGACTTTTTGAGTTAGCATGCTGTTTTTATTGTTTAGAAATGAATTTTAAATATAAAGGTAACTTACTGCTTTTTCTGCAAAAGCATCAACTTCTTCAGTCGTGCTGTAATTGACTGATCATATTAAAACTCACTATTTTGTTCCATTAAATTAAAGAGGGCTACCATTACCCCTTATTAATACTCAGGGAAATCTGACACAAGTGCTTTGCTGCCCACACAAATATGCTGAAGCACCACATAGTCTTAACCCTACAGCTCTGCCTGCTCTTAACTACTTTATTGACAATGGTGAATTCAAAGACAAGAAAGCTCGCCCTTCAGAAACAATGTAGATTCTTTATCATTGGAAAAAACCATAAAAGTATATGCTCAGTGATTTTGAGATCTTAAAGGAATATTGCATACATCCTCAAAATGCTAAAAAGCCCAAAGTTCAAACAGATTTTTCAAAGTGTCAAGCATTCAAAGTATTA
>JAUBOD010000907.1:4044211-4055074 GCA_032353885.1 Nothura maculosa
AATGACATTCCAGCCCAAAGCTTCCACCAGGCCCTCAACTTGATCTCCCATCCTTATACAGCAGCAAAGCTTTGTGGAACAGGGGTATGTCTGACCTGGGAATAGATCAGCACCTAATCATTCAAGATTAAAAAGAGGACCAGTAACACTGACTAACCCCCATGGTTATTTCCAGATACTGGAGATACTTCCAAAATACCTGCTGAGAACAGTAGCTTGAGAAGCAATTTTTTTTCAGGCAATTCAGCGAGATCAGCTGCCATTACTGTAACTCTTCTGGTGAAGCCAGCATACACCCAAGAGTCAAGGGCACTCATGGGTCAATATCTCATTAAGGCTTTTGAATTGAAAATATATATTTATTTTTAAAACCTTTCATAAGCGATTACTGCCTGGTTTGAGGAAGTTTTGGATCTACAATGATTTATCAGTGCACCTTTGAGGAAGTTGCCACCTAAGAAACCTCTACTCATTTCAAAAATATAACTCTCTGAAGGCAGCCCTTGGGACTTGAACTGAAATGCAAGCAGGTGGTTTTGAACTATGAATTGGAAACCAGAGCAGCTTAAGGGAGTTTGGTACAGAACTCAGAGGATTGTTTCTTTCTTTTTCTTTATTCCTTTTTGCTTTTAATGAGCAAAGTTGGAAGAAGTAGGTGAATATCTCTGAGTTATCTGTTGACTGAATTAACTTTGAATTCCAACTAGAACATGCCCTTATGCTTTTGTGTGGTATCGATATCCAGAATAGACCTGAAACAGGCTAAAACATAAAACTTTTCAAAAAAAATTCACAAAAGGCCATGAGAAAAACTGATTTCTCTTTTTATACCAGGACATGCAGCCACTCTCTTGATAACTCAGATATTTAAGTATGTCATGAGGAAGCTGTTAGGCCAGTGTAACACAAGAAATATGAAAGCAGCTACACATTCAAGGAGGTCTGTTCACAATTGCCCTAATTTCTATCATAGGCAAGCAGAAGTTGCCTTTTTTTTTTTTTTTGAACAATCTTGATCTTTACGAATTCCATTTCAGAATTTCATTTTTGACATTTTTGGTGGTTATTCTTTAAGTTATTTCCATGGAAGCTCTATAGAGGGGAATCATCTCAGCTCTGCAATCAGAAATCCATGTTGGTGTTTCTAAACGTGCAATTTCATTTACTAAAACAGACAACTAGCCAGAGCTCAGGGCAAGAGTCCCCCGATATAAAATACTTTTTCAGCCTGCAGACTGACGGATCACAGAGTGCCATTCCTTCAGGAAACAAAGTCCCCTAAGCCACCTCGCCAGCCATCAGGGCTACCTTGAAACCAAAGACACATTGATCCAAGTCCATAAATTATTCAAAGTCAGCACTGTCACAAATGCCATATATGATTTGCAGTGATTGAAGGTTACTGATAATCTCAGCTTCGGAAGAGAGAACTTAGGTTAGAGGTAATTAGCATTTTAATTGCATAATTGGGAATTATAAATTACCTGCCCTCAATAAAAAATAATTGGAGAAGTTATACGAGATTAGCTGATATTTCATCTCTTTTGTTAAACCACATGGGTTGGTGAACTGAGACAGACTAACAGCTGTATTTGTGCTTGAACTTGTGCTCCACTGATTGCAAGCAACAGAGTTCAAACAATGTGACTAACTGTACCTGCAGCTGGTGGTGCCAAGGGGCCTGCACAGGCTTCTGGCGTCGTTGCAACAGCAAGGAAAATGGGTGCTCTTCAACCAACCTCATGTTGGATGGTTCAAATACGGTATCAAGGGGAACACAGGAGGCCAATGCGCAGTTTAAGACAGGAAAACGTGTCCTTTTTTCTGCACTGTGCTACCAACAGCTTCTCCGTGCTGCT
The DNA here is from genome assembly GCA_032353885.1 of Nothura maculosa. Taxonomy (NCBI): domain Eukaryota; kingdom Metazoa; phylum Chordata; class Aves; order Tinamiformes; family Tinamidae; genus Nothura; species Nothura maculosa. The sequence goes on from JAUBOD010000907.1 coordinate 4,046,071, forward strand.
TCATGGGGCTGGATCCACCAGCCTGGATCTCCTGGCAGCTGGAGCAGCTCTCGCTGCAGGAATGGGGAAGCTCAAAACCTCAGCCCCGGATTTCACCTCATTCGTCCTCCATGGCAGAGCTGCTTTACAGGAGTTTTCAATCTTCACCAGATGCAGAAGTGACCGACATGACTCCCCACTCCTGCACTGCACAAGCAGCTCTGGCAGTGACCCTTAAAAAGGTCTCATTCTTATTTCTTTACCATTCCTAAAGTCCACTTCGAGTCACATTCATCAACAGCAATGCAAAAGTTCTCAGAGGTCTAAGTTTCATACTTAATCTAATATTACAAAAATAGATGGAAATAGATGAAATTTTCCAAGACTCATTGCTCCAGTTCTAAGTACAATAATTCTAGATCTCAATTGGCATATTTTAAATTAATTTTTTTTGTAGTTTAAACCTATTTATCAACAGCTAATTAATGAGGTCTAAATCCTTTGATGACAGAATGATTAAACTGCGTTTTAACTAATCCATCTTTAATTAAAATGCTGCCAGCAAACCATTTCTGGATGTGTAAAAGGGACACATTTATAGATGCTCACTCTTTAAATATGCATTATGTAAAGCCAATAATTAGAAGAACTCATGATTCCAATTATATTTTAATTACTGTTACATATAAAACATGCCTTAATAGATGTAATGCAATACATTTTCTTTCTTTACAAGCCACTAATCATTCCTATTGGGGTGACAACCAAATAAAAGGAAGTTTAATATATGTGCCAGTGCTGGAGTCTTGTTTTAGCTCTGATCCAATTCTCTCAATTTCTTCTTCGCAGCTGAAAGGTACTTAATTATCTCTAAACCTAAATACAACTGAATCCCTATAAATCCCTGCTAAAACTCTGAAAGGAGATTAACTGTAACTGACCATAACAAACAGAAAAGCTTGATTGTTATTATAAGCTTCTATATCTTCAAACTTCTTGAACTTAAAACATCAGGTTACTTAAGTCTGTAGTGAAGGTGATGTTGGCACAGAATTTCCTCCTGCCTTCCTCTACTTGTTTGAGGAAATAGCACCAGTTGAGATGCTCTAATTACTGCAGGAGCCACTAGGTTTCCTACTTCTAGGGCATCCTTAGTCCTTCAGCTGGAAGAGGAGGATGGTAGATGGCCATAGTGGGTTGACTGCAGCCAGCTCCACGTTATCTGTATTAATGGGAAGCTGGGATTTGCAAATATGAAACTAATAAAAGATTAACTATTCCTTATTATTGCTGAGGTTGTTCTAAAAGTAAACATGGGAAAAATATTTCTTTCTGAATCACTGAGTCCATTGTGAGCTGGTTCCAACACTTAACATCATATACTAATCCTATCTTTAAAATTGCATGTTATCACAATGGATATTTTTTTGCTCACTGAGACAACCTAATATTGAAAAAATTATAGTTATTAAATATATTCCTAAACTCTGCATATTGGTTATATCACACGGTAAATTCTCAGTCTTAGGCGCTTCACTGCTCTGTTATCTCAATCTGATATGACAAAACTAATAAGCCTGTAGCAGAAGCCTGTTTAATTTGCCCATTAAATTGTACTTTAGAATATTCAAAAAAGTATATCATTTTATTACTATGACTGAGATATGTTGAATTTAATTTTCATAATCTGATTTCTACTGCTCAGATAGATTAATGAAATTGCCAATATTTCATCTTACTTCAAGTTTTCTCCCAAAAATATTTAACACAAAACTTTGATAGGAAGATGTTTGCACCTCACAGGTGCCCTAAGAAAAAGTCACAGAACACAAGGCTCCATACCACAAAACTTTAGCTTTTTCAAATCTTCTCCTCTCTTTTTCCATTTTGTCCGCTCCTGCACAGAGCAAACTTTTAGGGACAGGGATTCAGTTTCAATAAATGCTCTGAACTCTGACGCTCTCATTAAATAATTAAGTCTATACAAATTGTTCCTCCGAAAGAGGATGTCTAGAAGGGTCTTTGTGAGTACTTCAGTATTCATACTTAACATACATCAAGAATAAATAGTGGTGTTTCAATGAGCTTTATCCAGGCTCATCAAGAACACTCCCTACTTTTCAAAGGAATAACACATATCTACCCTGAAGAAAACAGTATCCAACTGCCATCCTACTGGGTCAGGAGCCCGGCAGTGCCAGCGCTGGTCAGAAGCAGACACAGGAGAACAAATCTCCTGTCTTTCTAACAAGACTACCATTTTTCACAGTCCCTTACCATTGTGCATTCCTCTATGAAGCCTCGGAAAATATATTTAAGGACAGTATGTACAACAGCATTGAATGGGATGAAATACCCCACATCTAGTTGCCAGATAAGTGCTCAGGAAGTAAGGCCAATACCAGAAAGAGAAATGACATACGGTAGAAGAAAATCACTTATATGTGGCTGATAGCAACAGCCTGTCTTAGTGCATAGTGCATTTAAATTCTTTAGTATATGCTAAATAAACTATATAAGAACTGCTAAACCACATGAAGTGCTTTGGTTTTAAGAGGCCACTTTGGCCAGTGAAGCGCTATCATTTCCTTTCTACAGTCTGAGGAGACCCGTGAAGCCCGGCCACACAGCACGAATGGCAGCTGCCTGCCTGCTTTCAGGCCGAGTGAGCGTGGCCACCAGGGTATTACAGAAAGGGAGCGATTCTCCATGCTTTCCCCCAGGGATATTGTCCAAGGTGCACACCAAAAGATTGGAGCTGCCAGAAGCAAGAGCCCTGCTGTACCTCTTGCTTCTCCCATGACTTTCTGGAATAAAACTGCATGAATAGTGCAGAGATTTGTGTACATAAAATGCATCTTAATATTGAAAAATGTGTTAAGTATTTCAAAATCATCTAGTAAACTCCAGAACAGCAACTTTTTCCTGAAATTACATCCTTCCTTCCTATACTAAGAGGAAAACTTTTATTTTCTCCTCTGAGGAGTCTAGACTGTGTGGCTGGGTTTGCTGCTCGGTACTGTGTCATCAAAAGGGAAGGGAAGTTTTCTTGGCTACTGCAGATAAATGACAGATCAGACGTGTCCTTCTCTAATCTTCGTGTCCATGTTTCAAGGGTCCTGGCCATATAAAATGAGTGAATAGGTGCCCAGAGGACTACACCATTTACCACAAATTACTTCTTTATGGAAGAATCGATTTTATAGTCTCCTGAATTTCAAACACTTGCCTCCTCAATCCAGTGGAATTACTCTTTTGAGAGCCAGGCCTGACACAGATGACTCCAAGGAGTTACTCTTGGGGCCATGAACTATCTGTTATAAAAATCCAGAGAGAGCTCATAAGTCTTTAAAGAAAAAGAAACTTGGAGGCAAATATATATATATATATAAATATAAATACATATATATGCATCAACACTTTACCATTATATGGCTGAAGGTGTCCAGATGAATCTGTTGAGTCTCCAACAATCTTCTCTTCCAACAGACCAGAAAGCTCAATTCACATCAATGTAACCTAACCAGAGAATTTGCAAAGGCTGCCCTCCAAACTCTCCTGCAAACTCAAATTTGGAGAATTCTCAATTCTCAAATTTGGAAAATTTTGCTAAGCATGTGAATAAAGCTTTAAAAACACAGCAATTAATTTCAACGGCCGAGAACTCTCAGATGATGAGCAAATACAAAAACTATTAGCAGGTATAGGGACAAAATACGTTCAGTAGAGACCATTTTAACACCTCCGTAGCTCCTTCCTTCCTCCCTCCTCAATCTCAAGAGCAAATCCATAATACTAATCATCGTTCCCCTAGTGGAGTAAGAAAAATCATTCAGGTGGAAGGTAGGAGAAAGCACAGCCTGAATAGGACTCCTAACAATTTAAGCTGTCACGCAAGGCTTAACAAATCCACTTGCCTGCTCATAAGTGACACACAGGAAATTGCCCAGTTCAGTGCTCATCAGTTTCTGCAGATCTACTGCTTTTATTAGAAAGAATTAAAGGCATAAGGATTAGAAAGATGGCATCAAGCAACTGTATATGAGTGTAGCATTTCACTGCATGCCTAAAACTCTGAGGATGTTCCAGTGACTCCACACCTGGCTCTTCAGAGTCTCCACTGGCACCAATTATAACAAGAATCCAACACTTTGGCAACAGTGTAACTCTCAGATATGCCAAAAAATGAAAGAAAAAATGTTGTCCTCATGTTGGGTGTATATTTAAGGCTGGAAATTACTTGTGTCAAGATGTGAAACTGCACAGCAAAGCCACATCTGCTGGGAGGCACAACCACGCTCGTATGCTAAAATAGCACCCTCTGCTCTCTTTATGGAGGAGATTTGTTACCTGCTGAACACGCTTCCTTCTCCCCAAAGGAAGATGAAAGCAGGCAGGAAAGCAGGGCAGCGCACAGAGGCGATGCTTGCAGGACAGCAGCTACCCACCTAACCCCACGAGGGCTGCTCTGCTTTCCTGCTGACTTCAGCTTAACAAGCCATCGCACCCCTGAAGACAGCAGAGAAAAATCTACGTGTTAGCACTGCTTAAAGCACAGCCCAGACTGCAACGCCAAGGCCAAGCAGCACCGCACCCATCTCCTGCCACTCTCACAACTTGCTCTTTCCTTGCAAATCTCTATGACAGGATACAAGCAGTTCCAACAGAGAACCCAGGAAGCCACAGACACCAGTTCTGCCAGGAATACAAAAAGCGTTGGGGATTCTTCTCGATTCAGATGGCAACCGTCTTTTTCCTAATGCTTTTCACACGGGGTTCAGGGATCCCATGGCCAATGGAAGAGGAAGCACCGTGATGGCAACTGACACCAGCAGCATCTCAGCCCCAGAGAGCAGGGGAAAGCAGAAGTGGTCACCAAAGTCATGGGCTGGAGGCAACGTCCTCATGGACAACACGGTGCCTCCACTGCCCCACTGCGCATTGGCACCACAAGCAGGTGTTGGAAGGGTGAAGGTGCCACCCTGCCCACGCTAGTGTCCTGACTGCCACCCTCTGTCCTTCCTTGTGCCCAACTGACAATTACTTTTGTCTGTCAGTCAGATTTTAATCCATTTAATGTGTACCCTATTAATATTGTGTAGAACTAATCAACATGCTGTGACATAGTAAGTCAAATGCATTACAGAAGGCTAAGTGCATTACATTTATTGAGTTACCTTTCCCAAGCAAATGAAATCTAATTAACAAAAATTAAATCCAGCTTCCTTTAACAGATCTTTTCCATAAAAATCACATTAACTCAAATGAATTTAACACATGTTCTGTTACTGGAACCCCATATCAGCATTGCTGTAGTTGCCAAATTAGCTTTCCTCATTGGGAATCCTAGCTCCCCTCTCCCACAGTTTCCTTTCTTTCTGTCCAGAACAGAACCAGAACAGGACAACCTGCTACTATAGACATACATGGCTATTAAAATAGGCAAGAAACAGCAATAGCAAAGATGATTCATTTTCTCATGAAAGAAATATGTTTAGCTTTTTACTTTTAATACTACATCTGCAGGAGGAAAAGGTGATAAATTAGGTTTGTCGAGACCACGGAGTCATTTAACGAAGTTGATCATGAAATAATTTTTACATTCAACAACATAAAACTGACATTAAAGCAATTGATAACTAAAAAGCTAATTTTATTTCTTCATTTTTTAAATACATTTTAAAGTACTACTTATTTCACCACAGACATCAGACGATTGGTAATTCCATCAAACAAATGACTTCCTCCTTCAGTTTTGGAGTTCAGCTACTTTTTACATGTCCCTAATTATTGAGCAGAAACCAGTTACATCAATAAAAAATGTCAATTTTGATCTGCCTCATGAGATGCAAAAGCTTCGGATAGATTTTCAGTCAGAAGAGAGAGCAACTAGAACAGCTATTATTAATAGCCATTAGAGAGAGTGGCAGGAGCTGCAAACAGCTCCCTTGATTTCGCCCGGGTGCAGCAGATACCGTACGCAGAGAGACCTTCCAGGCCTGCAGATAGCTTTAAAACTCCACATCGTGCTCAAACTCCTGCTGCCAGAACTGGTTGGGTCACATCACAAGGGATAGTTCACAGCAAAACGACAAGCACTTTGCTGAACCGCTTAGCGTGTACAGCTTATCGTCATAATAAACTAGACAGAATTACTTTGTACAGATACTTGAGCAAAGGTCTGCAAGAATCAGGGAGATACAGGAGACTGTTTGACATAAAAGTAATCAGAAAATCGTTGCAGGAAAGGAGAGAATACAGAGGCTTTGCTAGAGATATCACTGGCTTTTCAACGGCATTTTCAAAGTCTTCCCTATCCTACCAAAAACTCCTTTGGTTTTACGCCATCTCTAAGTTAAATAGACTTGTAATAGAGAAGCGATGTGAGGTAATTTTTAATTCAGCACAATAGTTGAAGAGAATTGATGACCTCATATCATTCATATTAAGAAAGGAAGTAAAGGAAAATTTGCACTTAAGGAAGTAAAGGAAAATTTGCAGGACAATTTTGCAACCAGGATGTATGTGGCACTTCCTAACTCTGTTTAACAAAAAATGGAGCAAGCACGGTAGAATTTAGCTTTGGTTTTCCATTCCCATTCCCCTCCTTTTTAATGCATTTGCCAATCGCCATCTTTGAACACCCAACCATTTGAACTATTTTGCACTGCAGAGCAGAACAAAACTGAAAAGTACTCCAAATTCGAACATATTTAGGCCAAGACAGCTGTTAGAAAGGGGCTCAAGTGAGCATAGAAATCCTCTCCATGCTTTTAGGGCCTCCCAGCATAGCGGGCACGTGTGACTCGGAGGTGCCGTGAAGGGAAGGGGATACGAGGGTGGAAGGAGGTGATTTTGGGCAGTCCTTTGGGGCGGCTGGACCTCTCCCCAGGGTGACAAGCCAGGGCTTTCCCTCAGGGCTGGCAGTAAGGCACCAGGAGGGCACTTCAGAGCACCTTATTGTAGCAGGTCAAGGCCACAGGCCCAAATATAAAAGCACCACTCATGCTGCAACCAAGGGCTTAATCTGCCTTTAAAACACTGCCCTTTAAGAGCTTACATTCTCCTGAAAAAGCTCCATGGAAGTGAGACTACAGCACTTTAGAAAATTGAAACCAATGTCCTCACTTAGGTTAGTGGCAGCACCTTTGACAATTTCGGCTGAAAGGAATCCAATATATTTCCCTCTCCGCGGCCTTGCCTCTCTGCTCCCCGGAGCCGGGCGATGAGGACGGATGACCTGGATCCCTACAGCTTCCCCTGCACTGGGTGAACTCACTGCTCCCAGCCTTGCTTTGGGAAATACATCTCATGTGGGCTTTTCAAAGGCAATTTAATGGATTAATTCTACCATTCTTTATTAGAAAAAAAGAAAAAAAAAAAGAAAAAAAGAGGCTTAAAGATGAAACTTAGTAATTTTAGTCAATTTGTGGGAGGAACAAGCATCTAAGTTTCCATTAATTGCAGCTGAGAAGCAGCTTTGTTAAAAGCGGGCAATATGGAAATATTTACAGTTCTCCACACTGTTTTGTGTAAGTACTTTTCTGGAAAAATAATCAATGCAAGAAAAACTCATTAAATAGCAACAAATCCTGTCTTCCAAGTGTACAAACACTTACAGATTCTCATATACAATCAAAGGTACAATACGATTTAGAATATTTTCTTCTGAAATATTTGAGGTTTCTACTCAAGAATTTGAGGTTTCTACTCAAGAAAACTTGGTTCTCATTGAAATAGGTCTTTGGACAGTCCCATGAGATGATTTGGGCAGCACGAGAGTTTCATGGCCAGTACTGCTTGTTGAGTCTCTTGCAGATCAGGCCTCTACTGCAGCAAAAAATGTTTTCTAAATTCTTGTCTTAACAGTGCCCCTTTTTTATTATTCATTAAAAAACGTTCCTCAGCCTACACTGAAAGCTTATGATGTGCAAACTGAGCGAGCATATTAGGGTTTCTAAGGGTATCTCACCGAGATGCACTTCCAGGCAGTTTAACAGATACTTTGTTAGAACAGTACAAATCAACAAGACCAGTGGCTTTAAATATAAGTATTCTTACTAGTACGCTATATGAACATTGCTTTGACCAAAAAATATGTGCCAACTCATCTTACAAATAAATTGCAACCTCATAAAATTGTCAAAATTGTATCCCTTAGGAACAACAACAAAAGTTTGATTCATGTGCATTTTCATCGCTGTAAAATATTTCATGTTTTGTTTCTCCTGTTTAAAGCATAACAGGCTATATAATTAGATTTACACTTGGGTGATCTTGTACATCCATTTGCTATGGATAAAGCAGTGCACCAAATATTTAGTGTTTACACTGTAAGTTTTGAGTATTCCCGATCCTGAAATAATGAATGGGTGCAGGAAAAAAAAAACAGTAATACAGTAATTCCTAAAGCTTTTTAGTGTGTGAAGGAGGGGAAGTCATTCATGTCATCATTTATATTAAAATTAATATTCTACACATATGCTAATATACTATTTTATGCTACTATGGACAGAACAATTAATATGAAATATTAAAAAAAAGAAATAATGCTTTCCAGACTGTATATGTGTATATCTGTATTGTATATACGTAAATCAAAACTTTGCCTGAGTTTTCAAATTACTAATATTGTCAAAATAAGCAATACTGGAAAAGAAGAACATATCTGCAAGTTAGTAGATACATTTCAGCAAAGCCTCAACAAATACAAGTTGGATCTGATTCTGATTTGAAGAATCTGTCACACACATGAAAAACAGAGATCAGTGCATGTTAACATGGCAGCAGTACAATGATATTGTCAGTACTCCACAGATAAAAGAAGAATATGGCCAGCATTTTTCAACATTTTTTTTTAAATTGCAGTTGTTGAAAATGCACAAGTTTACTGGATTTTGATACTAAATAAACTATCCTCAATAGTGGAAAGAAGTGCTGTATTATATATTTTAGGCCTTTAAGATCAGAAAGAAAATCTCAATTTCATTATGTACAACTTGTTATTAATGCACAAAAAGCCTGT
>JAUBOD010000907.1:4088701-4108672 GCA_032353885.1 Nothura maculosa
AACAGTGATTTGGAGCTTCAATACTACAGATGAATACTATTTTATCAATAAAACAGTAAGATTTAAACCCTGTTTTAAGTCAAATTCACCTCATCTTCTCTCAGCTTATTGAGACCCTTCTGAAGAGCTACATGGTCACTTCCTATTAGAGTGAATCGTGCAGTTAAATTGTTACTATGCTAAACTGGCACATGAACAACCTATGAATTTAACCTTAGAGAATGACATTTCGTTACAATTTTCGATGAAAAAAAATGAAAGCAACCTTTGATTTATAGCCACGTAAAACAACCTCCTGAAAGACTTTATCAGCATCAGAAACGTAAACTGTACTACTTCTTACTGCAGACACAGCATAAAAGAGCTAATAAAACAATTTATTTTATTTGTTTATAACTACTTGATGTAACAGTGCAAGTCATTTCAGGAGGTGAAAGACTTCTGCTAACCCAATGGTAAAACTATCTGTCCAGGAGATCAGCGGACGATGCACCAGGCCCAGATGGGATCATTTTTATTCCTCGTCCCAGCCCTGCACCTGATAACCCAGCAGCAAGGCAGGGGCTAATAACGAGGGCAGCAGAAAACCTACCGTGGTACACGGGGCCTCATGGAAGCCCAGTAGAAGTTTTCACAGGTTTGGAGAGGTTACATTTAGGCTTGGACAGGTTACATGTGTTATTTTATGAGCCATTTAAAGTTTTGCTTTTGTGTGGAGGCGCCTACCAGGACACACTGGTAACCACGAATCCTCCTTTACTGCAGTTTTTCCTATTTTTCACCTAACCTTCTTGCTCCTCTGCTCTTTTCATCCAGACTCCCACTCTCAGTAGGCCCTCAGGACAGACACCACGGTGGTTCGGGAACCCCGACCTGTCTCCCACGGACCCACTGGTTCTGGTTCTCTCTATCCAGCGGCTCTTCCCGCCGCTCCGGGCCTGGTCCCGCCCGGGCTCCCACCCAGCGCTCCGGGCTCGGCCGCCGCAGCCGCCGCGGGGCCCGGGGCCTCGGCCCGCGGGGAGAGGCTGAGGCCGCCAGGCTGCGAACCGGCCCTTTGTGCCCCCCGGCGCTTCCCCGCGCTCGCACCCGCCAGGACGGAGCCGCGGCCCCCCTCACGGGGGTGGCTCCGCAGCGCCTCTCCCCCCACGCTGACACGTCCTAACGGAACCGTTTCAATGAACAGTAAAAAGGAAAAGCCGTAACCCGCCAAGGAACGGCGGACACAGCTCGCGCCGGGCTCCCTGCGGCGCCGGGTCGTGCCGGGCCGGGCCAGGCCGGGCCGGGCTCCCCGCTGCCGCCCGCCCAGTGCTCCGCTCCCCGCGCTTACCCCGCCGCCGCAGCCATGTTGCCTCGCCGGGCTCGGCCTGTCACGTGATGCGGGGCGGGGCCGCGGCAGCCCCGCCCGTTCGCGCCGTTCCCGCCCTCACGCGCGCGCCCCGGCTGCCCCTGAGGCGGCTGCGGCCGTTGCTGCCCTCAGGCCGCGTCCCCGGGCCGCCCTCAGCCACCCGCCCCCAGGGCCTCGTCCCGGAGCGTTCCTGGAGATAAATAACACCCGGCACGGAAGGCGATCCTGTGATAATAAACGTTACCGGGTGCTGGGCGGCCAAGCTGTGCACGGGGTGCAGGAGGAGAAGGGCGCGGGCTGCCCTGGGCTGCTGTGCGACGCCACAGGGCCACACGCAGGGAGACTCCTCTGCTCACAGAATCCTTACGGTTGGAAACCACCTTCTGAGTCCAGCTGCAAACCCTTCCAGGCTCTGGACAGGGTGCGGAAACCACAACGGCCGTGTGGCCACCATTCCAAAACACCCCTTGCTCACCCTTGTTTTACCATCCACTTCCAAAGGGTGTTTATTCTGTCTTGTGGCTCTCCAAGTTTTCTATGTTTCTTAACCCAGCTTAGTTTAATTTCCTCATTTCTTCCCAGGGTCACCATGTCCTGCTTTCAAAAGCAGTCCTTTGAGAGCTAGAAGAATTACCTCTATTGTATTAAAACTCAATAGAAAATGAAGCTCCATTATTGGAGTCTTTAGGGAAAAAATCATGTTTTATTTTGTTGTTTGTTACCTTAAACTTCCTATTCTCCCATTTCAGGATTTGAAGGAATGAATCTTGTGCATTATGCACAAATTAAACCCATTTGCAAGGTGGCTATGCTGGCAGGCAGCTGAAATGCCAGGCAGAGGCAGCCAGGCTGGGAGCAAGGCTTTATTGCACACATAGATAACGTTAATTCTCTCTTTGCATTTGACTTTGCAATTGAGATAATTCGTGGTAGGCCCGAATGCCTGAGAGACTGGTTTAGAGGAATTCCTCCAAAGGTTGGACTTGACAGTTATTGTCACTTATGTCCCACTTGGACTTATCTCCATAGTAAAGATCATTTCTTCTTATGCTAAAGGCCTGATTTTGCACTCTTGGCATCCTCAAAATTCTCCTTTGTTGCAGTTGGTGATATGGGAGACCAACATTGCGACACACAATGGGAATGTGCCCTGGCCAGAATTTTGAGGTAAATTTGCCACATGAGCACACCAAAAAACGCAGCGAGAGCCCCCAGTCTCTAAAGGTCGTTCAAAAACTTACTAGAACAGAGTTCCTCTTAAATAGGGAAACACAAACCTGCGGAATGAGGCAAATCAGAACAAAAACGAGGTTTGATCGCAGCTCTCCCTGGTCTCTGGCTTGCAGCCTGCCCAAGAGATTGCTCTGAGCCCAGCCAGTGTCCCCCCTACCTGTGAGGGCCCCGATGTCCCCATCTAACACTAAGTTACTTTCAGCAAAAGGGAGACGTTACCTGTCATGGAGCCCAAGATGTGAATCAAAAAATGCTGCTCCTGTAGTGTCTCTAACCCTGCTTCACACAGTCTAAAACTAGGACTCTTGGGTAGCCCTTTCATCCTGCAGAATCATGTCTCTCCTCGGGCTATGCTCCAGTTAGCCAAAAGTAGCTACATCGCATGAAAATCTCTCTTTATTCTTATCATAAAGACCTAAAACAACTTGAAACTTCTGTAGCCGATACAGAAAAGGCTGCAGAAGGGCAGCACCTGCATCCAGCACAAAAGAGAAGGTTACTGAAACTAGTGGTCACCTCACACTTGGGTAATAAAAAAAGCATTCATAAATAGGTACCAGTACCTTTCACTTGTCTGTTGCTGCTCATCCCTCAGTATTTCAAGTCTTGATCATGCTCACCAAGCAGATTCACTTTGCTCTCTAAGCAGCTGCAGTCACCACATTTGTAGCTTCTCTTCCCTATCTGAAAATAGATAACAAATAACATCATTTGAAAACTGTACTACTGCAAATACAGGCCGAGCTGTTTTCCTCTGCTGCAAGGTCCCGGCCAGAGGGCAACGTGGTCCAATGTTGAGTGACCAAGGGCACCCGCAGTACAACTCTTACCTAGACCATGATTTCATTATGGGTTTCATTTGATTCAATAAAATTCTAGAACATTTCTGCATTACACAAGCCTTTGCTAATACAGAAATATTCAAAAATGCTGATTTATCAGTGCAAAGATATTTGTATTCGGCTCAATATGTTTTTCTACTAGTATTTCAAAAAGAAAATATAATCTAGTGTTGTTTATTTGTGATAGGAAAGCACTGTTTAAGTAAAAACAACAGATAAACATTGTAGGTATACGAGTGAAAATATTTTATACATTGTGGAAAGAGCTGCTAGTCCAATCATATAGTACAGATTCTTATGGCAAAATGTGTTAATACCGTTTTCTTCATTGAGTCGCTATGCACATACCCCTACCATTACCTAACTGAAAGGGATACATGTTCTGCCTTTGGTTGGCCATACAATGGCCACGTCTTTAACTTGGAATTAAGATGAGAAGGTCTCTTCAAAGTAACATATTGAATAAAAGCATCTGCCTTTGGCATTTTTATGATGAAACAATTTTGAGTAGATTTTCCCACAAGCCTCGAATTTATACTGCTGTATTGATCTTTTGGATCTTGAAATAAAAGTGTGATTTTCCCAAAGCCTGCTTGAACTAAATTATTATAAAAGACAAGCAAGGTAAAGCACTACATTGCCTCATTACTCTCCCTGTTGACTTTCACTTCAGAGCAAGAAATTCTAGTATAATCAAAATGTGCCCATCAAGGATTTGAGAGTCTAATGTAGCTTCTCACTCCATCGATTGATTTTTATGAATTTTTATAATTTTACTTCTGTCCTTTGGGGCAACTCCTTAGCTAGTATAAACTGTCATTATTCCTTTTAAATCAATCTACCCATCTGTATTTATAAGATGCTGCCCCAGGAACTCTTCTGCCTCCACACATGTTTTATAGCAGCACCATCAGAACTGCTCAGCAGGCTGCTCCTTTTCCGAGGGAGCTCGGTTTCCCGGAGCCGTGTCCTCTTTCACTAGGTACCACACGAGCTCTGTGATGCCAGCACCGCTCAACAGTGCTTAAGTACTAGGTATAAGAGAGAGGACACTCTATTGCACTTTCTTTTTTAGAATTGTAATTAATTACTATGACAGGAGAACCCTTCCGTTTAATCCAAGCACATATTTTATAGGCAGTGTTGAAGCGAAATTTTGCAGAACTGGTTTTAAGACACGAAGGCGGTCGGTATTAGTGCAGCTGGTACTGCAACAGCATTACAGTGTTACTGCAGGAACATTTCAGAACAAATTGCTTTATATTACTCATGATTTATTGCCTCAGCATTTTTCATTTTAAAATGAACATCTGTTTCCTGCAAAGAGGAGTGGCAAATGAGCTCTATTTTGAAGGGCAAAGCCAAGTCGTTACCCATGGTAGACAGAGGCAACTTGGTTCTCCTCTCACCTGCTATAGTGGAGCTATGGGAAGAAGTTGATGAAGTTACTGTGAGACAAAATGTTGGATAGGCTGCATTAATGAACATGTGGCCAATTGTGTAATGGGAAACCATCGCTTTCCATGCAAGTTTTCTGAGTTATCACAAATTTTACTGAAATCCTGAAAATATATTGTACAGTTCTAATACATAACATGCTTGCAAATCTTATTTTTTCTTACATTAATCTCTACACAATATACTCTCCTACTGGTGCATAACAAATCCCCAAACATCCTTATAATATGCTTATGTAAATATTTTCGCAAAAGATTAATGCCTTCAGGTTTTTGCAGATTATGATTTTTATCTTCACGCTGATTTAAAGTCAGATTTTTTTAAAAAAGAAAACTGTCTTTATTTACTGTGTATCAGAAATGTGTTTTCCATTGTGAGATCTTGCATTCAAATTTTAAGCCACAGGTTTATCAAGATCTGTATTTTGCTGCTGCTGACGAAGCTGCTCCACGTAGACATATTAGAGCCACCTATGAAGAGACCTGCTAACCTGAAGCAAGTTAACACATGTTTTCCCCCAGTTTTCGCAAGGACAACATCTCCCTTTCCTGCTGAAAGCAGCCCTGCCATCCTTACCATCCTTACCTGCTCCCACAATGGCTGTTCCTGGCTGGAAAGCGTCGGAATTCCGGTCCCGAAGCGGATGCAAGGGTTAGTTTCCAGGGCCAACGGCAGAAGATTGGATGTACAACCTTCTATTCATACGAACTACACCACTAATCTCTTTTTCATCAGGCTGCACATTTAACCCAGCTGGCTCCTGGCTTCAATTTAACGACAATGTGATAGGCAATTGGCCTAGCTGATTATCTAATCATATCGACACCCTGTGTGACCAGAGCAATGTTTCGGGTTGGTCAGACCAATTTTGCTGCCTTGTACCCAAAGTCTATTCCTAAAAGAGAGCTCTAACAAGGCAGTTTAGAAAGGAAAGGAGGAGACTGTACAGGAATATGCTAGAAAAGATTAAAAAGAGAGCATCTGAATCCAGGAATTCAATTTTCCCCTTAAAGAACTTTAAAGAATGGCCATTTCACCCAATTGCTCTCTCCCCCAAAGACCAAATACAGCCTTTCTCCTGGATACTAGAAGCTGTGCCAAACACATAAAGCAGCCTCTATCTGCACTTAGGATACGCTTTTTAACCTTCTAAATAAACCAACCAGACGGCATTTATTTTAAAAAAGCACCTTACCTTTACTTACATTTACCAGACTACCAGCTCCCTGCTGTGCTTATTCTGGGCACAGATACTCCCCAAGTGGCCCTGACGTACCCCGAGCCCCTGTCCTTCGCTGTCTGGGCTCAAAACTCAAGCATCTCTGCCAGCTTTGCACTTCCCCATCATTAACACAACAGTGATGTCTAAGAGCTGGTTACGTGCAGCTCGGGCTCAGCTTCGGTTCTGCTGAATTATCTGGGAGTTTGGTGCAACTCTGGCCGCGCTGGGAGCAGCTTCACTTGGTTCTGTTGGCATTGGCAGCATCAATGCAGTTTGGCTTGAGGACCTGCAGAGAGGAAGCTCAAAGAACTGGTGTGGTTAAGCAGCATGTGCACACATACACACACACACACACACACACACACACACACACACACACACACACACACACATTGTGTGCCATGTTTCCAAGCACCCGGTATTGCAGGTGGCGCCTGTCTGCATCCTTGAAAATAAAAGGCTCATACAATTCCACTAATGCGGTGCTACAGCTGGGCCATTTCCTCCCTCAAGCCCTGACGGGCACCTCTCTCTGTCTGTCTGTACACTGCAGCGCTGCTTGACCTGTGCCTGGTGTCCTTGTTTTCGTGCTGCCAGGAGAGCGGATGTTGCTTTGTTGTTTGCTTTGTTTTCCTTTGCAGAAGACATGGTAACCTTCCTATTTTGCTACTATTACTGCTGACAGCAACAACTCTTCCAGTTGTTCATACAACCAGCCAGAGATAAGGGATTCAGCTTCACAAAATAACGTGGATTCATTTCAGATCTGAGGGGATCCCCATGGGGAGGCAGGTGCAGGCTTTGCCCTTGGACGCAGGTGAGGGGCAGCCGCCTCCCTCGAGTCTTTTCCTCCACACGCAGGTCCCTTTGCAATGAACTATTAAGGGGTTTATAGGAGGAATAAAGCAAGGATAGACCAGAACAGCTCCTGTGTTAAACGTGACACAGCAGTGCTAATTTAGGAGCTGTCTTTAATTATTGCCACTTGCACCTTTTAAGCTGTGCAGCACATTTCTTTTCCCACTCTTCTTTTGCGTCTGACAGTAGAACAGTAACATTTGCTGCTTCCCTAAGCCTGAAAGCAGAAGCGACTTTTGCTTGTTTCCAAAGATAAAACCCCCTTCCAAGAACACAGAGAGGAGGAGAAACCTGTCCAGGTTCAGGCCTCTTCCTGCAGCCAGGCCTTAGGGGATTCTGACACCCTCCACCACCTCCCTCCTCAGTGGGTCAGGGCTCCAAGTGGCTCCGTCTCCACATAAAGTTTTTCCAGCTTCACTTTCTGCTCGGAGGACAGGAACACCAATCCCTGCGTCGCAGCCTGGCTAACGCTGTGTGACAACACACAAGAGATTTCACAGAGATTAAGGCCTTGTCAGAAATTTGTCAGCAGTAGTTTAGGAAATACTACCTGTAAATTTGGAGAGTTAACAACTCTGTAGGTGTTTGCTGTTTGGCTATCTACATAAACAAACAACTGGTGCAGCTGGAATAAAATCAGCAGTTGTTCTTTAGGCTCTTTTGGCAGGTCTCTGCTCCAGGCGCTGCAGTGACCGCAGGGGAGCACATTGACAGGCACCTCGCTTGGGACCTCCAAGCTCTAACAGCACAGAGCTCATCATGGGTTCCTTTACCCAGCTCTTCAGCTGGAATATTTGTGCCAACAGGATCAACTAAGCCCTCCAAATATCATAATAAGGCAATAGAAAGGCCTCATGATTCAAAGGGAAAACGCAGAGCTGCTCACAAAAGGAGGAAGAGAGGGACTCGCATGTGCCCGGTGGGCAGCAAGGGGCCGGGAGCCAGGAAACGCAGCCTCTGCTGTGGGCAGCTCCGGCCTCCGCTGCGACGCCTTTATCTCATCTCACATGGAAAATGTCACATGGAAAAGGCAGAGGCTGCTATCAATAAAGAGTCTGTGGGGATAATGTGCAACAGAAAAGAAGGAGGGATTGTGTCTAGGCTCATTTGTCAGACAAGGACATTATCTGCTGAGAGACTTACTGTTTCTGCAAGACTTTTCTAACTGCAGCGTCAGGGGTCAGGGATCTTTTCCACAGTGCCAGGGCTAGCTGGCAGAACTACTCCTTTATTTGGGAGTACTTCTTATCAAGAGTGCCTTGTTTTATGCATGTCACTTTTGCTTGTTAGGGGCCAGGCAGACAGGCAGAACAGGCAATTGCCCTCAGCAGTGAAGTGCTCCTGGTGCAATAACTTCTGGCTACACAGAAGGATGTATTTCCACTTACAGAAGTCACTTACTTCACCTAACACTAATCTTAAGAGTTATTTTTCTTTGCTAACTCAAGAACCAACAAGTTTTAAAGTGCAAAAGCCAAAACGTAAAATGAGAGCCCCTAGCAAAGCCGTGGACCCCGAGCAGCGCTGCCTGCTGAGACAGCAGCCTGGCAGAGCGTCCCGCTGAGAAGAGCAGTTTTCACAAGAGACTCTGCCTTCTTGTTAGGAGTATTTAGGACCATGGTTCATTGCTAGGTCATGGATCAGGGACAGGTCTTAAAAAAAGAAAAAGACTGAAGATCTGTGTGTTCAGAAGCCTCCTAAAGCTATGGCAACCGAGCCCAGAGGGACAAGGATAGAAAATTTACCCCAATATGAACTGCAGAGAAGCACAGTGCTATAAAGCACCAAAGAGGGAGTGAGAAATGCCATTACTATGGCACCGTGAAAGCCTGCCAGGCTCTAATGAGACAGGCTGACTAACGCGGGAAGGATATGGGAGATGTTCAGCAGGAGCAGGCCTCGACCTTGGATCTCAGCCCAAGTTCTGCAGCAGGCAGCAATAATGAGAAAGGCAAGATCAGAAGCGACAGCTCTAACAAAGAGGCAAAAGAGACAGGTAAAGACACACGAGTACCCACCAAGTACTTGTCTCCTTAGTCCTTTGCTTTGGGCTTGACCTCACGTCCTCCTGGTGCCCTGTGTCCCGTGGTTGTGGAGAGCCCCAGCTCGGGGAGCAGGTCTACCCGCCGCCGGTGGGCACCGAGCCGCACGCCCGCTGAATGCATTCACAGCCACTCTGCACTGGTAATTTTTATTACCCAGGGGCATTTCTCTTTTACATATCCCTAGCTACAATTTTACTGAAATCATTTTCTTTTTTATTGGCCTCTTACATTGTTAGAGTGCCTGTGATTTCCCAAAGGTTAGATGATGAATGACAACACATCATAGAAAGACAAAATATAGGCATTTTCCAACTATAAAACTGATTTTTTTTCACTTGATATGTTTCCTTTTCTGTGACAAAGATAAGTAACCTTGATGGAGTGAACAGTACACATAAAAGTTCCACAACCTCTCTTCTGAACCTGGGATCACACAAAAAAATAGGTTTGGTTTAATAAAGATACTAGACTTCCAGTAGGACAGAAGTTCAAAAACTGAATTAACTATTTTGAAGACTATTTAACTACTTTAAAGACAATTTCAGACAAGATCAGTTGGGTTCATTTCTGAAATGAACTCTTCTTGGGCAGCCAGCTGGGTCCTTGGGAGACTCAGGGGCCTCAGCAAGATCAGTGGGAATGGGGAAGAACAAGGTTTAACCCCTGCGCTGCTGAAAGCACTCCAGGGCCTCGGCAGCTTAGGGGGCTCCAGGCCACCCTCCCTTCTCCCCAGACCTCTCCTCAGACAAGGTAGTGCACAAACACGGCAGCAGGACACGTCTCCCTGCTTTCCTGTATTTTCCCCTCTTGTTGGGAACCTTTGATAGCAGCGAGAGCCCAGAGCCAAGCACATACCGGGGGTGACTTTTGTGCCAGCTCTCTCTTCTGCTCAAACAGCCATCCCCAGCTGCTCCCGGGAAGCAGAACATTAATATCATCTCTTCTCTGGCAGCAGCTACATGATCTCAGCCAAGCTTCAGCTGAACCCACAGGTCTACTCATGAAAGAGGCAGGAGAAAAGCAGCAGGTAACATCCAAGTGTCCACAGGCCTCCCATTACCTACCTGTCACCAGACTGTGGTGGCACCAGCAGGTGAGGAGCTCATGGATGTTCCACATACAGGAATGTATTCTCTCTTAAGCAGAAGGTCAAGCTGCACTGAAGATCCATTCAGTAGAAAACAAATAGAAGCCTTCCTAGGAAGAAATGCAAACACAAGGGTCATGTTATTCCCAAACTTGAGGCTCTATTTACTAGAATGAAAGCCCGGGGTTATTTTTCTTAAAATCTCCTGTAAGCAAAAGTTAGGGTGATTTGATTTGAACTGATTGTCTCTGGCGATATTTGTTTGACATCCAAAACCTGGAAAAGGTGAAAGAAAGAAAATCTATAAATAAAAAAAATTCTACAAGCTGCTGGTACCAAAAGAGAAAAAGGAAATAAAAGAAAAATAGAATTTTAAAGCATCAAATGTGACTAACTGGGTTTTAAAGAGAAAGACCAAGCAGAAAACAAAAATATTATAACCAAAAAGAGCTTGGGAACAAGTTGCATGCCTGAACTTTTGAACTCAATCTTTCCGCTGTCCTGCCATATACAAGTGACAGGAGTGATGAAGTTGAAAGCTGCATTTCAATTCTTTTAGGTGAGATTAAATTACAGAAAACATTTCCAATACAACAGCAGGGTTGGATTAATTATGCCCTTGAATGAAGAGATGATAATTGCAGATATACAAAGATTTTGAAGCTTTCATAAATATCATCTTGAAAAAAAGTAGCTATTGTTTGGGAAAGCACCTCAGCAACCAGCTCACCAAACAGATACAACTGACTGTGGCTGCAAACCCTACAGTACTGCAGGGTACTACGTATCCCATGAAAAATACCCCTGTATTTTTCCCTCCAGACTGTGCAAGGAGGAAGGGGAGCACACAAGAAGCGGGCGCTGCTGAACACTGCGCTCTCCACACGAGCACCCTGCCCTGCTTGTGTTTCATGGGGACAGCTCCATGGAATGAGGCTGCCACAGGATGCACAGCAAGGGTCCCAGGCAGCACAGCTCCTCAGCGGGGCGTTTAGACCCTCTGGTAGCAGGAGCTGCACATGGGGTTCCCCAGTGTTTCAGGCGCAGGAGGCCAGCGAAGAGAACCCACATGTACTGGCTATAAAATTTCATGACCTAGTCTAATTTCTTTGTGCTTAAAGCAGGCTCTAATATCCAAAATTCTAATTATCTACAAATTGCTGACACAATCACAAAAGTAAAAGGGTTAAGAAATGCAGACTATTTCTTGAGAGATCCTAAGTCTGATAAACAGATGGGATGAGTGATATTAATGCAAAACCTTGCTGCGCCGGGCACGAAGTTTTGCTCTCTCCTACATGTGTATAACCATGGCTTGCTCTCTCACCCGTGTTCCTTTGATTAAAACTATTTATTTTGGATTTTCTAAAGCCTTCACAAGAGTGGTGCATGCACTGTAGAGAAGGGCAATGATCAAAGTGCTGGCAACAGCTACTGCCTTGCGTTATCCTGGAGGAATCAATATTAGTCCTAGCAGGATCTGGCGTCGCTGCGACAGACCCGTTCTGGGGGAGCTTAGCAAAAGGCAGCGCTCAATCAGTTCTTGGTGCCAACAAGCAAAGAGACACCACTCACCAGATTTTCTTATCTCTAAGATACCCTCCTTTTGTTCACTCACTAAGATGATTAAAAAGTATTAAATCATGACCTGTTTTCCACAAAGACACTGTGTGGTTTCCAACCCACTTTCTACTGTCAGCATTTACAAACACAGGAGCTCTCCTTGCTGCAGCTCAGCAGCCTCTTAGGGCGCTGGGGGCTCCCACCCCTGTGTGGGGCAGAGGTGCGAGCGGCTTCTCCAGCCACCGCAGCCGCCCAGGATGGACCAAGCGCCTGGGCGCGGAAACGGGAGCATCTCCCGTCCCGCAGGCGAGGCGCCTTGGATGGACTGGATTCCAGCATTCCTCAATTGGACTGAATTCCTGACTCCAGCACAGATAGGACCATGCCATCTGTCCACGTGACAAGGGACAGGCAAAGAAACTGCTGCAGGAAAGCTAAGCTTATATTTAAAAATATGTTTTAAATATGTTTCAAAATAAGACTGCAATCTCACATACCTCAGACATGCCTCTAGCATGTGGTAGATACAAATTTAAATTCTTATGAGGCTGAAGGGATCCGTTGCTTTCTGGCCAACACTGCTTCAAAAGAAGAGAGCCCATGTCCAGTGTTCTCCTGTGGACAACATTTGGGAAACCCTTGCAGACGTTGCCTCCTGCTCTGCAGCTTGCCAGGCCCTCAGGAAGAGACCAGCACCTCTGCTCAGTGTCACAGAGGTGGGAAGGGACCTTTGGATGTCTCTAGGCCAGCCCTCTGCTCAAGCAGGGTCAATGACAGCAGGATGCTCAGGGCTGCGTCCAGGAAAATTTTGAATTTCTCCTTGGATGGAGGCTTTAAGATCAATCTAGGTCACTGTTTCAGGAGTTGATCACCCTCATAGTTAAAAAATGAAAAACAAACAAACAAGCAAATCCCTTAGGTTTAAAGAAAAATTCTTGAATTGCAGTTTGCATCCTATTCTCTGCTCTCCTGAAACTGACCATCACTGAGAAGGTATGCTGGGACAATTTGTCAAGAAATCCTGTTTAAATGTCCATTTGTCCCCAGAATGCTCTAATCTGTTAGGATATTTTAGCTGTATCTTACTTGATAACAATCTCTTCTACAGTTCCTTAAACATGAAGATGATAGAGCAGTTTGAAGGACTCGGGCTGTAGATCTCAATCAGGAAAACCTCCCACCAACTTAATCGTGTTAAAACTCCACGATCATACCCTAATTTCTGATGATTTCTTCACAGCAGCTCACGGAGAGGCGGGAATGAGCACAGGGATACACGACATCGCTCCGCTTGCTCTGCAAGATCCCGGACCGCGTTTCCTGGAGGCAGCGACTGGGACGGAGCGCCCGGCAGCCCCACCTGCACGGAGCAGATCTCAGCTGCCCCCCACACACCCAGCCCCACAACCTCCATTGCAACTCACTCTGCTCCGTGTTGGGCCCACCTCATGCTGATTATTGTGACAGCCAGCTCTAAACAGTAAAAATAACCAACGAAGGACCCTCTCCTTGAAGTGAACTGTCTCAACTCACTCCAGGGCTTGCAAATATAAAGCCTGTTTTTATGCAAACTTAATTCTCAATCCTAACAAATTTGCCAACAAAGATCATAATTAAAAATAGTCAAATCTTAGTAAAAATCATTTAAAAATGCTGCTTGTTTTCAGTGCTGTCTCCCTGCAGAGCTTCCCTTTCAATGCAAGCTTAATACAATTTTTCCCCACAAAACAAACTCAGTGTCTGGAAAATAGGGAACCTCCTCATACTGCTTTATTGCTTAAACCAGACCTTCTGGAGACAGTTTTTACTTTGCAAAGGAAACCATGTTATGAGAGACAAATAAGACTAAGATCAATGTTTTATTAAGAACAGACTCTCCTGCTACCAGCTGCAGATTATTTTCAATCACGGCCTTTTTGTCTAAATTACTATTTTCATCTGAAGAGTGTTTTTGGATAGAAAAAGGGATTTGTTCTCAATGCCTAGAATTCCCATCAGGGATACCAACAATATAGCAGGAGCTGTCAGGAAAGCATGTGTTCTTGTATTGAAGTTATTACCTGACCAGCGCTCACATATGCAGCACAGTACTTACACTTGCAGCATCTTTATTTCCATATAGACGTGTTCTGTAGCAAAAGCCCCTTGCAGCAGAACAAGGCTGTGTCCTTGAAGCCACTGCAGTAGCACTGAAAAACTCTAA
This sequence comes from Nothura maculosa, assembly GCA_032353885.1. Classification (NCBI taxonomy): domain Eukaryota; kingdom Metazoa; phylum Chordata; class Aves; order Tinamiformes; family Tinamidae; genus Nothura; species Nothura maculosa. The sequence continues at coordinate 4,102,558 of JAUBOD010000907.1, forward strand.
GAACAGAATAAAGGATTTAATTATTCTTACTTAGGTTGCATATTTGCTCATTTCTCTCTGAAGAAAGCAAAATATTGTCTATATAGTGTTTGCAAACTGATGTACTAGCTAAATTTCTGGGTAGAAATTAATATTTCTGCAAATTTATAGTAAAACCATCGAATCCAAAATGAACTTTGAATACCTGTGAAAAAAGCAGTGTGTTTCAGCCTCCTGTATGTGAAAGAATAGCAAATACTGAGTCAGGTACTGCTGTAGAGTATGCATATGGAGTATAGACTGATGCATTGCTATAAGCAAGATGCTTGGGCAGCCCCGTCACCAGGAAGCCATTTTGAGACGTTACACCATAAAGCTGGGTGAACTGCACAATGTAAAACCACAGAACATTTACATATTGATTTATTTGGATGTGATCTGGATGCATTTTACAAAGTACTGAGCATACACTGTTCACACGACTGCCAATATGAACCTGCTGGCGTTTCAAGCCTGGAGATACATGAACAACACGTGGAAATCCCACTGCTGCCACGTGCTTTGCTTGAAGGGGCCAGCTCAAGGACTGCACACAGGTGAATTCAGTTTATTTTGGGCTCAAGAAGAAGTTCATTGCCCTGGAGGAGAGAACACTTCACTTTGTGTGTTGTAACATAGCAAAAGCCCTATAGAAATGGATAAGGTATAAATGAGGATGATGGAAGGAACTATGAGGCTCAGGGGTGACTGCTTTGAACGGGTTAGCACCATCAAGCTAAACAGGTCAGTCCACACACAACCCTTGATTTGAACTTAGGAATGCTGAAACATCACCTCAAATTTTAGAAATATGATTTTAAAAGCTGAGTTGAATATTCTGTCAGAATATATGCATTACATGCATAACTTCAGTTTCTATGCAAAAGCGACACATGCTCCGAAAGCTTCCGACTGACGTGTTTCTGTGCCTCATTATCGCTTGAACTTGGAAAAAATTAGAGCTCCCAACAGCAGTATAATGTGTACCGGAGAATTCTGTTCTCCTATACACACTATATTTGTGCAGATTAACATAAAAGAAAGTTAACGCTTCCATAAGCTACAAAGCTTCGATTAAGGTCATGCAGTGGGTATTTATATTCTTATCGCTCTTAAGTCCTTGATATAATAAGGATGGAATAAGGAAACGACATCAAATAATATGGCTGCATAGTGAAAAAAACCCACATTATCAAACTCTTACTAGTGACAGTGCGGAGAGTGAATAATAGGCTAGTTTAAATTTTGCTGTGGAAGCTTTGAAGAGACAGCACAAGAAGGACAGGGAGGACAATGAAAGGGATCTGAGCGCGCAGCACATCCTGCGCCTTTCCGGTACCCATCGGTGCCCTCGGAGCCCAGGAGAATTGCAGCACCTCACACTGCAAGAGGAGAAGGAGCATGAAGAAAATAAGGAAATGAAGTGTCATTTGCATTTGTATTGTAGTAAATAAGGTAGCTCCGAAAGGTCCTGAATTCAGGCTATCATTCCAGCTTGAATAATGATCAGATGAATAAACGGTTCCTTCTGGTCTCTCGTGGGTTTAAGATATCTCCATCCAGAATCGCAGAGGAATGAGGTGTTTGCTGTGTGTGCTGAGGGGGTGTTTCTAGCTCTGTTACTTACATTCTTTACGAGTTTCTTCCATATCACCCCTCCATTTTTTTCTCCTCCTCTGCACACATACAAATGCACAAAACATTTTTCATCCTTCCTTCACGGTCCCACCTCACTGTGTTACATTTGCAGAAAGATGCAGCTGACAGGCCAAGAGTTTAACTTCAACCCAAGGCACAACGCTGGGGACGGAATGCTAATTTATGGCAAATCACAAAGTGGTACCCAAAAGCTAAGGAAGGTGCAAAGCGGAGCCATCTGGCATCTTCTCCTCCCTCCCTCTGAATCTGTCACATTTTGAGATCAGCCTGTGTTTTCCATCAAAAATTGGGAATCCATAGCCTATGGGCTGGAAAATATTGACAGAGTAGGTGGAACAGGGGGGCAGGAAGCCCAAATCCTTCCTCGGTGCTTTATTTGGTGTTCGTTTACTTCCAATCTGCTGTTCCTATCTCAGCAAGCAGGAAGACAGTAGCAAATCAGTCCCATGGCCATGACCACAGACGCTGGGGTGTCCAGGAGGTAGCCGAGCCACAGGAATTCCTGGGAATCCTCCATCTCCATAAGGTCGTAACATCAATTCCCTCAATCTACTGCAGCAGCCAATTCCTTCAGGAAAAACACGTCCTTTTACCCCCATCTGTAAGCGGCACCTGCTTTGACATTTGGCTCCAAATTACCGTGTTTGAGCAAACAAGCATTTGCAGAGAGACCAAGAGGAACAAGAGCAAAAATCCCTCTCCTTTGAGGGAGGGGGAGTTTTCCATGTGCGCACGCGGCTCCGCAGGCCCCGTTGGCGCCGGGGTCAGGGACAAGCATGCGTCCCCATGACAACGGGGCCCGCGCGGAGCCACGTGGCCTGGAACGGGAAGGATTCTCCACGGAAAGGATCCTCCAGTGCGGGGCGGCCGCGCGGCGCCTCCACCCGCGATGCGAGAGAAATCCTTGCCTTTCCCTCCCACGTACTTCATCTCCTCCAAGTGCCTCCCGTTTGCCCTATAAATAATGGCTTTACTTGGAACACGCAGTTCTGGCAGGTAAGCAAGAGAGGGTTGTTTTCTTACCGAGCAGGTTGTTTTCTTACCATATGCATGGCCCAGTAGGTCTCAGGATAGGAAATAGAACAGAAAGTGTTACAGCAAGCTTACCTGGTTCATGTTCTATCTGTTCATCTCTCTTATCAAGATATTTTATTTTTTTCTGCAACATTGGGAATAAAATAGTGGTTCAATTGGTAAAGCAAAACTTCACTGACCTAATTATTTCAATATCTTTGGTAGTTATGTTCATCCATAAGAGAGGACTGCAGTGTAGAAGAGTGCTAGTCTGCAACAAAAATAATAATAATAAAGGTCTCAATTCAGTTATGCCTTTTTCTTTCTTTTCCAATACATACCACAATCAGAAGAAGTTCTGTGTTACTTTGCCTGGACCTGAGGATACAATACATGGAGGTATGTACTTCATACACTTGTTCACAAGTTGTTCATGAAGAATTCAATTCATATCTTAGCTTCATATCTCTTCCATGAAAGGACTATGATTTTTTACAAGCCATAAACTGTCTCGTCAGAGACACCATCTCAACATAAAAGGACAAAATACATCTTTTAAATACTGTGAAAGCATCATCCCTTACAAAAGGGCACAAAAATGCCTCATAATGTGGAGTCTGCTTAGGCTCCTTTGCTTTCACGAATAATACCTAATTCTTTCAACAGTTCCACTGAGTATTTCTATTTATTTGATTGAGGCAATATTTACTGCAACATATTCATGGTAATTTTCAGGCAACTGACTCGGTCATATTTATGCCACAAGTCTTTCTTGCTTTCTTAAGCCATTCATCCAAGCTTTTCATTAAAGTAGAGAGAATCTATAATGGATTCAATGTGTAATGCAAAGATTAGCTTTTATAATAGACTTATTTCTGCCCAAGTCATCAAATATTGCATGTCTAAGCTCTGAGAAAGGCAAGTAAAAAGAGGAGCTGTCTCTGGAGATGATACCATGGGTGCAGGGGAGCAGAGAGATCTCTTGATTTGCTCAGAGCAGACTGGCAGCAGGGCGCCTTGCTGGGCACGAGGCAGCGAGTGCCCTGGAAGCCGGGCTCATCTTCCCCGTGCCGGCACTCAAAGGGCTGCAGAGCAACCGCGTGGGTTCTCCAGCTTTTCCCCAATCTCTTCTCTCTACCAGGCATCCTAACTCCCTTTCCACTTCTATCCACAGATATTCCTTCCCAAATTCACCTCTCTTTCCTCTCCATGTTTCCCCAGCCCTGTTTCCGAGGCTCCCCCTTCTCTTTGTTGATCTCACACCATCTTTATGCTTCTCGAAGGCACAAGAGGTAACATCCATGTCCTTCCAATATTCTTCCAGTTCTTAAACTAGTAACTAGATGAAACCTCTCAGCTTCCCTTGGCAAAGCTGCCACTGAAGCTAACAGTGCAGGAGTCAATGAGTGATACTGCCTAATTTGGCCTTAAATGCTGTGTATATTAAAATGGAAAGGAAAGCAAAGAGAAGCTGTCGGTTAGCATTCCAGTTTTGGGTACAAAATTAAGAATCAAAGTCTTTTCTCAAACTAGAGCAGACATGAACTCTTCTGAATAGGGCAGAACATACCAACAAAACATACAAATGAGTTCTGAATAGCTATTTCTATTAATAATGAGCCATCAATCCCTCTGGACAAGATTTTTTACTTCTCAGGGCTATTTACAGGCCAATAACTAAATCAAATTGAATAACAAGGGGATGAAGAAATGGGAATCTTCGAGGCCTCAGCTACAGTAAGTGGAAGCAAATAGGAAGATAGTCACAGGAATTATTTTTTAGCAAACAGTTTGTTATGAAGGATCTGCCAAGGGCACAAGATAAATCAAACGCTTCAGGAGCGCAACCAACAGTGACATCCAGCGACTTGGCTGTCCAGCCATACATAGACCAAATGAGCAAACAAATGCATGAATCTGAGCAACTTAATAATTTGGCCCAGGTAACTGCAAGGCCCAGACAGGCTCCGGTGAGTGAGCCTAATGTTAATAAAGCATAGCTCTCTAACGTACTGCTGCAGAGGACCAAAATTGCTTCACTCATATTTAAGAAATTATTGATCTGACAAGTTGTGTGATTTACTTGCCATAAGACATATAATGACTTCCTTTCTTGTTTCCCCCTTTATTTGCAGTTTATAGAGTTGCATGAATGACTAGTGAATATATTCATTGAATATTTCATTGCACGGATTTTTCAATTTTTTTTTTCCAAATATGATTTCTTTTTATTTTTCCTTTCTTCTTCACGTTGTCCCACTATGCTGAGAATTACAGCTGTCCAGGGATACAGGAATGGAGCTCTGGGGATCCTTCTGAGTTACCAGCAGCAGCAGCAAGTGCTGCTTTGCTAAGAGCTCGGGGAGGGCAGGCAGCCCTCAGTGACAACTTTTGTCACATCCACCATTACATTCACCCCTAGTTACCCTGAAAACACCCACATTGCCACAATACGGGGAGCCAGAGCACGGGATGCCACAAATCCAACAGCAGCAGCAGCCTCCTCGGCACCCGCCTCATCCCAGCACATCTGCCAGGGGCTTTTCCAGAGCCCATGTGGCAGAGATTCCAGTGATGCTGGGTTGGAAGCGTGAACCAAAGCCCAGACCCACCTCTCACGCATAGACTTTACTAAAGATAAAGAAATCAGAGAGGGAGAACAAGTGATAAAACATACTCCAAACGCCCTCGCTCCTGCTGAGCCAGAGGCACAGATTAACTTGCCAAGACTTGCAGGGAGCAACAGCATAAGCGTAATCAGCAATCCAACTTTCAGTGTCTGATACTGCTTAATCACAATGAAATATGTCGGGCCTCTATGCCGTGCGTGCCCCTACCAGCGGTTCTTTACACTTTTGCAGGACGCCTACTCATCTTTCTTCCTAAAACAAATAATCTCCCAGGCTCATTGCAAGCCACCAGTGACGCTTAATATTCTGATCACTCTGCACGACTCCACCTGGTATACAGTGTTTTAAATCCAGGCGCTGTTATGGCTCTGCATTTTCACCAGCTTCCCCGTACAGCACAATAGCGCTATTCAGTACGAAGTAAATCTAAATTCCGATCCTCAACTGATGAGGTTTATATAGGTATTTTGTTTTGGACTTTTATGCATCTTGAAACCACATCTGTCAAAACACGTTAACTAAACAATGGGATACTTAAACACTCTCTGCAATATCAAGAAGCTTTTTTTCCTCCCACTCCACTGGTTACAAACCTTTTTGGTCTTAAATGGTGACAAAGGATCATTGAAAAAGTCCCCGTTGTCTGGTAATGTCTAGAAAACAACATTTATCCTAGACAGTTTATCAACGTGTCATTTAGCTCAAACAGATTATACAGAGGGATGAAACACAGCAGCTCCACAGGGACTGTCAGAATTGCTGCCACGGGCCCCCCTTGGCTGATGTTGCCTTGG
>JAUBOD010000907.1:4116825-4131975 GCA_032353885.1 Nothura maculosa
TCTCCAAACCCGCCTGGATGCCGCCCTGTGCCACCTGCTCTAGGTGCCTGCTGGAGCGGGAAGGTTGGACTAGAGATCTCTAGAGGTCCCTTCCAACCTTGAACATTCTATGAAAGACACCATATTGCAAACGGGAAAAGGCCAGCGCCATGTCACCACCCACCCTGAGCACTGCCTGGGGACACAATCCTTGGGCCCATGTATAGCAAGGCCCAGGAGAGCCCCGAGCGGTGTGGAGAGCTGCGGGCACGCAGGGCCAGGCCGGCAGCCCCGTGTCCCACAGCGCCGTCACGCTCCTTGGCAAGGGCGAGCAGCCATTGCGCTCCTTGGCGAGGCCTGGCCAGGCCGGGCCTGCAAGGGACACGGAGCAGCGGCCACGTGCGCTTCCCCGCGAGCACGAGCCCTGCCGAAATGATGTAGCCTTAGCGCTGCGTCTGAAATAACGTGGTAATTGCTTAATGCTTTATATTTACATGAGCTGTGCGTTATGTTTGCTCTCGGAGAGGGAGGGCGAGCCGAGCTGGTGCGGCGGCTGCATTAAACCTGCAGGAAGCAATAAAGAGCTATAAATGGTAATCTGTCAATAGCATCCGATCCTCCGAGGGCTCCAGGCGGGAGGAGAGGAGCGTCCTGGGCTCCCAGCAGATCTAAAGCAGCCCAAATTGGATGTAGTAGCGAGCAGGGCTGAGCCTTTCCACAAGGATGAGCTATTACATTTAAACATACATAAAATCTTATTTGAAAGATCGTATTCATTATTAATAGGAGGAAAGCTAATCTTTCAGATAAAACACTGCTGCCCTGGGACTCTGCTGTCGGCACCCAGCGCTGCTGGGAATGGCCGGCACGATCCGGAGCACCGCGTTCCCCTCGGCCCTCTTGTCTTCGCCCACAGCCTCATTACACTCCTTCGCTCCCCATATTTGTCTGTGTTGTCTTTTGTCTTTTTTTTTAAATGAGGCTATACAGCTATTGTGCAAAAATAAGCCTCTCTGCTTGCTATAAAGTAAACAATGATTGCTAGTAATGATTTTTGCCTATTCCTTCTTCCTTTCCATCACCATAATTGCTTCCTACAATATCATACATCACAGTAACATTCTGTCAGAGCAGACTGGATTTATGCTGTGGGAGAAGGGCAAGGACCCATTTTATTTCATTAATGCGGTAAGTGAATAATTCTGCACCATTCACGATATTCCCTAACAAATGGGGACCAAAACAGCTATTTGTTGGATCTTCATTTTGAACCCAGAGGTGTTTGGTTGTTCCTGCTCAGAGTATTTTGCTACATTTAAACCTCTGACCCCGGCAAGTGGAAAGGAACTAAGTCACACATAGCAACACGGGGGCTTGTTTGTTTCTAAAGACGAGAACTTCTGCAGATTTTAATAGCAAAGCTGCCCACATTGAGAAGTAAAATCCCTGAACCCTTGTGAGGGAGCAAGCCTACATGTACAGTGTAGTGCACATAGGGAACCCCGGGGAACAGAGCTTCTGTCTCCTTGCTGGCCCGGCAGTGGCTCCAAATACCACCCATGATCCAGTAATGAGAGACACTGCTCACCTGAGAGGCAAGGCAGAATCAGCACAAGACCCTTTAAGCAGATCCCATCATGGACCAACACATGTCACACTGACCTCCAAGCACAGCCTTCCACCAGCATTGGTGTGAGGCAGCCGGAGCCCTGCACAGCATGTGCCAGAGGGGCAAATAACAGAGTATGAGCCCAAACCACCCATCGTGGACACAGCTGGGGCACTGTGTCCATCAAAGCAACAGGGAAGCAGATCGAGCCTAAGCAGAGAAGTTTAAAAGCCCCTTCCCAGGTCCCCTTGGGCCCCCCTCACAGCTCTTATTTGCCACAACCAGCACTGCAAGACTCTGCCTAAACAGCCAGGATAACCAGGTTTTGACTGGGGGCCAGAGCAGGGAGAGGGAAGAACCCACACCAAAAAGCTGTGCAACAAGATACTCTTAAAACAGCTTGGAGGAAAATCTTTTCCAGTTGGTCAGTCCAACCTGCAGACCTGAAAAGCTTGAAAAGTCTGAATATATTTAATTTATTATTTTCACCATGGAAACGCTCAGCAAAACTGACCTTTTCAGTTTCAATAAAGCTGGATTTTCCTGTAGGTCCCTTGTCAGCCACCACAATAATAAGTGGAGGTTCTAAAATCCAAAATTATTAACAAAAATAAAAAAATAGCACCCCATCCCTGGCTCTCTGGAGCAGACTGGACTGAACTCAGATACAAGATGTATACTCTGACTTCAAACATTTAAGAAAACCAAATTCCATTTGCAGTTACGCTGACGCAAATCTGAAGCATCTGTGAACTTTAGTGCAGTTATTCCTGGCTTCCTGGGCACCACTCATTGCAGGATGGGGCCACTTGATCTTTGCGGATAGACAGCAGCTACTTTCATCTCAGACATTCAATTTATGGGGTATCTTTAGTATTGCTGACTATTGTGGTATACTTATCCTTTCCAATCAGGCTCTTGATTTATCTGTTACTACACAGAGGCACTAATGTACACTCTGTGGTATCAGCGGAAGGGAGATGCTTCTTTCTCTGCTCGCCAAGACGTCACTTCACTCAGATTGATGGACAGAATGGCAGGACAAGGGAGAGGGGGATGGAGCACGATAGACAGGCAAGGGGGATTGCAGAGATTGCTCCAAGAACTTCTCTGTTCTAAGTAATTATGCTTTTCAGCAAGAAATAGTGACATGGCTGTCCTTCAGGATAGGACCAGTCCTGGTGGCTGGAAGAGATGGCTAAAATAAATAAATAAATAAATAGCTGCTTGTTTACATGCATGCTTTGTTAAGCGTCCCTCATTTGGCAGCAGTGGAACAAAGAAATTATTCCTCCCTTGTGTTTAACTTCCTCTGGCGGCTGGGCAGCTTTGCTTTGGAAGGAATCCTGAAGCCTGGCAAAATTCAAGCCCTCACGTCTCAGTCAGTGCTCCTGGAATTTGTTGGCTTTGATGAATCCCAATACCAAAAATGCAAACTGTGAAACTTAGAAACAGAGCTATGGTCAGAGAAAGCATAAACACCATTTTTAACAACCTCTCACCCGCCAAGTAGATCTCATCGCTAACAACGGCTGCAGCCCCGCAGTCCAGCCTGTCTCTCTCCCCTCATTATGGGTGATACCAGCTCAAGAGGCTGGATTTTCTCTCGAGATTTACAACGTGCTGCTAACGCACCAGGTGTGCTCGGGTCGGGTATTTCACGTGTCAAACAGGCAGCAGCTTCTGCCCCGCACTCGGCCCCACGCAGCAGCCTGCGAGAGGGGCAAGATGCTGCCAGCCAAGTCTTCTGGGCAGAGCTGGTGCTGGACAGAGCTTTGTTGGAGACAACTTTTACTAAAAATAAACAAAAAAGACTTAAAGAAAATTCCCACTGCCATTTTTGGGAGGCTGAGGCAGTTTGCATGGGAAGAGCTTCCAGTGAAACTGTTGCCTGAACACCATTATTACGGTCTCTTCATATTAACTATTATTACTTAATATATGTTCTACAGCAACACCCAGAGCAGCAAATGGGGTGGAAGCTCTTTGGGTCAAATACTTCTCACTCTATAGGGAGAGATAGTCCATATTCCAAAGAGTATTGAAATGGTTTAAAGCTAAAATGATGCCATGGGACCTTTCAGGACTTTGCTGGGGAGAGATGGGGCCAAAGAGGCCAGAATAAAAGCAAATTTCAATGGAGTTAACCCAAAGTTTAAGTCATCAAAATGTCCAGTTTTATGTTCCAAGCCAAAAAAAACCTCTTCTCTGCCAGCTTTGTCTGTGCTGCAGATCAGGCAGTGCCTTCAGCAGGGAATCCATCAGGCTTTGTCAATACAGGGCAAACCACAAAGGCTGGGATGTTAATTATTTATTTTATATCCCCTAAGAATAAAGAATGTTACTGAAAACTCTAAGCCCATGGAAGAAAGAAGGAAATAAAAGGAGCAAGTGAACAAGTAAAACTGAAGTAGGAAAGAGGATAAGACTATCTGTTAGCTTCGAGTCAGAACATTTTATTTTGAAACAGAACAACCAATATAAGGTTTATTTACTTGAATTGCAGACCTTTGATCCTGGCATTGCAATAGCTGGAGGCAGCACAGATGACTGCACCTGACATGTTTCCTCCACCCCTGACATCCAGGCACCTCTCGCCTGGGCAGCTACCCGGGACTCGCGGCAGGAAGCGCATTAGGAGACTGCCCATCCTCCCGGAAAGGCGCCTGGGAACTCGCACCTCACCGAACCGCAGCTCGCATGGGGAGACGAGGCATTTTGGACACACCAGGAACTTGGTTCAACGGCCACGGGTCACGGCTCGGGCAGGCAGCCCAAGGCTCGAGGCTGCCGGCTCGCGCGCTGACACGGAGCACGGGAAAACAAGGCAGAGGTTTATGAAATAGGCATGAGGCTCCAGGCGGAGCCTGCGGGAGGGAGAGGAGATGGCTCCATGGCCAGTGCCCCCATCTCCCACTCGCCATGCGTGCCAGGAGCTTCCACAGCAGCTCCCATATCCAGCGCTGTGAGACAGGGGTGGGCACCATCTCAGACCCGCTTGGTAAGCCAGGCGGCCCCAAAAACAGCCTTTTTCTTCCATGTTCCTGTCATAGGCACCGCTGCTGCAATCCCCAGCCACATTGCAAGCGGAATGAACCCTTCCCCTTAAAGGAGGAAAACACTGTAACTGCCTCCTTCCCGAGGCAGCACTACCTGGAGCTGAGCCCAAAGGAACGGGGCAAAAAGCAAAGAATGCCCGGGGCACAAATTAAGCAAGCCCCTTTCTGCACATCATCAAGGCCCAGGTTTTAAGAAAGTGACCTTGCTTGCTTAAGACAGCTCATTTCTAATCTCCAGTTCTTCAAATGGCTTTACACATGCCCAAGCAAACAAACATGCCTGAAGTAAACAGGATGCTGTAACTAAACGTTGCCTCTTGACAGGTAGCAGCTGAGACACCGGCCATATTGTGCCACGGCGTAACATCTAAATCAGTTTTTCTAATGTTTCTCCTTCACTTCCATTGAAGAAAGAAGGTCTCTGCTTACTGTCTATCACAGAGTTGAACGTAAGTAGATAAATAATGAAGAATCCCAAGGAAAAATCCAGCTTTCTTGGCTCTGCCTCTTAGGAATCATCCTCAGCCACCTCTAAGTTATTATATTTTTACTCCTGTTTTTCTCAGTCCCTGTATTCACATAGGAATTAAAGCAATCGAGCGCATGATCCTCACCTTCGCTGATTTATTTTGTTTTCAGAAGGATGCAGCTCTATGTCCAGACAAAGAAAGACTCCAGACATTTGTTCTGCACCTGAGCCCACCACAGTCCAGCTTCCCCACATCTCTATTGGAGCCATTCACTGAGCTTGTCCATAAATTACTCTATGGGCAAATTCACTGCATTGAGGATGTGCATTAAGATAAAAGGTGAAGGTTTATGTGATAACAAATATTTCCAGCACAGACAGGGTGACCTGATTTACTTGGGCGAGACAGAACCCCAGGTGAAGATGGGAGCCCTAGCTCACACTAACACTGCTAACGCCTCCTGGTGAGACACGCAGCCCTAGAAGGACATGGCAGCCAGCGAGGCCTGGGCACACACTTAGCCCCAGAGCCAAGGCTGGCTCTGCCATCTTGCTGGGCCCAGGACCAAGTCTCAGCAGCTCCTGGATTCAAACCCTGCCTCTCAGGGACTGTGTTGGCCACAGCAAGTCACAGCTTCAACATCTCCCCAGGAAACATTCAACCCACCCAACCCCTAAACACTGTCTGATGGCCTCAAAACAAACCACTTATTTGTACTTTCTTTTGCCTTGCTAACACCCAGCATACTCTCAACACCACTACAAAAGGCATATTTTCATTACCCATTGATGCAGATGTTCCTGCTGAGTGTCTTGGTCCATCCAGATGCTGCTAGTGGTCATGAAGCACCAGCTGAGGATGCCAACATCCCTCTGCCACCACCAACAGGCACTTGAGACTCCCAGACTATACAGGCTTAGCCCAGAGCTTACAGTACTCACTAACACACCCTTCACTAAGCAAGCCACCTGCTGACTACTTATGTAATCTCTGTTGCATGGTCCCCAGCTGCTGCAGGGTGGGACAACTTGTCACACCTGTAGAGCTGCCCAGTGAGAAGGAATTAACATCAGCCCTCAGCTCTTAGGCCCACTCTGAGCCAGAGCAGGCTTGTCCCGGCTGGTTGCCCTTGGGTTGTTTGCTGCTCTGTGGGTGCCGTTCCCACATCTCCTAAAGCAGCGCCATCTTGCCCTGCCAGGGGCTCCAGCTGCCTCCGCTCCTTCAGCGCATCCCTCATTCTGTATGCTGGGGAAAAGAAACACTGCTTTACAAATTAGGCTATTATCTCAGATTCACTTTCTCTCCTCACTTAATAAAAAGCAGGTTTTTACAGCATGTCAAATAAATAGCTCATAAATACAACCTAGTCAAGCTCTTTTCCACAGCAGAGCGGGATTTGCCGTGGTGGGTCCAGCCTTGCGCTCCTGTCCGTCGCGGCCCCGCGAAGGGACGAGCGGCGGCGCTGCTCCTAGCGCACAACCTGCACCCTCACCTGATCCCCCCCTTCTAATTTTTTAGTGTTTTCCTCTCTCCGTGCTAAATTCCCAAAGCCAGGGGCCTCCTGTTCTCTAAAGAGTTTTAAAAAAATCTAAGGAGAGAGCGAGATGGCCACTAAACTGTGTTTCCATCGACATTTTGCATATACACCACTCTTCTTTGCCTAAGATTAACCCTAAGGCTAAAATGAATACATTAATTTATTTCCTATTAGAGGCTCCTATTAGCAACTGAGTCCTCCCCTGCCTTTCACTCACATCTTTCCAGGACAGACCTGCTGTTTCCCACTGGCGGGGGAGGCAGAGCACATCAAGGCAACCTGTATTCCCACCGAAATCAATACCATATTGTGGGTGAAACAGAAGTGCTTTAATTAAAAGCAATGCCAGAAAAATGAGATTGATGCCAAAAGATCTTTTCTTTTTTTTCAGTCCTGAAGACGAGCAGAATAAAAATGTAGAAAGTAGTTGTTCAGGGGGGCTTAGGGGGAAGTAGCTAAAAGGAGATAATACTACAGGTTTATATATTCTATGTATTTTCTTTCTGTTTTATAGTGGATCATTTCTAAACTGGCTGTCACCCATGCATGAGTTATTACATCAGGCTCAGTAGGCTGTAGATATAGACTGAGACTAAACACACATATACCACACTCATATAAGCTGGCACATAATTCTTTTTTGTGCTGCTAAACGGATGCAGAGGAAGCAACAAAGACGTCTCTCACATTGAAATTAAAAGTCAGAAGAGGAAAGTCTCCTCGCCACTGGAAAGCTAAAGAATACTTTTTATTTATCTATGTACATATGTACATACATATATATGCACACGTACTCATAAATTGCAGTAGAGAAAGGAGGAGAATAAGGCATGGGAAAAAAAAATTAATATCCTTGTGCTGCCACTAAAATGCCGTGGTCCTGCTTACATGGAAAGATCCAATCTTTTCCTACAAGCAAATCTCCAAAGATGTAGTCTCTTGCTTTCTATTTAGATGTACTCTTGGACTACTGAATTATAGATTTAAAATATGCAGAATCAGTGCACAAAACTGTGGGGAAAAGCAAAAATATGTTTCTCTTGAAGACTCAATTGAATTACTTTGAAAAGATTAATTAAAATTGAGTTTTCTTTTGATAGAAAATCTCCTGTTTGCTAGTTCTTGGTATTACCATTACCTAGTTTCCGCTAGAGATATTATACTCTGTAATGAAACAAACCTCAAACCTGTACTTTTGCTTTCCAAAGTGTGAAAAGACAAATAACAATTGTGAGTTTATTAGAAAACTGCTTGAGTTGCAAAGTGACCATCTAATTGCAGATCTCAATTTGGCCCCTCCAATAAATTCCTTAAATTCTTGGGTACAGCTTTGTATGTAGGATAAGAATTGCTAAGACAAGATGGCTGGAACAACTTCTCCACTGCATTACTGTGTTCCCACCACCAGCATCTGTGGGAGCTGAAATTTATTAGGGATTTATTACCTTTATTAGGGATCCATGTGGGTGAACTGGATCAGACTATGTGAGCTTTACACAGCAGTGGGGCTGCTCGCAGGGTGCACACACAGGGCCATCCCAGAACGTTCCCTAGGTCTCTACTCACTGGCCCTGGGGACTGAGGAGGCACCGGGTGGACCAAGCAGCCAGATCCAGAATGAACAGGAGGGCCCAGGCTGGCCCTGCAGGATAGAACAGTGACAAAAAATCAGCACAGTGCTAGATTAATATGTCCATACCTTAAAAGAGACACTGACCATTTCAGCTTTATACGCAGGATCAGTTCCAGAGAGCTGGAGAAAAAAATCCGTACTTCTCCTATCAGAATCTGCACCTTTTCTGGCACATGTATAGAGAAAATGAAATCCCCAGCGCCCTAAGCCTTTACCCCTGAAGCTGGCACGCACTTCAAAAGGAGGAGATGTGTTTATGTGCTGGCTGCCCGGACCCAGCGCAGGGCAGGTACTCACCACATCCCAAACCTGGGCTTCAAGCTACCCCGCTGGCAGCCTCCGAGTGGCAACTTAACATGTGAACACAAGCTGCTATTTTAGTGCAGTCACAGATGCAGCAGCTTGTGTCTTCTTGCCTTTGATTTCCAGAATGGACAGAACGTTAGAATCAAAACATACAGATTTCCCCCCTCTTCTTCTGCACAATTGCCCACTCTATTAAATCTTGCTCACAGGTAACTCTTACTCACCTTGTTCTTACAACAAGAGATGATGATGTTCAGACTAGAGGATGCCAAAATCTAGTTTCAGCCCAATAAAGTGTTATAGGAACTGACAATGCTGTGTGAATTTGAAAGGCTACATGGTTAAGTTCAAAATAAAACTGAAATTGTGATTCAGCCCTGAGCTTTTGCCTCCCCTTTTCATAGTGTTTAAAGTACACACTATGTCACATGAGTAGCTGGTCACAGAAGAGCTCAATGATATCACCTTGCTCATCTAATCCAGATGGCCAAGAGTGAGGAAAGTCCAAGGGTATTCCACAAAGTGACCTTGGAAACGCTTTTGTGAACCAAAATTCAGGAAGGTGGACCTGCCTCTGGCTGCACCACTGCTTCACCTCTAAAGAAAAGGGGGAGCCAACAGTAAAAGGACAGCAGGACACTTTGCACAAATAAGACACTTGCTATCGTATTCAACAAGCCTCAATTTAAGAAGAAAATAGGAGCTGATTTGCATCACATATGTCAACAGCCATGATTTTTGCCTTCTTACTCTTCAGGGTCTATTATCTATAATAGGACCAGATGACGATGCCTGTTCAGAAATGAAAATTTTAAGGGAAGAATCAGGGAAAAAAACTACAGACCAAAAATAGTTTATTAATTTTTTTTTCTAAATTGATCTGCTCGCTTTCCTTGAAGAAGCTGGTCAAACTATAACAGCAGGTCTGTGCTGCCCTCACCCAATGTGTGCTAAGATATACAGCAACTCTAGCCAAACCCTGCCTAGCACTGCAAAACAAAAATTAAATCAACAAGGTTTTGCAACAGAAAAGCCACCTTCTCGCTTTCTCTGAGTACTATTTGAAATAAAGATGGATCATAATGTGAGTCATTTATCTCTCCTCTCTGATGCCTTCGCACGCACGCCCACTGCTGCGGGGGGGCCGAGGAGTGACCTGAATCTCAAGCACCCTTGGGTTTGCAAGCAAAAACCCAAGCGGGGAGGATATTCAAGACCAGAATGAAATCTCTGCCTTCCCCTTCGCCCCCCGTTTTTCTCGTCTCATTATTTCAGCTAGTGAAAGTGCCAGTGAAACAAGGAGCAGTATCATATAGCAAAGCCTTCTATTCTATAATAGTCCCAGCGTAAATCGCTCCCATTTCACGCTATGAATATTCAAGCGAACAGACTAAGTGAAATCCTAGTTGGCTGCAACACTTGTACTTACTTTAATAGTTTATTGAAAAGAGCCCAATAAGTACAGAAGAATGGTAGAAGGAAGAACAAGAAATATTGGCTCCTTTCGCAGGCACAGCCCCCTCTCTGCATGAACCATGAGCAAAATCGATTCTTTACATTATACAGTGCATTAGAAAAGGTTGGCCGAGTAATATAGTCATGAGAAAGCAAAGAAAGAGGCAGCAAAGGGAAAAAGAAGTGGTAGGAGGGGGATCTGGCAGAGGGATGTTTGTTTCCCAAGCAAGTGCCAGGGACCAGTGTGCAGGAACGCTTATCCAAAGAAGGATAAATCCAGCTTCCTATTTTCCCCCAGAGCATGAGGCAGAAGGGAAAGGCAGGAAGGGGAAGGGGGAGCAGGAGCTGGGCGAGTCCTCAGGCTGGGAAATGCGGTCGCTCCCACACCATTTACCTGCTTCCCTCGGGGTGCTCAGCCGGGCTCTTCCCTGGCACATGGTCCACATGCATCTTCCCATGTGTCTGAGTCCTCCCACCACGTGAAAATGGCACAAAACCCAGTGGAAGGGCCTGCTGCCAGGGCACATGAATCCCAAAGCTGGAATAGCCAAGTTGCACTCATCATGTCCTGGAGAGAGACTCTATCCCACAGAAAAAGATCCCTAGATCCCGTCCTACAGAGGCCTTGTGGAACTGCCAGGTGCCAGCAGCCCTTCTGGGCCGGAAGCAGCCGGGACAGGGAAATGCTCCCAGCCCTCACAGCTTCTCTCAGGGAGCATCCGTGTGTCTTGCTGCAACAATCCGGCGCCTTCTCGGTTTGGATGAGCTGTCGGTTTAGAATAAACCAAAGGCTTCCCAGGCTTCCCTTTCAAAAACACACAGTTTCTTCTGTGCCTGTTAGTTGTATTTTGTTCAATAACTGATGTCCTTTGTCTCTAGGGGACTATTTGCTGCTGCTGCCTAAGGATGATCCATACGATCTAACACACGCCCAGCACCTGCTTCTGAGCTTTCTGCAGTTTTTCCAGAGGTTTATATTTTATTCCCAGTGAAAGGCTTGTGTACCCAACAGATTCTCTCAGCAATATTGCTCGGTCTGGTGAAGACATTGCCTCTGCACACAAACCTTGCCGCTCTTCTCCCAGACGCTGCACACGCGGATTCATTTCTCCTGAGACAAACCACATGGAATTATTGTGACCTACCTTGTTTTTGGCCAGTTCCCAGGAGATTCACTGTTTCTTTCAGGGAGCAAGCACGAATCCTGCTTGGGATGGAATCCTGCTTGGGAGGGAAGGCCCCGCAGGGGAGGAAGGGCCGCAGCTCTGGGCATCACCAGGCTCAGATCCCATGGGGCTGGTGCTGGCTGGCGTCTCCACTGCAAGGGGCAAGAGGAGGGAGACGTGACCAAAACGAGCTCCTAGGCTGTCCTGGTGCCTAACGTCCCCCTTCAGAAGAGTCACGATCTGAGGAAACCTACCCACTTGCCGGTATCAATTCTCTTCCTTCTTCTCATCAACTGCTTCTGCTGCTTCTGCAGGAGACTGGTTTAACACAGCCCTTCCGAAGCCGCGATGGGTGTTTCCAGTGTTGGGGTTTATTAAGTTCCTGTGGCAGCTATTTCCATGGCTGCTTTGTCACGTAGTTCTTTGTGAGAGACTTTGCGAGTGGCAGAGAGGCTTTGCAGAGCAGGATTTGAATTGCAAGCTTTACACTAGCAATGTAATAGGAACATCGGGGAATTAAATAAAATTATATTTTTCCTAGATGTCTGCTTAAAAAGGAAATTCTGGATTTTATGGATGCCCCAGAGACAAACTATTACATTACATGTCTTGCAGAGTGCTATCTGCTTGAGCACCTCAAATAGCACTGGATCATTCATAAAGAATGGGCAAGAGAGACTGTGTCCCATCAATATTTCAAGCTTAGCTATCAAATCAAGAGAAAATTCATGAGTTCTGCTTCAGCTCAACATTTGCAGATTTGATACTATTGTTTGACAGTTTAGGGTTGATTTTTTTTGTGTCTGCATTCTTATTGTCTTTAATATTTTATATAATCTTCCAGTTGATGGTTATTGTAATATTTATTAATATTTTTTAACTCGGCCGCATGCACCAGTTTTCTCCTTTCTCTTCCAGCAGGGAGAGATTCACACTCATTTGCTATTTGTGGGGTGATGACATAGTGTGAAGAAGCAGTAATGATGACTGACTGATAGAAGACACCATATGTTCTCTTCATTTTTCTCTGTGCTGCTTTCTGAGAGAAAAATAAAGACTCAATATAAGATGAACTTGCCTATAATATAGAATAATAAAAAAAATTGTCATTTTGCAAATAATAGGCAAGATAAGGGAAATATTTTTTTGACAGCCTTCAGACAGTATTTTTATAAACATAAAGCTCCAGATCACTAAGATGAATAATTTCCAGATTTTTGCACCAGATATTTTTGAATGTCTAAGTCTACACCATTAATTTCCCCCTCCCCAAAAACTTGCATTGCACAACGTGTCTTTCAGCCTTCCATAGCAAAAACTCTCAAAATGTAGGTTGAATTTACTTAAGACTAAACAAAGGGTAACAATTTGCTCTGACTTCAAGTCAAACAGGTTTAAATATCGGATTCTAGGTTACAACTTGTAACATAAAACAACCAACAGATCTGATCATAAGCACATTACTAGTATTAACAGAAGACAACCTCAATATTAGCATTATATGCAGGAAGATTTCATTATACCCTGGGTATATGCATCTGTACAACTAATAATGCATAAGATTCCCAGAATAGGATATTCCTTCAGTAAATACTGCATTTTCTCAAACTTGTTTTAATCTCAAAACAGTAAGAAATCTCATTTACTATAAATACCTGAGTGAAACTCTTATACTGTTATAGACTACAAATTTACCAAGTACTTCTTTTCTTATATAAAGAACATATATTTTTTTATCATTTCTTTTCACTTATTTGATTCTACCATCTCAAAGCCAAGGCACTTGAGTGCTGCTCCTCCTCCCAGCTTTGTGCTACCAACTAAACCTGGGCTAGAGCCACAAACCTTACGTGGAGCTGCTCGGGAGCAGCAACCACAGAGCAAAGGATGTGATTAGGAGGAGAGGGGTTTAGGCAGGGCTGTGTTTTCCTCCTGCACTGACAGTAGCTTGGCAGGAGAGATTCAAGGTGAGTGGAATATTTTAGAGGCCGGGTGGAAAGGGAGATAGAGAGCAAGGCTGTGAAAACTGAGTATACAGGAAGGATTGCCCTTCTTCCTCTCGGGGGCATCCATTTCTAATTTACTGATTTATTAATTTCTATTTTACTAAGTAAAATACTTAGTATATGCAGGATAAACTGAAATCCTAATTGCATGAAAATATATGAATGATTTTTACATAAATTACATACTATTTTATAGTAGGAATGAAGGCAAAAGACCTTACAGACTGCTTTATACAGAAGCTAATGGCTAAGGACAGCAGGAGTTGATCACTTCTCTTCCCAGCCCATGGTGGGGAAGAGCCGCAGCTAAACGAGGGGGATGCTCTTCCCGAGGCTGGACAGGGAACTGCGCAGCAGTAAAACTCAATGGGAGTGTCTCTCATTACGGGGAGTTTCAGAACACAAGCAAGCCTGAAAGCAGTTTCCTTGTGCAGAGCTAATGCAGCTCTGCTTTGTGGGCATGGAGAGCCAAAGGATAATTATCCTACTTTCAAAACAGATCAGCGTAGTTGGTGGCTTTGTATGTTTTCCTCTGCTCCTTGCAAAGGCAGCATTCTGGGATGTCAAACACGCCTGTTTAGAGGAGGAGACTGCTGTAACCTTCAGCTGGTTGACAACAGTTTGGACCTGAGCAGGAGGCTGTTTTCTATACACAGGCCCAGCTGGGTGGGTCAGGAATGGGAAGAGGTGTGAACAGTGACCAGCTGTGAGCACGAAAGCCTTCCTGTGTCTTGGTCAGTATGAGGTGTGTGCAAAGTTTAATGATCAAGCTGTGAATTAAAGGCAACTTTTCCTCAATTACATTATTTATTGTTGCCATTCAAACCTGCACATCTCATGTCTCAAACACCACTAGCCACAATTGGGGTTTTCTTGTAAGAAACACTTCTGACTGTCTTTGAACTCCAAGTGGCATGAACCCATCTCCCCCAAGCAAACCTCCTACCTGTGCTTCATTTTCCTAGCACTACAGAGCAACATAAAGTCCCACTTTGGAGCTCTTAGCCAAATAAATATTCCATTCAGCAGTGAAGATCTGGCCTGCTTCAAGAATTGGGTCTTTAATCAATATTTTAACAAATAGCACCTACTTAGTGGGAATAACGGGCTGCTAGGGAGCAGACGAAGTATGATGCATTTCTGCTTGTCCAGAGGGAGAGCAGAAGCCGGAGTTTTTCTGTAGGTCCCACCGGAGGCGCTTGGAGCTTGGCTGCCCCTCGAGGCTCTCAATGTGTCCCAAGGGCTCAGGTCATGCGCAGGGTTGTTTCCACATCCCAGGTTCCCTGTAACGAGGCGGTTAATTCTGCCACACAACTGGGTGGGAAAAGCCAGAGTGTGTGGGGATGGAGCAGTGGGATTAGAGTGTGCAAGGGCAGCCCTGCGGCCTTCCCTGCTCTGCGCTGCACCGCGGCTCCCGCTGCTGCTCCTGGCTCTTCAAGCCCCTTCCAAGCTCTCCTGCCGCTCCCTCCAGGGCCTGCGCTTTCATGGGAGATCCTTGTGATCTCCACATTCAGCCTGAATATATATATATATTTTCTATACTGTTAAATTGCAGGCTGGAGGAAGACTCAACTGGCAGGAAGCGCATGTCTACAATGCATGATATAAGAAAGATGCGAGATATAACATATATACGATATAAGAAAACCCTCGCTGCTCTATTCTCCTACTTTCTCCCCGCCCCAAAAAGAGAAACGACCTCCGGGAGGGGAGCACCGCGGCTGCTCCCAGGGGCTTCCTCGGCACCTCTTCTCCCCGCTGCAACTTTCCCGTGGGGGCCGGGCCGTTCGGGCGGCTGTGCCCGCAGACCCGCGCGGATCGGGCAGCGCCGGCGCGGGGAGCGGCAATTCGCGCTGCAGCCCGTGCGGGCGCGGCTGGTGCCGCGCAGGAGCCGCCCGCAGCTCGCCCGGCCGCGCACCTGCCCGGGAGA
>JAUBOD010000907.1:4137672-4149891 GCA_032353885.1 Nothura maculosa
CTGATCTTTTAATATTTTAATGTTAAGCATCTTATGTCTAAAGCACCTTTCCCATCCTTAAAATAATGAATTCACCCCTTTCTCTTAGAAAGCACACCTGCGTGTTGGTGCTTTGGCGCTGTGTTGTGCAGTGCCGGCGGAGCCGCGTTTCCCTGTGCGTGGGGATGGGGACAGGGATAGTGCCCAAACGTGGCCTCGCAGCAGCTGCTGCCAGGGAGCGTCCGGCTCACGGGAAGCTCGGCCGATCCTACACTCGGCATCGGAGGCCTCCGGCTCCCATACCAGTCTGTAAATACTAGCCACAGATAATAAATCACCGCATTTACCTGCTCTGTATCTTTAACTACATTGCCATTAACCTTCCTCGCAGCGTTTTTATTGCAGAGTATGAGAATCAGCTTGTTGTTCAACCTTTGGTTCACGCTGGGAGATCTGCGAGCTTAGGTTCATGTCAGGAATTTACCTGAAGTCTCTGTTATATCATCAGCACGTTGCTAGCACTGAAATTCATCTGGTTTTCATAAATATTTGATGGGGCTCTATCATCATCCTCATCATCCTTTCGGGCCGGCGGAAGAGGCTTCCCTCCCTCCCCGATGGGCGATTGCAATCGGTGCCCCAGTTGTCATGGAAAGTCAGCTGGTGATATTTCAATCAGAGCGGCCTTATAACAAATCCCATTCAAATTCCTTTGAAAGGAGAGCAGGTTTCATCCTGCTGCTTGGGAACGACATGCGAAGTGCAGCTTCCCCCGGGCCTGGCCGCAGGCCAGCGCTTTGTAATTTAGAGCTCTGCTTCCCCCCTGCGCCCGCGACCTTGGCACCGCGAGGGTCCCGAGCGCGCGGCTCCCGCACGGGGCTCCCCTCCTTCCCCACAAAGGAGATTCCTGTGGCAGGGCCATCGGCCGGCTCGGAACACGACGTGCAGGAGCATTTGAATTGTCCCAGCCAAGGGTCCTGCATGGAGAGAGCGCCGCAAACCCGCCCTGGCTGGAGCCCTCCCGTCAGCTCCTCTGCCTTATGCATTTGGATTGGAAAAATAACTCCAAAGATTATGTTAATGTGCAATTTTTTAAAAAGGCTTAAATTACGGTTTAACATTATTGCTGTTCTCATTTATGGTCTCAGGCTGCAGCTGTCTGAGATACTTTACTGAGAAACGTGCACGTCTGTGGCCGGAGGAGCTGACAACCTAGATTGTAACATATGACATATTTTTACCAGAAAAAAATTGTGTAATTGGGAGAAGTTATTGCCCCTTAAAGATTACATTCGTTATAGATTGGAGCAGAGATATGTCTTTGAGTGGCTATAGTTCCCTCCAGTTAAATAGCTATGCAGACTGGAGAGCGCCTGCCCACCCTTATGGAACCGCCTGGGGAGCGGGCAGCGCAGCTTCCAGAAGGACTCACCTTCTGGAAATAGTTCTCTTTCCTCATCCATCTGGATTCCTTAACATGAGGAATGATGGGGAATGCTTTTGGAAAGAAAAAAGGGTGATTTAAAATTATTATTACGTTTAAAGTTTAAGATTTATTTGACCATTAATTGTCAGGAAAACATATGGATTTAGCCTTAAAACCAGAAAATAACAAACCTCATTATTCCTGATCTTCAAAGTATTGTGTCTGATATTCTTAGTGCTTGTTATTACAGTAATTGGGTCTCCTCTATATCCTGTAGCACCGTGACTTTACATAGACCTCTTCTGAAAAGTATTCCTGTGTTATCTATTTGAAGGACCCCTGAGATTCATTACATTAATTAGTTCTTTGTAAACAACTATGAAACGGAGCAGCTCCCTCTGCACAATGCTGGTCACCAAGACACTGCTCACAGAACCCTCACCTGCCTGGATCCCTCGCCCAGCAGCAGGACACCAGAGGAGCTGCAGGGGCTTTTTACCTTCCTAGGGACAAAACTGAAGTCACTAAAACTACATAAAATTGCTTGTGTGCTAATATTATAATGCTTTACTAGCAGGAAAGGCCAGACTCACAGTCCAGTGAACTACATAGCACTACCTGGAGCACAGCTCGGGTGACCAACAGGTTCCTCCTCAACTTGCTTGGCCTCTCATACTTCTGTTTAAGCCTCTCCTCCTCTTTTCCATGTTATCCGATCCAGCTAGTTGTCCAAAGCTGGCACTTTTCCTCTCCCTCAGCCCCTGACCCTTTTTGGGTCAGAGCTTCTCCCTCCCACCCCAATAACTCCCCTCAACTTCTTTCTCAGCTTCAGGCCATTGCTCCCCGGCCTACAATTTTCTGAGACTGTGAGTAATTCCCTGCCTTCATTTCTGTTGTTACCTTGAAAGTATTTATAGACTGTGATCATGTTCCCCTTGAGCCCTCTCTTTCACTAGGCGCTATGAATTCAGCTTTCTCAGCCTCTTCACACGTTATGGTCTCTAATCCACAGAGCGTTGCCTCCTTTATTTTCATCTTCTTGTTTGGAGGGTTGGTAACCAGAGATGTGCAGCAGCGCGGCTTGGCCTGGCTATTAGTTTTTGTAAATTTACATGCCGTTCCCCTAAATCTATATTTTCTTACCCAGAGGGTCTATTTTGGTTCATATCAGTTTACTTTACAAAATGTGTCTCTCCTCTCCAAATTTAATTTTGCAAATGAAAATATACTGAATAACTCCCTGCGTTGTTGCTGAGGTATAGACAGAAATAAGGCTAAAGAAGGCAGCAGAAGCAAAGTCTATTTTTGCTACAAAACTTGGCCCAAATTAGGTGTCACCTTTTCCAGGTTTCAGCTCCTTGCTGGGGATGAAGAACCAGGATCATGGCAGTACCCAGTGCAAAGACCTTTTTCTGCCAGTTTAGAGTGTAAAATTGGCAGCTGTCCTTCATCCTCACAGTGTCCCATGCTTTCCTCAAGCTTCACAGCTGAGAGACTGAAATTCAGTCCTAGCAAATGCCACAGTTCTAGAATTCCAATTTAAGATTAAAAGTCTTCATTCTAAAACTTTAAACAAAACATAAGATTAGGATGGTCTAAGCCAAGTGTTATCTTCCAGGAGGCATTGTCATTTTTAAGCTTGATTCTTTCTAAAAATCCAAAAAGGCCGTGTCATGTCATTGAAGGGAAAGTCCCACTGAAGGGGACCACAGGTGGGAGCGAGACCTTCATATGGGTCAAGAATTGCAGTTCCCATGAGGCAACTGAAGGAGTGAGAACGAAGGAGGAATTTGAACCTGAATTTGGAGAATTAAATTCTAATATGGTTTGTACCAAACCAAAAAGAGCAAAACAAAAAGAACCCTTTTCACTGTAGTCGTTTCTTTTATGGCTGAGGCTGGGATTAGATCTCCACATACCTTCCCCTTCACAACGATGCCCGAGCAGAACTTGGCACTAATGATGTCCCTTGCAAGAGAGGATGATCTGTCCAAGCAGCTCTGCCCTTGTGCATCGCTCTGCAGCAGCCCCGTTCCCCTCACTGTGCTGTTCGAAACCCTCGCAGGGCCATTTCCTAGAGAACTGACCTATTTCAATAATTAGTTTCTCTGTTCTGTGGGTGAGCCAAAGGTAGCAGGGGAAAGCACGGCTGCAGGTGTCAAGAGACAAGCGTTTCATTTTTATCACTGAAACAGAAATCTTTGCTATGGAAAATAATTTCATATCAAAAGATCCTTTTTTCTTCAAAGCAAAATGGAACGTTTGCTTTTTTTAGCTCAAGGAATTTTGTAGGTTTAGTCAGTTGCCCCCCTGATTTTTGTAAAAGTCAGTTTTGCACAAAGCAACATTGTACATGAGGAAATTCTGCAAGCTTTAAAAGATATCAACAAGAAATTACAGTCTCCTGCCTCTCAGAGAACCAGTGTTTTTAATGGACACTGAAATACCCTATGGAAATAGTCTACTGCTTCTGCCTTTTAGTTAATTATTAAATTCAAAATGTTTGAAACATGCATCCTAAGATGACTTTATTTTAATTTTCTCAGCAGAGACATTGACAGCTCCTGGATGATCCAGCACTGAACTGTCCTCTTTAATGACATTTTCTTTTTAATAATCATTGATCCACACAAATCTGTCACTTCCTAAACAGGAGCTCATCTCTCCCCTTGCCTGTCAAGGGCTCCGCGTGGCGCAGCCTGGCTCCAGCTGGGGAAGTTTGCCATACAGTCACATGATACTCTGGAGATGATTTGGATCCTAATTTTTTGTGGCTGTTCTAAATAGAGCAGCGTACCAAAATACCACTGCTTTTGTTCCTGGGTGCTGACAGCATTCAGAAAAGGAAAGGTAAAATCCTGTGGGGAAATACAAACAAAATAATTTATAAAGTCTGTGCCTAAGAACGGGAACCTTCTGTCTCTACTTTCACCCTTTTAGGGCCTAAATGTCACCTAGTTTCTCTCGTTATTACTCAGATGATTTCCCAGATCAATCCAGTTCCTAGTCAGACAGGCACGTGAAGCTCTTTCTCCTCCTTTCCCAGAGATGGGAGTATCTTAGCCCAGGCAAACGAAGCCCGAGATCAGCCTGGCCCCGCTCACGCTGACCCGAAACGCGGCCAAGCGCAGGACGTCTGCGCCCCCGGGCAGCACGAGCAGGGTTTGAGCTGCCTCCACACCTGGACCTCCGATGAGCCAAGGCAGAGCAAAGCCGTCCTCCTTTCCAGCGCCCTGGGTCCTGTCCTGGAGTCACCCCCATGTTATGAAAACAAACACCTGCTGGAAACCAAGTCATAACCTGTGCTGCAGGAGCACGCAGTAAGTCATGAGGAAGTGACATGACAGAAGTCATGAGGAGACATCACTGCAAAGTGATGTCTCAGGGGGCCTGGCACTACCGAGCAGCTTCATCATCCAGCTGCTGAACAGGGGCTTGTGGGACATAGTCCTCTTCCTCCTCCTCCTCCCTGCCCTTGTGCACCACTATGGGAGGAGAAGACATCAGTTCTGCAGCGTGACTTCCTCCATGGCTACCCTAGGGAAGAAAGGGCTGCTGATCCTCTTCTACATCTCCTCTGGATTAGGGGAGCAGACCCCTTTGGGATCCACCTCTCTAAATCCAACACTACCAGATCTATTCCATATCCTAGTGATTTCCAGACATCTTCATGGATTCTGAGCACCTAGGAAAGTCTCGTTCAGGCACACAATTGCTGCCTGCTTTTCCCTCCACCATCTCACAGAGCAGAAAAGTGTTTGATTCTTAATCCCTCAGCCCCCTTCTTCATCATTCAGCCCCCATCATCCAGTTTTTACCCCAATCTCATTCTCCTCTACACAGACCAGCATCCAGGCATCTTAAACTATTCCCTTTCCTTGGGAAGCTTTAGGTCAGGTGGTAATTTTGGCCGAGATGTTGTCTGTAAAGACAACAAATACAAAAAAAAAGACGTTTTGCGAGTAAAGGATAAACGGGGTAACCCAAGGGATTTTCTTCATCACAGTTATCTATGTTTCTGTTAAGGAATAAACCACTAGACAACGAGAAGGGTTTAACGCTTTGGATGAAGCAACAGATCCTACCCAAGCACCTACCTCAGTTCATCTCATCGTTGCCTTACGAGATTGGTGCATCCTCTGTGCCCAGACTATCTGCAGATACTGCGTATTTCCCCATGGGGACATCCAGGATTACAGAGATGCTTCACTTACATGGTGAAAATCCTTGAATTTGGAGGCAGATTTGGGGTTTCTTTCCCTCTCCTCAACACCAGCAGACATATTTCACTTCAGATAAGATCCTTACACCTGCATATGGCCCATGCAGCTCCCACGAGGGCGCAGCAAGGAAAGGGATTTCACAAGGGAACCAGGGGAGTGCACATGGAGAGCTGGGGCAAGGCAGGCGCCTGCCACCCCCGTGTGAGCAGTCGCCCCAACAGCAAGCTGCTGGCCAGCAGCAGGGCAAGCTGCCTATTTCCAGCAGTTCAAGAATATATAGATATGGATTATATATGTACTGAGTGACTTTAGCATGCGGAGGGGAAGATGGTTTTATTTTGCAAGTGTAAAGGTAACTAGAGGATGTTTATACTGCCCAGACTGAGAAATAGTAAAGAAAACAAGAAGAAAACAAGATGTTTAGACCCTATAGCATTTTTCTTCTTCTTTCTGTGAAGTAAACCCCTGGAATACCATAGGGAGAACAGTTTTCTGCTGCTGTTAACCCTCCAGTACTATTAAGAATTTCTTTGACATTATTTTCCCTTTTCCTTCCCTTTCTTGGCTCATCAGGGCAGAAGCAGCCCAATCTCAGCCCCACAGCAGCCACCAAGCCTCTCTGCCTGACAACAGATCACACTGTTAGTCTGATTTAAAGTTTCACTGATAGTTCCTTATTATTTTTGTGCTGTCCTAAAAGGTTTTAATTCTTATTTTATGTATTCATAGAGTTGTTAGAAGTGAAGGGACTGTCACTCTCCATTGCCATATTAAGAGGAAGCAGGAGAGCGCTGGCTGCTATTACCATGCAAACTAGACTGTCTGAACAGTGTCTTTTAGCTGGATGTAAATCCACAATTATAGATCATCATGGAAAGGGGAATTGCAATCGCTGCTCTTTCTGATTTATTGTCACAGCACTTCTTATACAAATATACTGCCCAGAATAGAAAATTCAGAGGTTAAAAGGTATATTTCCTGTCACTTATGCAGCAAACATATTTCCTGAAGCACCAGTAGAATTAGAAGTCAGGAGAGCATCTCTGAGCAAGAGCTGCCCACAAAATGAAGAGAAGAAAGTGCCAGGCTGATGCACAGCAGAGGAATAAAAAACCTGCTGTGTGGTGTAACCGTGTAGGTCTGTATAATTTCTGCAAATTGGGATGTACAGCATGTGTAGTTGTCTACGTCTAACATAAAGAGATCCCAGTGCTTCCAGGAGAAGGGCCATCCTGGGAACTACAGGGCAATCTGCATTTTAGTTCCTACTTTTCCATAGACTTCTGTGGTATTTTCTGCAAGTCATTTAATTTCATTGTGCCTAAGATTCTTCATCTACAAAATAAATCCTTCAAATACAATTGGATCAGGTTCATACAGAAAATTACATCTGATGCTGAATCATGTCTTTTATCTCTCAGTCTGCTTATTTTTTATTGTGAGCTCCTCCAGGCAAAGACCATCATTTGGAGTCTCATATATAATAAAAGTATCTTTAGTGCAGCACAATCCCATTCTCAGGGCCTAGAAACTTACTGTAATGAAAATAAACAAACGTGATGAGCCACTGGAATTAAAACAAAGCATTCAAACCAAGGAAAAAACATTATTTATGCCCTTCTGTCACATACTAGCCTTGAAACAGATATGCTGTTTAGGTACATCCCAGAGCAGGTACAAAACCTTGAATACATTTTAAGCTCAGATCAAGTAGAAATGGTCACAAAAAGAAATTGCCAGTGGGGCTCGTGGCACTCAGCACTTCAGCAGCCCTAGCAAGAGATGAGGAAGGAACACGAGGAGGCCTGAGCCCTTGGTGCTCCTTCCACCAGAGGAACGGGCTGCTAGTCCAGAGGTACCCAAGTTTGAAAGGATTTTCCTGGCAATATAGACAGAATTATCTAGAAAAGAAATGAGAGAAAAACTACAGGCCAGCGTGTCCCTACTAGGGCACAGGCCAGGGCAACCCAATACAAGGTAGATGCAACCTTAAAAAAGAAAAAAAACACACACCAAAAACGCCCACCTTCACACAGCCCAACTAAACCGAACCCTGTGAATATCCCCACATGGTGCTTTCTCAAAAAAAGAGAGGCTAAAATCTTGTTCTCACTGAAAATGTCATCTCCTGCTACAGACACGGAATATAGATACAACCCGAACAGATACACGATGGGATTTGGGGCTGCTGAGCCATTGCAGAGCACACTTATTATATTTCATCTCGTTCAGGAACTGAAGAATGCAAAGATGGAAATATTTTCCCCTTTAGTGCCTAGATTTGATGGCTGTTAGCATTAATTAGGAATAAATACAGAGGAGATAATAGGTTCATTAGGCTGTAGAGCACTGCTGAAAGCTGAGCTAAGAGGTCCTGGTTGTAGTGTTGGAATCAGTCCCTGCAGTCCAAGCAGCAGCTCTTTGCTCAGGCAGAACAGAGTCTCCTGTCACAGTTTGGTTTTAAGTCCCGAGCACAGGGCTGGGCTCTAATGACAGGTTCATGATACATTGCTCATTATTTTTCACACATATTAGGCCCATTTTGTTCACAGAAGAGGTCTCTGGGGTCAGCAAACGCTTCGTGATGCCCATTCTACTTAATGCTATTAACACCTTACGTGGCAGTCCTTGCTGCATTGCTGCTTGCTGTGCCTACGTTGTAGAGAACGTTATTTTCTGTAGAAAAACATTCTGTTCTTGCAATCAGTGTTCGTTTTTGTAAATTAAGGCATAAATTGTGCCAAATTGTTCTCCTCTTATTTCCCCTTTCAGGATTTTTTGCAGCGTGGTGTGTGTTACTGTCTGCGTCTGCCGCGTGCTTTACGGGAAAATGAAATCATTACACATCACACAAATTACTAGACCTCTTCCAGAATCACACACTCCTAATTGGCACGTAAGCACCGAGATCACTGTAATACATGCAGTAAAATGTCTCTGACTCATTTTTTTTCCCTCACGGGTTTAAAGGTCAACAAGAATATTTTTCTTTAATTTGACAGGCACACAAGAAATAATGCAAGACTCATTTATGGTCAGGTAATGCACAAAGAAACCTATAAATCAAGCTAAGGGGAATATTAGATCATGCTCATATCTGAACCCATCTGGCTTAGTTCACAAAGGAATCAATATGAGGCAGAGAGCTCAGTATTACCCGTGATTTATGCTCTTGCATCTAAAGGGAGAAACATTTGCAATTTTTAAGCCCCTTCATCTCCTCCTGAAACAATAGGATACGCAAAAGCAGCTACAATTGGCTATTACCACACGTGTGTTAGGTAAGTAATTTGCTGACAGGTTAGTGCTGCTGGAGGAAGGGGTGTTGCTCGTGTTTCGCTGCACTTAAGGACTCAGCACTTTTTTTAAGCACTGTTTTGCTTTCTCTCTCCGCAAGACAGGGTTAGTAGGAAGCTGTTAAGGAACAAGATTAACCCCATTTCCTTGCCCGCGAAGGGGCAGTGCTTGCTCTGGGGCCGGTGCCGTGGGGCAGCGGGCTGAGCGCGTTGCAGGTAACGCGGAGCCGCCCTCACGGCCTCCTTTCAGCCTCCGCTTCCAGCAGACCTCACACCTCCAAGCACCCAGGGCTGGGCATTGACGCAGCCTCCTCCCCGTGAGCTTGACCGCTCCGGCACCATCGGGGTTTATGCCCATACTTGCTGTGTGCCTAGTGCAGCTCAAGGAAACAAAGCCTCCCTCCAGGCCGGGTTCAGCCTCCCCACGGGCCCGAGCGCAGAGCGAGGCAGCGCGCAGAGCAATTAGAGCCCGAGAAGCAGCTATGGCAGCGATGGGTGCCATAAAGGCACCAGGGGAACGGGGGCGAGTAAACCATCCATTTCTGCTACAGTGATTTGTTTTACATATAGCACTAATATCCTTCACCCGGGTGCAGAAGGCAGCTTAATTTAAGCCTAGAAAGGCGTTGAGGCTGAAGGCACAACCTGACATATTTTTCTCCCAGCTAATGTGTACAAGTAGAATCAATAATTTTCCCGGTATGTGTTGATAAATTATTACATCAGGCGTTATTGATCCAGCCAAAGTAAAAGGAGGTCAAAATAATGGAAATCGGATTGTTGTGATTAGAAATAGTTGGGATATTCATTTGGAAGAGGCTGATAACTAGAATGGTCTATGTGCTTTACACTTATTGATTTAATAAATAGAATAAGCCTTGCTGATCCAAAACAAGGTTACTTGTATAGGTATTCCAGGGGGTTATGCTACTGAAAGACAGTCTATACATCTTCTGTGTGTGTCTGAATTATACTTTAATTCAGGGCCCCAAAAGCATTCATTTAAAACACCTGTTCCTTTCAGGCACACTTTCCTATTGCATTTTGCTGCTCAGCCCTTAAGCTTCCTGCTAGTAGTGGGCTCAGCACTCTTTCAAGGACTCATTTAAAAGATATTTGTGACCTTATTAATAATGGTAGTGCTCATTAATCTGCCCGTGTGGTGCAGGTGGGGCAGGACGTGGGGCAGCCCTGCGCCAGGGCAGTGTACGGGGTCTGTGCGTGGGCAGGCAGTGCCCAGCAGGCAGTGGGATGGCAGCGCTGCCCCTTTCCATGCCAAAAGGCTGCCAAGGGATTCCTGGAGTGCTGGGACCAGGGTGCTGGCTGGCACCATCTGCGCAGGCAGGTGCCCTGGAGGCAGTGCCTAGAGATATGGAGCCCTATTGGGATATTCCATAGGGAAGGGTGCGTATCTACCTGCTCCCTCATACACAGCGTGTTCCTGCACCCCACAGCCCGGGTGGGAGCCCTGCAGGCAGCAGGGCGCACACAGCGCTACTCACCGTGCCACACGTGTCCCTTGGTGCTGCTGTCCCTGCATGCACACAGGAGGCACCATCCAGAGAGGCTGCACCAGACACATGGCAGCACCTCCACCACAAGCCTCAGGGAGCCCGAGTGCCCCATAAATGCCATCCTAGCCACCTGTGGCTGCTAAGGGCCAGGTGGAGCAGGATGCCTCTCACCTGCTCTCTCACAGGCAGCGTTTTCAGCATGTGAGTACCCACAGGAGCGGGCTGGAGCATTGCCTCTGGGAAAGGTAACTTAACTGAGCGTATAATGCAAGTGTTATTACCATAGCCCTCAATTACAAAAGAGAAGCAAAGCTTTGCTACAGCTCTGAGAGTTGGAGGTGGGGGGACTAGTCACGTCTCATCAGTTGCAAAAGCCCTTCTAAAATACAGTAACCCAGGGAATGTGTGTATGCAGATATGGCTCATTGCCAGTCAAAAATTGTGATCTCTCTTTCTTTCCACGCTTGGGACTCTCCCAAAGTTTCTCTCAAGCCTGAGGAACCAAACCTGCTCTCCTCGAGGTCTGCAGAAAGGCCTTGCCCAGGTTGGTGTAGGGAATACCAATCACCTGGCGAGTTGACACTGCTTGCAAAGGCCGGGCCCGCGGGACAGCCACATTGTGTGAGGAATGAAAACATCCAAATGTCCTTTTCCCCTGCCAGGAGTAGGAGGTGGTCCTGCAAATGAGTTCTGTATTTCTTCCTGATCATCCTTCACCATGACCAGTGCCCAAAAAGCGCCGCGTTCTCCCTGCCCACAGTGGCTGTAGCTGTCACGGCCGCTGCAGGGAAGTTACAGCACCAGGGTGGCACAAGTCATCGCCCGGACAGGCAGGAGACAAGCCAAGCTCAGGACACACGCCTGGCTTTATCCTTCCTGCCCTGCTTTATTTAAAGGCCACAGTACAGCACAGCAGGCTCTGTTGTCTACCTCACCGTAAGAGCACCAGTATCCATGGGCTGCTTTATAGCCCCGCATCTCCTCTGGGCAGTGCAGTGCCACTGCTTCTGCTCATGAGACCCGTTATATTCATCACCTGTCCTGTAACAAGACAGCCGGAACATCAGGATTGTACACACAGATTTTATAGATTTTGTTGCTTAACCAGATTCTCTTACCCCAAAACTGTCCCAATGTTAGAACAAGACTGAGCCCGGTGCTGGGTGAACAGCCCTGGTGCCTGTTCCTGGCCGTGCTATGGCCGGGCTGCACAGTCCCTCAAGGCAGTGGTGGGCACTGTAACTATATATACAGCACCAGAGATTAATTTGGTGCCCTCAGCTGAAATGAGAGATTATTTCCCCAGCAGGGAGACTGTTTCCACCATATTCAGGTGATAGTGCCTATATATCTTTGTTAAAATGGCATATTATTCCCCAATGCTGATATCTTTCTAGCCTCACAGGCTAAATTATTATTTCTGGTGCAGACATTTCTTTTTTCTGCAAAGGCTTATTTCTTTAATGCTTGTTATTTAGAAACTTTGTGTTATGCAAATAAAAGCTGCGACCTTTGCCTTGCCATGGGCCACAGCTAAGTTAATGTAAAGCTGTGCAAGAAGAGCAAGAGCAAGTAAGGTGAGAGTATGTTTTAAAATGCCACGTACTTGCTTGTAAGTTATTCTTCCTACCTCCAGCGTTCCACTGCAGAGATATTTATAAAAGTGGGTGTTCCATGCCCAGTATATCACAGGTTTCTTTAGGACCGGTGCTGAAGGTGCTCGGGAGAGCCCCGCAGGGCGCTCCAGTGGCACCCGCGCGCGGAGGGTTTTAATGACAGCC
>JAUBOD010000907.1:4155307-4169987 GCA_032353885.1 Nothura maculosa
CGGGGTTTCTGTTCAAGGTTCTTCAAGCTTTGGGGGATTACAGTGGATCAATAGTCTGTAGACTATAAGAGACACTATCCTAGTCATACTACTAGGGGTAATGCTCCCCTAAATTCACATTTTACCCGCTATGTTTTTGTATTTAACAGAAAAATATTTGTTCAAATACTTGAAAAATATATAAAAAGGATATTTGGATAAGTTTAGCTTCATCTGCCTCTAATGAATTCATGATTGCAATCTCAATCTCTACCATTAGAAAACTCTCATCACTTACTGCTTTCCTGGGAAATACTGGGAATGGCTTTGGGCCAACCACATACTCCCTCCAATGTTTTTTAAAAATATATATATACATGTGCATATATAAATATTATCCTTTGGAGAAGTATTGTAAGAAGAAATATTAAAGATTGTGAGGCACCCAGATACATTGATAACAAAAAGAAAGATAAACTTGGGCATGCACTGTTGGTGGCAGGACCAATGCTGAGGCTTCTACATAGCAGACTCCCTCTGAAATTAGTTTTATCAGTCTTAATCCAGCAAGAAATCTCCCCACGTGTTTAGTCTCAACCTGCCTTGACTGCTTGCAACACAGCCCATGCTACATGCAGGCAAAACCCGGTCCCGGGCACCCTTTGCAGAACCATTGGATGGGGCGAGCACCAGGAAACGTGGATTTCTCTGGGCAAGTGAGCGCAGTGGCTGGCCAGGCTGGGAGCCTGGGCACGGGGCCGGGCACTGACCTGCCCACAGCATCCTCGCAGCTCGTGGGCTGAGGCCAAGTGCCCAGCGAGCGTCCCGAGCGTCCCCGCATCATTGGCACTGCGCACAGGAACGCTGGGAAGGGCATTTTGGCTTCCCTGAAGATATTCCCCATGTCCCAGGCATCTTTGATGAACGTGTGGGAGCACTGCTGAGCTGCTCTGCACTGTAGCTGAAAGGTGGAGGGAAGGACACGAGTTTGGAGAGATCTCACCCGGTGCAAGAGCTGGGAAGGGAGCTACAAAACAGCCCCATGTCAAATGTACTGAGTCAACAGAGCCCATCTGTTCCTACGGGGTATCAGTGTAACAGCCGCAGCCTTCCCAGTGACGTGTAATGATCTCCAATATTTACAGCACAAAAGCATGCCCAGCAGCCAGTTGCCTTATCTTTTTCTGTTACAAATCTGACAAGAGGTTCTTGAAAATGACTCAGTAGCAGCAAACCAAACATAATATTCTCCTCTCTTACTACCACTGCAGAACAGATTTGAAAGGGAGAGTGGTTAGCTACACGAGGTCTCATTACAGCTCACTACTGAAAATCTTCTTCCATTTAAAAACTGCCTGCTTGCTGTAATCCATGCATTTCCTCCAGCTGAATGCCAGATACCCGGGTGTGTGCAGAGAGGGGCATCCCTGCAAAGCCTCCCCTCACACAGAGCGACTGTCCTGCTCCTCGCACACCGAGACATCCCCTGCCCACGCCAAGGGGCTCTCTGCCCTCACTGCCATTTGCAGGTGGAAAGAAAGTGTAGCAGGTACTTTAGAGAAAGAAAAACACGGTTTTCCAACTTGGTGCACCTATAGAGTATCTCCTTTTAATTAGCTGCTTTGTTTCAACCGCCCAAATCAACAACAACAGGAAATAACTTAGGTCTGACATACGTGCGTAGCTTAAGTGAAAAAGTACCTTGAATAAACAGATGGTGATCTCTCATTAGGGAGAAAGCATTTGTGAAATACCAATAAGAAACAAATTAGTCATCATGGCTAGTAGGATTAAGGGAGCAAGTATGAGGTGAAAGCAGCCTGATGCACACAGTTATGAAAATTGCTTTAGTCAATAAAGGAGCCCACTCAGCTGCCACAGCGACACATGGGGTTTCGGGGCTAGGGAGGCTATTTTCTTCTTCCTGAAGTAACCATAGTAGCATCACAATGAACCAGGCACAGTGTGAGCCAGGAGGCTGCTTTCCTTCTGCTTTTGCAGAAATTTTGTTGTGCTTTATTTCCTCAGGTGCAGAATTAAAACCTCCCTCGCTTGTGACAGAGGTTTTCAACTCCTACTCCCAGACCATTCTACAGGTTTCATGTCTTTCTTTCTGGATCAAGACTCCCAGAAAACGATCTCCACTTAAAATGAGCTCATCTTCCAGGAGAAGGAAATAATATTCAGGGCAAACAAACCTTCACACTACAACATGCCTATATACATGGCACAGAATAAAGCTGTGATGGAAGGCAGCGTCCCCACACAAAGATCAAAGCACTCCAAATTACTGCTGTAAAAGCTACTTAAAATCTCATGATGCCAACAGACTTGGCACATGAATAAAGTATTTACCTGACAGCTAAGAACACATTGTTGAAAGCATAGACATATAGAGCAATTCATAACATCTTTTTGCTCTGTCCTATTTTTTTCTTCCGACGACAACAATATCAACAACCTCACAGAAAATTAATCTAAGGAAGCAAATTTCAATGCCCATTTGCTTAATGCTGCCATAAAGAAGGGAATCTGCATAGGGTGCTTGCTCGGGCACCTCTGGAAGCCCAGGGACTCCAGGTGCATTTGTGCCTTGTGGAAGACAGGGTTGTTATTTAGAATAGATAAGAACCCCACAGAAGCGATGAGTGAAGTAGCTCGAGGAGAACTGAAGAAGAACAGGTTGGGGGGGTGCAGCCATCCCTGTCAATTGTGCATCCTCATACCATTGTGCAGCCTTTCTGTTCTTTTGGAGAACAAGGATTCATATTTAGGTGATCAAAAGAGGCTCCTGTAATTTCCAGGATTCTCTTTGCGTTGAGAAGTCCCCATTTTGCCCTATTGGGGGATGTATGTAAGAGCTGCTGAGGGACTGGGTGCAGCAACAGCAGGGACGGAGCGCAGGCAGCTGGACATTTTCTTTCTTTTCCAAAGGTTCTCAGTGAAAACCAAAGTTTCTGTTGAAGTGGTAACTGTACAAGATCACAATGGCATAAAATGCAGCACCTGAAAAAGCAGGAGAATGGAGAATGGGAAATCTGGAGAATGGAGGCAGCCACAGGATTAATAGTTTCCTACTTTTCTCTGTGCTAAAGAAGCTAGAGGATTTGGGCCATAATACTCAGGATTAATTTGCATTTCCCATTTCCAAGAAGTGCTGACTGCTACAGAATGATAGGACTTTTAATATCTCTACCTTCAGTACACAGTCTGCATTTGTAAAAGTGCTATAAAAAGTTGCATACTGGTGGATATGAATAATGTTTGTAAATCCTTTTTCTTCCTCTGTAAATGTCATGACAAGTCTGATCTGGAAGTCAGGGGTAAAGCAGCAAGTGGATACTTGAATGACAGGAAAACTTAGTGGCCCATCTTTTTTAAGGTCTTTTGCCTCTTTAAGTGCTTTGAGGTAAGGAGCTGCCTGCCTGGTTCAGCTTCAGAGATGAGGAGAAGCAGTTGTTCATACGGTGCAAAGCAACACGGCTCATGTGCCAGAAGTGATAACTTCAGAAGAAAGAGCAAATCTTTTCCCAGTATTCTTGGAAAAGTAATATTTTGCTTTCTTTTTCTATTCAGCTAATTGCCTGCTGTCACTATCCCCATCTCTAGTCATATTATACAGAATACAATAAAATCATTTTAATATCACATATAGTGTAGCTCCACTACAGCGCCCTTTCAGGAGTCCCAAAATTCAGTAAAAGCAGAAGCAGCTGAGCACGAGGTGCCCGGCGGCAGCAGCCCAACCCAACCTGCTTGGGAGTCCCCTACAGACCTGCATACACTGCCTGCCCTTAAGTGATGCAGGGGCTCTGACTGTGCTCTGCATCGGCAGCTTCTCCAGCGCGGGGAAGGGGTGGGATGTTGCGGCGCGCACAGCGTGAGCAGTGACGTCTGCCACGTACACGGGAACCACACATTTGTAGGGGATTTGTAATTGTGCAATTTAGTAATCAGGAGATGTTTGCAAACAGCTCAGCTATTCTGGTGCCTTGCTGATGTGCAGGGGAAGGTGAAGCTGGCGCGGATGCCTCGCAGCCCCCACACGGCCTCCCCTCTCGCCTGCCCCGTTTTCCCCCGTCCCCCACACGCGGTTGGGAAGCAGCGCTGGCGGTGCTGGGCAAGCTGCACATCCTGACGTCCCTTTTGCTAGAGCAGCCTCAGATGCTCCCCCATGCAAGACAATGATCTCAACTAAAGGGGGACAGTCCCCTTCTGGCCGAGCTGTCCTAATGCCCTAAGTTCCAGGCATCCAGCACTGTCCTTTGAAGCATCAAGTAGTGGTCGCTGTGGAAAAAATATCCTTTTCAACATGGACCAAAGTCCTTGAGTTTCTACTCAAATAATTACATCATGTTCTTAGCAGACTATTACCTTATCAACGTCATTCTTTGCTTGTTCCACTTGGCGGTGGTTAGGGAGATAATGTGATTTCCCATGACAGCTCATGAATGAAGAAGTGACCACACAGAGCTCCCAACACATCTTCAGTAAGGAATTAAGGAGGGACATTTGTGCTTTATGGTGTCATTACCAAGAAGTACCTCTTTTTGCCTTCCTTTGATGACCCATGATCATAATGTCAAACAGCTCCCAGTACAAACGTTCAGCCATTAGGCTTCCAGAGGGCAACTGCAGAAGAGCAGACCTACAAAGCACTACTCAAGTGATGAGCTTTTCAGGTTTTAATCTCCATTTTAATCATACTAATTTCCACTTAAGACAAAAAAGGCTTTGTCAGAAAATGGAGCCTCCTTTTATGACCCAGCCCTCTCCACGAGGAGCGGCTGGGAGCTCATGTTCAGAGCCACCTCTGCGGAGCCAGAGAGCCAGGACTGCTCCTAGGCAGCTAGAGCAGCTTTCCCATGCTCCTGGTTTGCAGGATCTTTCTAACTTGCTTTTCAGGAGGGAATTCATTCTATTTCTATGTTTGCAGGTAAAAGATCTGATCTCTGAAAAATTTGCTATAAAAAAAGCTTTTCCACATACATATTAGTCTGATTTTAACCTGAAGCTGTGCATCAGATTTTCTTAACATGTCCTCTTTGGTGGTGCAACACCTATTCTGCTGCCCAATGCTCACACACCCTTACCTCACACACCCTTACCTCACAGTTTCTCCTATAGTGGCCCTGCACTAGCCGCCCTCTCGCTGCCTCTGATGCCCTTGCTGGAAGAAACTGCTGCCTGACGTCCCACTCGGGCCCTGTGGTTGCTGTTCTTTTTTACCTAATACATCTTGAAAATGAGGTGATTTGAGCTTAAACAACATCTTCTAACGTCTTCCTAGGGAGGCCGCCTCATTGACGTTTATGTGGCAGTGTGAGCTGCTGCTGGAGCATCCCGGCTCCCACAAGCCGGTGGCCCGGCAGGAAGGGCCAGGGACATGCTCAGCATATATATATATGCTGATATATATCCAACAGCCCTGCTCGTTCACCACGTTCAGCTCTCCTAGGACAGGTTAATTAAAGGCAACTGATTGAAAACATGATTACAGGAGAATAGAGATAGGAAAAGGCCAGGCCCACTGTATAAAGATCTCTGAAGTTTGTGCTTTGAAGAGAGAAAAGAGGCTCTCTCCTCCTCCTCCTTGGACCCTCTGCACTGTCTGCAGCTGAAACAAGGAAGCCTTTCTTTGGAGGACTGTAACTGCAGGCAGCCTTTCCTCCTTTCAAGAGATGCTTTCCTGCAGCTCTTGCCATTTTTGCATCTTGACATCTCTTTAAGAGACTGCAGTATCTAATCTAAAAGGTTATGTGATCCTGAGCACAGATATCCTGCGCTCAGGACCATATCCTATAGGATATGCAATAACACAAACATTATAACTCACAGAAACTGCTATTGTGGCATTTCTCGCACTAATTAAAAGCTGGCTAGGGACCTGCTTTCTTGGTGCTGCTTTTACTTCAAACAAAAATATTTCAGCAAATCAAAACAAGGGAAATGATATAGCATTTTACGCTAATAATAATAGTTTTAGAAACCTGTTATTTGCTCAAGGGTGTAATTCACATAAAAACTGACCTTAAATCTCAGCGTTAAGCAAACACAATACCCCTGTTATTTGGGAGGGGACTTGTTACTGCTCTCTCTTGAATGCTGATCGTGTCCCCTGGCAGCTCCATCCCACCAGCTGCCTGGACATTCACAGTGGGATGTGCAGCTCTGGGAATGCCAGGAGACCCTTCATTTCTGCTCCATCACAGACTTTCTATAAAACCTCAAGCAAGAAATTTACCCCATAGCTCCCCTGCAAGACTGTGGTGGCAGCATTTGCCTCCACAGGGGCATGCAGGGAGCATTAAAAGGTTAGAAACTGGAAATTCTTAAAGGTTTAAGCAAAAATGTTGTAAAAATATACAACTAAAGCCTTCCATTATTTGTATCAGACAGTAAAATTGAATTTGCCTGTGTGTAGAGAAAACTTCGTGCTTTGCATTCACTGAAGATACAAGTATCCAGGAATGTTTCTGGCCTGGAGCTTACCTCGGGGCTCCTTTACAAACTGAATAAATATAGTTGTCACTAAATAACCTCATCAGTCAAAGTCACACAAACAACTTCATTGCAGAACTAGTGTTCTTACTTGGTGCATTGTAGAAATCTAAAAGATTTATATGCTCTTCCAAATTAAAAACCAGTTATGGAATCATGAAGAATAAAGAAGTTATCACTAATGTCAAATACTCCAGGTACGTTGAGGTCAACTCTTTAAAAGCTTTCACAGTAAGAATTACTTTGAATCATCATCTTTCCACAACCAGTTCTCCCCACAAACTAAAGCTGTACAGTCTGCTGCACTTAAAGCCACTTTTCTAAATGAAACTCATCTTCAAAAATCTTCCTTTAGCGCAGCTCACATTTCCAATCAGAAACAGGATAAAAGCAAAGTGATCACTGCCCTTGAAGGTCATTGCTGGTCCCACCCTGGGTCCTTGGCTTAAGTGCTTTGCTGATAGAAGATCCAGCTACATTTCCAGGAACTAGTTCTGCTGCTTGGGCTCTACTGGGCTTTCCTGCACAGTACTGGAAAGCATGGGAGCAGCATGCTTGCATAGCATTTATTGCAATAAATAACAATACATATTGTATTGCATTAATTACAGTAAATGCCACATAGCACCATCAATGACTTTCTTCTCTGCTTCATGCTCTTTAGTTGCTTTGATTCTTAGTGTCGTACCAGATGAACACTGGTTCCAATGGGACTGTTCATGTGCTTAAAGGGAAGCATTTGCCTAAGGGTTGTGCTCAGCGAGGGGTTAGAAACGCTCACTACGTGCCCAGGTGGGATTCGGGCTGTTGCCACTTCCCTG
This sequence comes from Nothura maculosa, assembly GCA_032353885.1. Classification (NCBI taxonomy): domain Eukaryota; kingdom Metazoa; phylum Chordata; class Aves; order Tinamiformes; family Tinamidae; genus Nothura; species Nothura maculosa. The sequence continues at coordinate 4,162,609 of JAUBOD010000907.1, forward strand.
TGACAACATCCCTCATGCTGCACTTTCCAGTACTTTGGGCAAGCCTGGGATGGGTGATCCAAACCTCAGGAATGGCATTTCCCTGGGAGCACGTGGCCTCGTGCCCATGGAGGCAGCCAACGGGCGGCCCGCGACGCGCTGCGCGCGGCTCCGTTCAGCTCTTTCTCCAAGGATGAAGCAGCAGCTGCCAGTTTGGCACTCACTCCTGGTTGGATATGCAGGTTGTGTGATCATTTCCCCAAATCAGCTCACTTCACGGTTTTCATATTGCTTAACCAGTTAAAAATGAAGTGACACGTTTGACATGATGCAAGCAAACTCTAAGAGATGTTTCTGTGCCATGACACTTTCCCCACATCACATTTTTAATGACATCTCACACTGTGTTTTCCAATTAGTAAAAAAAAAAAGTGACATATTCATAATTAAAAAGAAACCAGTGGGGCAGAAATTAGCTAAATAACTGCAATTAACTGCACCAAATACTAGAGAAATCAGTTATTTGATCTTAACAAGAACTCAAATCTACTGATCTACCTTAAAAAAAAACATGTTTTATGTGTTAAATTCTTGGGATTTGGTTTTCTTACCTTTTTCAGACATTTTATGCCAGACGTCCTGATGAGAGGATGAGCGACTATGAGTGAAGAGCATCCTGGAAATTGCAAGCAGTCCTTTTCCTGGGTCCAAAACGGATTGATTTGAGAACAATAATTATGAGGCTGACATGTATGTTCTCCTTCATCTTGCTGTTTGGAGCAGCTGGGCTTGTTGTCTTCATTCATCTGCAGGATCCAGAAGAAATAGTGCATCAGCAGACACCAGGTTAGCATTTCTATTTCTGTTTCGTTTGCTCTTTTCTGTTCAGTATGACATACTTATATCCTTGACATGCTTTACACATTTCCCAGAGGTTGCCTGAGCACAAATATGCTGTTTTTTTAATGAAGCCTATTTCAGAGTGGATTAACGCTTTCTGGAAAAAAATAAAGGGGGGGTGGAAGTTTGCTTAAGAAGCACTTTTAAGAAGCACTTGACTGTTTATGGTGGAATCTTTGCCAAGAATTTCTACTGCCAGTTCCACTACTGCAAATCTAGAACTCAGGCAAGTGTAAGTCTCCAAATCCACCTTGGCCTGTATATGTTATTCAGTGTCACATAGACACAAAGCAAGAGATGCATTCAAAGACTCATGCAAGAAACTTAAAATACTTTAGGATGCATTCCTTAAACCTATACAAATTCCACTGGCCTCTCTATGAATTTCATACGTAAGTGTTCCGTCTTCTCATGTTACCAACATGTTACTAAGACACAAGTTCATGTGAGAATTAGGAAACTGTGGGCCCAAACTGTGATTTTTATGATTTAAATGAGGGACATTCAAGCATGAAAATGCACAGAACTTCTCTTGGTTTTCTTTGTCCATGAGTAAGGCTGACTCAGGCCCTGGGCAGGTGGCACATGCAGAAATACTGTGGTGCATCTCACATCTCATCAGTGCGTGTAACTCACAGTGCGTAACCCCGCTGTTACTGCCAAAGGTGCCTAATCAAATGCTTGATACTCACATTCAATTATTATTCATGTTAATAGGAGCCAGAGTGCACCCTAGGGTAAAAGGTGCTCAGTACAATTACTCTTATTTCCGTTTGGCTGATTTTCATGCAAGTTAAGCACTTGCCGCTCCTCATCTCCACTGCTTCCAAAAAATGATACTAGCTATCACTGAAGCATATTAGACAGCTTGAGGAACATGGGGAAAACATCCATTCATTTCATTTAAAAAATTGCTAGGCATATTTCCTTACTAGAGAGACTCCTAGGAAAATCTGTCAATCAGGAGAAATTTTTGGTGTGCCGAAAAGGATGTTTTCCATCCTTTGTTCCAAACGTCCTGCCCTTAAAAGTATCTCTTTCTCATGGAGACTGGATATTGCTGTAATTTGCTTTCCTGATGGTTCCCTCAGTGGCTTTGAGCAAATGCTTGTGTCATTCTGCATGGCAAAGTTTTATTTGATTACCCTTTGGGTTTGTATTTCCCATGTAGTTACCATGTAGCAAAATGCATTTACCAGGCATGGGAACCTCACCAGCAAAGCTATAGAAAAGTCAATAAAGTAGATTTTCCACCAAAAAGCAGCATAGCAGAATTTTACATTGACTAAAAGGGTATTTTTCACTGTTAGTATATTCAGTCATCTTTAATTTAAGGTGCTGCAACTTATGAAACATGATTAATAAAAATACTTAGGTACTTTAGTTGTATCTGCCTGTTCTGGAAATCATTCCTGATTGTTTTAGGCCTAGCAAGCGTGATGGTGAGACCTTGATGTACTACTTAAACCGGTATAAAATCCACAGTCATAAAACTTTAAGTAATGCTTACATTGCTTTCACTGAGCAAAGCACTCCTGACAGTAGCTGTTTGTGTTGATTTGTTACTATTCATTTATTCTTTCCCTGTGCTTCACATCACTACCTAATTGTGATGCTGTACTGAGAAAGCAATATCAAAGTAATTTTCCACAACATTAGTTACAATTTTCTTCTGATCTTTCGAGTGAAACAATCCCATCCTGTTGGCTTCTGTGAGCATATAAACCTTGATTACATTTATCTGTTGGAAACCAATGCTTACAAAGTATATGTGCCCTGGATAGCGGGTGTAGAGCCTTTTTGCCGGCTGACAAACAGACTGTCTGTACAGTTTTTTAATATAATGTGCTTCATTCTGAGCAGATACCTTTATGGCAGACGGAGTGGCCAAAATAGTTTTCCCAAGCCAATATATTCAATTCAGTAGATATTCTTCTGGTCATTAAAGAGACGATAACCTCACGACAGGTATCTGGGCTCGCACTGAGAACATTATTGCCCTGGAGCAGGCTGGATGGGGCAGGGCTCAGAGCTAGGAGGAAGGAGAGACAGTCACACACAAGACAGAAACTAAAAGCTGTTCTCCTTGGATCACATACAGCTTTGCTTCTGCAGCAACCATGCTATTTTTAAACAGCAAATATAAGGTATTTGCTTTGGGCAAGTAGCTGTACATTTGCAGCCAGCCCAGCGCTGCCTTTGCCTCGAGCTGCAGTGTGAGCCCAGGAACCTGTCCATGCTGGGACGGTGCCGACGGACTAACGCAGGGATAAACTGGGCATTTTGTAAAGGCCATTTATACAGATGAGCCTGGTGTATGTGTGTGTGCTTATATATTACTCTACCTCTCCATATTCACATAGCAAATTTCTCTACATATGGTGAATAAGTCTACTGGAAACAATTCCTTTTTCCTCTCCGTATGGTTGCTGAATTCAAAAGCATATAATAGGTTTCAGTTAAAAAATAAACATGTATAGACCTTCTTCTCTGGGAGCAGGTAAAGGATGGAAAATACATCTCAAAGGGTTCAGGTGGCAAAAGTTCCAAAAGGGTGACAACAGAGACTAGAACAGCAAAGTCTTTGCACTCTAGCTTAGAAGTTGCAAGCCAAGGATGAATACAACCAAGCCGAGACTCATGGCTGAGATCCTGCAAGGGCTCCTCCCTTTGCTTCACCCCCCAAATCCCAACAAAATGCTGCCTGCTTCTTTGCTCTCTGCTTTATTAGAGTGTGAAAGTGGGAGAAGGAGGAGGGACAGGAGACAGGGCTGGCATGTGGGTGCTACAGCAAACGCGAGGGCCTGGGGGAGCCAGGGGTGCAGGTATCTTGCTGAGCAGCACAGAAACCCTGCAGCAAGTGCTGTTACTACAGCTGTACGTATTGCTCTTAATTGCCTCTTCATATACATATATACCTTGTTCCTCAGAAATACAGCCCTGTGCACGTGACTCCACATAGCTGTACATTCCCATAAGGCATCTTTGCGCACAACGGACTGCTAGCTTGTCACATTGGAAACTTTTGCAAAAACACAATGGAAAACGAGCTGCCATCAATCTGTAATTTCCAAAGTAATTTTCATACAATTTACATCTTACTTCTCTTTACAAACTGGGACAGTCATTTAATGTGCTTCAAAACTTATGGCATCAGTAGTAGCTACAACAAAAGAAGCAGGTGGCTGCGGGCAGAGAAGCAGGACACCCTTCTCAAGCAGGAGAGGTGCCCTGGTACATGGGCAGCATCAGCTCCTGCCACTGTGATCCGGGATGGACCTTCCCCTGAGCCTCCTCTGGCTGAGCTTTCCCCAGCAGAAACTGCAGTTACTGGAACCTGCCAAAGCCAAAGCCAGGGGGAATGGGCTCCTAGGTGCTATTACGGACATGGTGTTCCCTCTCCTGCTGCTTGGCAGGGCTCTGTTGCAGATTGGTGGAGAACCTGTTTATTTTTATCCTGAAGGAAGTGCTGGCAAGGTCTTAAGAGTCTCCTACAGGGGACCAAACTGCCCAGCCCGGGACACAGCAAAGCCTACATCATGTTGTCAGCAGAGATATTTTGAAAAAAACCTGCAGCTTAGTGGTCAAAGCAAGCGCTGTGCACTGCTTTACCATGTGCTATACACGGAGATCCCCTCCGACCACGCTTAGCTCTCATGACTAGGCCACCTCCCTGGCAGGCTCACAAGCGCAGCGCTTGTACGACATGGCATTTGGAGAGCATCAGCATCACATTTTTTTCCATGGTTTCTGCTAGTACAGTTCAGCAGTTAGAGAATCAGTTGTGTCCTAGCCCGAAGTCCATTAGAACAAATCTACCTCTTAAGCAGCAAGTTAAAATCTACCTCTTAAGCAGCCCGAGAATGGTGGCCTGGCCAGTCGGGCACCCGCAGGTCGATGCCCTCCCTGTCCCCCTGCATCTCGCTGCAGGGCGACCGCGACACACGCACCTTGGTCAAAAACACACGGGCAAAGCCCATTGACTGTGAGATTGTCACAAACCCAATACCGCTCTGGCCCTGCTCTAATCCCATGTGCACACCAGATATCTCACACCCGCCGCCCATGTACTTGATGGCACGAAGCCACTGTTGTCTAATCCCAACAATATTTATCAGCATAAAATCAGAGTGATATAGTGCTAAATCAGACTCACATGGTGTAATTCCAGCTTCCACGGGTTTTTCTGTGAGCATTTTTTCTCCAAGACCTTTAAGAAAAAAAAAGAAAAAAGGTGATATTTCATTTCCTTTAAGGATCATTTTTGCAGGCTGTCAGAGGCTGACACTGCTCTGTTGTGCCCAGCCAAACAAGCAGCCCCTGCCATAGGTTCGTGGTGCTTGGTAGCCCGATGGTGGCCAATGTGTCACATCAGAAGGCTTGGCGGGTGTCCCAGGTGATGCAAAGCCTCCGAAATCCCCCCACGAACTGGCATTGCAGGGACCTGCATAAGTCGAGCCATAAACCTGCGTTTCACCTCAAAATAGACATTCTAATGATGTCTCTTAATAGATTTCTTTTCATGGGAAATGTGTTGGCACTAACACATTTCCTTACACGTGTTACCTGTCATTCAGCTTGCTGATTGGAAAGCCTGATACCATTTTGAGGAGCTTATGTAAGTTTAAAAGGCTTTCTGGACTTGCTAAATCTAAGGGCATTTCAAGATATTTTATAATGTATGTTCCACTTCTCAAAGTTATTAATGTTCCCCTAAGAGCTTAAACAAAACCTCCTCTCTCCACTAGTATCAGTCTTTTCCATTGAGCAAACATTAATTTTCCTTTCACGATTCTAGTGGAGCTTGAAATTAAAGGTGGCTTTCTTCTCTATTATGGCTTGTTTGTGTATCAGCATCAAAAGTGTCAGTTAACCACTGCTTTAGCACCATTCAAGAGGGTGCAAAAAGCTAAATTATTTTTCTTATGTAAGCCCTACAGATATACTCGTTGTAGACATCACTGCCATTTTCTCCATATTAGTAATTATTTTTCGAAGTAAGTGATAGGTTTGGAATCTGTCACCACTTGACATACGCAAGGTGACCAAGTGACTTGAGCTTTACAGAATTGCAAATATTACTACTTGGGACAAGCAAAGGCATATTTGGATTTAGAATTATTTGAGAGCATTTTTGGAATTGTGCTTCCACAATGGATTTTGAGGGGGCACAGGGGCAGAAGGAAGCTGCTCCTCATCTCCAGCTGTGTGAGGATTTTGTTGTGGGCTTTGTTTTCGTTGCTACTCCTGTTGTGTTTTCTTTATCCAAGATTTGCTAATAAGTTCTACCCAGCTTAATGTCTATAAGTTAAGCCATGGGAGAAATCACAGACAGCAACCACTGGTGTTCTGAGCAAATCCAATGCAACACTAATTGGGTCCCCCTAATTGTACATGAAGTTGCTAGGAAAAATATGATATGTAATGATACTTACCTTATGCAGGAAAGCATTTTGATTTCACTACTCCGTTGGAAATTAATGAAAAGATGAATATTCAAACAGCCTCAATACTAAATATATTAACATCTGGGTAGCTGGGTAATTCTGTACGATGCCTGTTTATAGCAAAGTAATTCTGAACTCATTTTGACTTTAACGTAGTCCACTAAAACGATTTACAACTCAACCCTGAAGACTTTGGTCAGTGAGAGCCAAGCAGGAGGCACATCCCACTCACACACCAAAAAACACAGTGAGCTCAGCCACACAATTCACTTAGGTGGGCACAGCCAAACAATATGAACAGTCTGGATTAGTATTAATTAGTGTTAGAAATCAATCAACAATTTTTTTTTATTATTTTTACACATTATTAAATTGAAACCGGCCCCTCCACTCATTTAGCTCAAGACATGTTACTACCTTGTAAATAGGCAGCATCCTTAAGTTACTACCTAATTAAAATTCCAATTATTCTGCATCTATGAGCTGCTCATGCGCATGCTATTCAAGGGAATTAAGTATGTAATTAAGTTACTCAAGAGCTTACAAAGTCAGGTATTGTTTAACACATACATGCTGATGTTTTCAGTGCTGAACGTAAAATCAGTCCTATCACCACCTACTCCAGTGGCATATTTGCCCAGGACCTCTGAAGTTTCTCAAATTATTTTATATTTTGCAAAATAATAAAACAAAAAGCTTAGAAAACCATTGTAATACCAGCCTTCTATTGTTTGCAAAGAAAAGTGTGCAATAGAAAAGACAACCAAAAATGTGCATAGTCCACAAAGAGAGGTAAAAAAGGAATTTTGAGAAACAGAAGTTGATAAAACTTCCTTATCGACTCTACACATCTGCCACTACTGAATTATGAGAGATTTTGGTGTTTATTTTGTGCAGAAAAATATCTATGAATATTATTTCTGCTATACTCTTTATGTTAAAAAAGAAAAGCAAAAGTATTATTGAAAAAATGTTCAATTAAATTAGAAAGTAACACTAAAATAGTCAGTTTTATAATTAATCTTGTTAGAAAGCAAGCCCAGGACCAATACA